>JBBBDQ010002529.1:0-15000 GCA_037127315.1 Ascarosepion bandense
TGATACACAATACTGCTAAAATCCCAATATCTCTCTTTAATGGGATATTATATGAAGCAATGAATGAGTGGAATAGGCACAGATATAACTAGCAGTATAGCCCGGCATTGCCCGGGTGTAATGAAAGCTTTAAAACTAATCCATGGTCCTTGATTTTCTGCACTATTGTAAGAACTGCAACCTTGAAACTTCTGAATATCTTTTATGTCTTTGTCTATGAGTGTATTAAATTTGATTAAAATCAGACCACTCCTAGAACCAGATTTTTTCGATTATTATCGGGGGTACCTCAACACAAAACCTAGCTAAGAACACTTGCAGATGCGTACAACTGTGTTAGTTTAAGAAAATTGGTTCAGTCATTTCGGAGAGTATAGGTAACAGACGGACACACACACAAAGTTCCATTTATAAATAAGTTTACATTAGATTTAGATAATGGAGTTTCTATTCAAATTTTTCAAATGCTTGTCAACTGAGTCATATGTTCTATTGTCAGAAAAAAAATGTAATATGTTGTGAGAAGTTTTATTTTACACACAGTGTGGTAAATTGTTTCAATTTACTCATGGTACTAGATTGGCATCAAGGTCCCACTCTTTTACTGTAGAAATGGTTCTTGCACTCCTCGTTTGTGGCATTCACTTCATTTGCTTGCTTCCCTGATAGCTACAAAGTTTAAATGCAACACTAATTGCAATCTTATCTACTTGGTCCTAGGCATGATGGTAAACTGCATGGCAACAAGGCCTCTGATTGGGAGGTTGTGAGGAGTATGAAAGCACCTTAATTGCTGCTGTTCCCAGGCCCACCCTGACCCGGAGTGGTAGCACCTGTTAGGGTCAATAGTTAACCCCCAAACTGGTCAAAACATTATGAAAGTATAAAAAATAGACTTTTATAGAAATATCTACATGAAAGATAGACTTTTGAAGAAAAATAAAAAATTCTCGGTAAAACCGTTTTGAATACAACCTTAGAAGTCATTTTTAGTCTTCTAAAATAAAAAAATAAAAAATTGTCATTAAAATCTGACTAAATCAGCCTTATCACTATAACAGAACATTAAAAAAAAAACCCTTAAAACCCCACCTTTTTGGCATTAAATAACCCACAGAGGTGTTGATATGCTATTAAACAACGCAAACTCTTATCTACTTGATTCCCATGTATCACATCTTTTCTTCGACATCCTTGAACAAAAGGAAGGTAGCTAGTCCGAGGATTTTACATCAAGATAAAGCAATGAGAGGCTATGATGAAAGAAATTTGAGTTGTTGATGATAGTGCAACATTATAACACATGAGAATGAGTTAAGGATTAGGAAGTTAAAATAACAACTCAGAGCCATTATCTGTTACTCCACTGGCACATCCAAGCATGACATTGCTTAACTGATGATTGTACAGAATTTAAGTGCAGTCGTAGATTAGCAGTAAGGTTTGATCAACTTACAATTGAAATGAGTGGATGTAAGCAAGTTCTATGTTAACAGTTTCTTCTATCTCACTTCTAACTGGGGAGCAAAGAGCCAGAAAAGACTTTGCCCCTGTCAACTTTGTTTCTTAATTTAAATGCAATAGCAATTTGTGAGAATTTGATACTCACGAGACGTATTGAAGGCAAGACGGACGGTTTTGAGACTGGTACGAGTAGCAAGGGGATAAATATTAGTTAACTAGCAGTATAGCCCGGCCTTGCTCGAGTGTAATGAAAGCTTTAAAATTGATCCATGGTCCTGGAGCTCAGACTCAGCCTAAAGAATATTTGTATGAAGTTTGGTAAGAATCGGATAAAAATTGTGGATATGTATAAAGAACATACAGACAGATAAACAGACACACACACACAAACATCTTGCCATTTATATATATGTATATATATATTATCGATTTTCTGCACTATTGTAAGAAGTGCAAC
Source organism: Ascarosepion bandense (assembly GCA_037127315.1). Lineage (NCBI taxonomy): Eukaryota > Metazoa > Mollusca > Cephalopoda > Sepiida > Sepiidae > Ascarosepion > Ascarosepion bandense. Next base: position 1,922 of record JBBBDQ010002529.1, read on the forward strand.
CTTGAAACTTCTGAATATCCTTTATGTCGTTGTCTATGAACGTATCAAATTTGATCAAAATCGGACCCGATTTTTTCGATTATCGATATTTATCGGGGGGTACCTTGACACAAAACCTAGCTAAGAACACTCGCATACACTTATAGTACAACTGTGTAAATTTTCAAGAAAATCGGTTCAGTTGTTTCGGAGTCTATAGGTAACGGACACACAAAGTTCCATTTATAAATAAGCTTAGATTGTGAAGAACCATAAAATGGGTACAGCACGTAAAAAGATCTTTTCGAATATAGCTCAATCGGACAAGTGAAATGAAACTCAGACACAGATGGTGCACTAGTGTGGCTATTACTAGGTCATAAGATGGCTAATAAATTAATTTGATCAAAGTATCTACCACCAAGTTTAGATGCACTTGCTGTATACACAGGGAAAATACCAATTATTGATTATTCCATAAAAAATTACTGGAAACAACACAAGAACGCAGTATGAGAAAAAGAAAAATACCAATAAAATGAAAAATTCAAGAACTTTTGCTGAAGTATTTTCAGTCCATCTTAGATAAACATATGATGCCCTCTAGAACAATCTAAAAAATCTTTAGACATCCAGAGTTCTTTTTTTTCTTAAATTTACATTATTCTGACTGTCATATTTACGACGTTTCGGTCGTTGTACGCTTTAACCTTCTTCACATGATTGGAATTTTGAACTGAACATTTTATTTCGATAACTGGGGTAGATTGTTCTCGTTCCAGTCATGTTACTTCCGGATCTTACAGAAATGAGTTAAATGAAGAAAGTTTTTTCTTTTGTGTGTTCACCACTGCTGTAGCCAGACCTAACAACTCTTTGGGTCAAGTCATTAGGTTTTCGTACTTGGCAGACCTTGACTGCATCGAATTCTGGTTTGAAGGTGGGTCCTCTTTTGGTCTTCAGTGATTCTGTTGAGGAAGGCCTCGAGCCTCTGGGAGATATTGGATTACAATTTCTGTTTTATCAAACGGTTCTACTTGATTCTTTCTCGGACAAGAGTGTCCCGCTTTTTCTGTGACCACACGGGCTCCCCTAAAAGTTAACGGGAAATTGGGGCAAAGCCTGAGGGGATGGATCGTAAGTGTCTGCACCGGTGTCGGAAAGTTAGATCTAGGTTTTTGGAAAGACTATAACATTATTTGAAGTCTGTGGGTCTTGGAAACGACCTTTCTTCGAAACTCATGAACTGGCACTACACAAAGAACTTTACCAAATAGCAAAACATATCACTGACTCAACGATTTAAATTTAACTTCAAAATGAAAATGAAGATAACGTTCCACACTACTTCAAGCAAAAGGTTAGGAAGGAAACTTATTACTGGAAAATGCAATAACGGTTACTGGACTTGACAAACCTATTTTCCTGAAAAATAGGTTTATAAATTTCAACCGAAAATAGCACTGACTGCTCAGTCAATAAATGCCAAGTATTTTCTTATAAGGAAACTAGCAGTATAGTCCGGCGTTTCTCGGGTATAATGAAAGCTTTAAAACTAATCCATGGTCCTGCAGCTCAGAATCTTTGGACGTTGGCATGAAAGACTAAAAAGCAATAGTTGTTTCCAAATAAAGCGAAACCGTAAGACTGAAAGAAAAATGAATGGATGTAAGTCAAATTTTGATTTCCTGGTATCGATATTAAATAAATTTTTTCGTCGTAAACTGAATGTTGAAGGCTAAATAAGTTCTGAGTAAATGGTATCATGGCAGAGACTAAGAACTACAATTATACCTACTTAGAGCCAAACCTGAAGCAAAAACTAAAATAAAAGGGCTGAAAAAAATACAAACATGCAGGTAGATAAACAAACACACACACACAAATATCTTGCCTTATATATATATATATATATATATATATATATATTATCGATTTTCTGCACTATTGTAAGAAGTGCAACATTGAAACTTCTGAATATTGTTTCTTATGTCTTTGTCTATGAGTATATCAAATTTGATTAACATCGAACCGCTCCTATAACCCGATTTTTTCGATTTTTAATATTTATCGGGGGTACCTCGACACAAAACCTAGCTGAGAACACTCACAGACGCTTATAGTACAACTGTAAATTTTCAAGAAAATCGGTTTATCCGTTTCGGAGTCTATAGGTAACGGATACACACAAAGTTCCATTTATAAATACGTTTAGATAGCTAATAATATTTCCGTTAGATTTTATCAAGGAAACTGGTTTTGCCTAAAGAAATTTGTTTCTCGCAATGAAATGCGACACTAAACTATATTCTGATTTAGATAAGTCGTTGACGTTTCATTGTAATAGGCGTAATGTCGAAATATAACAGACTTTAGTTGTACTTTGAGTTTTTGCGCCCTCCGAGAAACCGGAGAAATAATGACAAGAACTAAATGGGAAATGTCTTTTTCTTAAGCCAAATAAGGAAGCCGCTTCGTTTGCACACGCGGAGAATCGGCAAATGTCTTAACGTCCTTTAACTTGGGTTTAGTACCTGCCAATGCTGTATAGGTTTTTGACATTTTTCGTTGTTAAAGTCACGTAATGTACACATAAATGGCGTCCTTCGATCATATCACGAGGACTTTTTATAGTCAAATACGGCTGTTGGAACTGTTTATCTTTCCTTCTTGCTAATCTCCTCCCTCCCTTGGTCAAAGGGATGAACTCATTCAGTTTTGCACATTTTATCATCGTCTCGTTAGATAATGAGTTCGAATTCCAGTTGAATCCTTTGCATTCACTTACGCACAAATACCCTTGAGAAAGATATTAATCTGTTTACCAGTCTACTGCAGAAAACAATGGCAACCTACTGCAGGATAATATTCTGCCCATGTCTTTCGAGACATGACCGTCCAAGCATGTATCACGTATGGTACTTAACTGACCGACTCGTTAAATAATAATAAAAATAATAATAATAATAATAATAATAAAAGAAAAAAAACCAACAACAACTTCCTTCACAGAAAGGGAAAAGCTGTTTTATCCATCGTCATTGCTGACTGGGGACAGTCAGTTACCGGAGTCGATTATTCTTCTAAAAATCCGTTATAAAGTGAACTAGCTTATGTGGCACGTTCATGAAAAAATTCAAAATGAAACAGCACCGCGAGAGATTTTGAATTGTGGCTTTGAAAGACACACAATGCCAATTGGCAATATTGTATTACCAAAACAGAAGAGAAAAATATTTAAATGGATATTCCCATAAACAATTACGATTTGGTAGACAAGTTGCAGGAATCAATACGCATGCACAGTATAAATGAAACTTTGTAAACGGGGGGAAAAAAAAAAAAAAGAAGAAAAATCGGCGGTTAAAGAAATGTAACTAATTACGAAATTCAATCTTCCGTTTGTAGTTTTAAGTTAAAAACTATTTTCCCCTTTTCATTTACAAGAGTCATCATAAGCTTGCGATAGCCCCAACCGACCGACCCTGATTTTACTAAAGGAGAAAACTCATTGTATTTAGAACAGAGTGACTCTAAAGATATTCTGCATCCTTTTTCAGATACTTCTTTGGTAATACGATCTATAAGAAAGATGAATTCATACCTTTCCCAATGTGCTAATACCGTAAGTGAATGTAATGACCCTAACTGGAGTTCGAACTGCTCTCGGATTCCTCAATTCGAGCTACTACATATTACTCAATTATAAGCAATACTCTCTGTTGTATCAACTCCAGAAAGTATCCGACTCCTGTTATGCTTTATCCTTAGAAGATAGCCAGATCAGACCCAAAATCGAATGTTACTTTCATATCCAAGCTGGGGTTAACCAATGATTTCGTTTTTCAGCCCTGTTTGTATTCAGCTTTCCTCACAGACGCAACGTCGGAAATGACTGCTTACAGCCAAGACTCACCTTGCTATATCCATATTGCCCATAGTCTCTACGCATTATATTGGTAAGAGTACTCCACCCAGACTGTTTCTCCAAGACCATGCACCAAAATTATGGTTAGATAGAACTTTTCAGCACCCTTCCGGGGATTGTATGCATGTGAGACAAAGAGAGAGAAAGAGAGAGAAAGAGAAATCTTAAATCAGTTTTCACTGTGTCGAACTGGCTCAGAGAACCTATCATTTCATTTAAAAACAAGAGCAGTCATCGTGATTCCGATGGAAAATGATAGTTGTAGTTTCCACGTGGCACGAAACCTGCTTAAAACAGTCATATGCTTCGATTACAGGTATAGACACAACAGAGAAGCATTATCGAAAGAGTTCCACAGGTGAGAAAAGAAACGATTTAATTAATAATTAAACAATCTTATAGCTACAACTAATTTCATTAGTAAAATTATGAGACCTAGCTACCAATCTAGTCATACGCTTAAATTCACACCGTTGAGGTATCAAGGAGGAAAGGTCAGAGCAATTGTAATTTATAGAAAAGAGAGGGAAGCCATGTCAGGTTGTGAGGGAAAGTGCCTGGAGTACTGATGACAGGTCAGGACCGATAAAATTACAGACCCTTCTTTGGATTTTGTCATTAATCTGTAGATATATAGCCGCAGCACCAGACCAGATATAGCAATAATATTAACAACATAGAGGAATGGTAGATTTATAAACGTGCAAGATGGATTCTGAAGAAAAAGAAGAAAAAAAAAGCGAGTCTGGCACAACATTGTGAACCAACTTAGTAGCATCAAACATGAGACCAATGCAATGAAAAGAGTTGCTTTCCTGGAGGTTAGACCTATTTAAACATCGATACAACAAGCAAGTATTTATTGGTATTCACATTCTATTCCCCCCACCTCTCTCTCTCTCTATATATATATATATATATATATATAGATAAGAAAGGTATGATTAAATTTACTATTTCCAGTAAGCAAAATACTTTGCTGTATTTCAAGCAGAAATTATATTTTATCGGCCATTTTTTGAGCGATCGACACATTTGTAAACAAAAGTTTATTTTCAGTTTTAGAAATCTTGCAAAAATAAGATATACATTTGTGACACTTTTTTAAAATTAGAAAATTTAATGTTAAATTAATCTGATTTACACAAGTATTATTTATAGCATGAAATTTAGAATAAAACTATTTCTTAAACACAGTTCAATTTTTTGAACTTTTCCCCCGTATTTGAAATGTGATGACATCTTACATCTGTCTAGCTAAGTGTATGGCGATCACAAGTGACAATTGTACAATTTTTTTTTCCTGTAAGGGGGAAGAAACTGTAAAACACATGACCTTTTAATGTACACATAGAAGTTACCATACGAAAGAAAAAATACGAAGGCTTGGTGATTTGTATTAAACATTTCAATTTTCGAAAAGTAAATTGAGTCTTCACTTCTTACCAAACTAACGTCTACAAGTCTTTGAAAGATTTTTGAAATTTTATTTAAAGAAAAGTGGAAATTCTTTGAAAATTTCATTAATGCTCCTACTTTATTAAAGCGGTTAAAAGCTTACCTAATTAAACAAATGGCATTGTTTTAGTTTGCTATTCGGAGCAGATTTTCGATAAATTCCTCCATGAGCTCTGCATTTAACTAATTAAAACCAATTTTACCTACAGAATTTAATTTCTTGAAATCTCATGAATTAACGTCGCGGGGGGTAACAGATGGTAAAAACATTTTTTTCCCAAGATTTAAAAAAAAAATTAAATTAATTCAGGAATCGTTAAAATCCGACAATTTGATTTTTTGCAAGAAAGTTCCTGATTAATGTGTCAGTCAGTGAAAAAAAAAAAAAAAAAATTATGTAATATTACGTTTTCCATTGTAAACTCTCGTAACGAAGACCAGATTTTTACCAAAATCTGGAACGTTTAAGAACGGATTAAAAAAAATTAAAAACTACTTTGATTTTTCTCTTAAACACCTTGATGGAAAAAATTCGATTTTATAAGTTTGGGGCATTTTTTCTTCATACTATGCTGTTTTTTTTCCTTTTTCCTCGACGATTTAAGTGGAGGTACCTGTGTGCCTTGCTGGATTCTGTACATGGATATCGTATTTCCACGGGGTTTGAATCCTGTCACTAATTTTTATTTGTTCAGCTGTAACAGATTTACTGTTTTTGCCACGTCAATTACGAAGTTATTTGCATTGAGACACATTAAGCCTTTGCCGTAAACAGATTTTGTTTGCCACAAACGAAATTGCAGCAACAGAAAAAGAAACCAAAAGAACAAACAACGAATACAGATCAAACAAACGTCTTAGCTACGAAGTAAGTTTTAGTCGCCTACTTTGGAGACACGGTCAAAATCGTAAATACACGAAGTTAGAAATTCAATATATGTCATGTTCGTGAATCTCGTCTAAACCTGACAAATATTCCCTGTAAAGTGGGGATTGTGTTTGGTGGTGTGGACGCGAGTTTAAACGCTAACCACTACAACAAGTAAGCATTCACTGTAATGGATAATAAATATTTACATGCCTATATTGGAGAACGAGGCTGAAGATTCATTCAACATTTTATGCAATATCGATTTACATTCAGTTTGAATGACATGAGGGAGAAAAAAATGGTTGCGGCTAAGAACTGATATTATTCGAGGATGGTTATTTTAACTTTAAAAAAAAATTAAAAATTGAAGACATTGACCTGACCTTTTGAAAAAAGAAAAAGAAAAAAAAAATAATAAAAGTAAAATAAAATAAAATGAAAAATACCCATTTAACCTAAATGATATGAAAATTATTTTTTTATTACTACACGCAGAGGAATGGGAGAAGCAGGAGCAGGGGGAGCAGCAGCAGCAAGGGGAGCAGCGTTAACAATAACAAGAGAAAAAGGAGGAGAAATTGTCTGATGTAGAATTGCCAATTTTTATTTTATTTTTAAATCAGCCCTTGTCATTATATACCACATTCGTCAGCCAACAAATAGCCTGAACCAAAAATAGTTACTTCCAGAAGTTAATCGGGCAATTAAACGCATTTCATTTTGTTTGATATTCTGTTCATACAACATTTCAGCCGATCCAATCTATGACCTTCTTCAGGTGTAATAAATGTATCGAAAAGGTGTTTTCTGACAGGGCAAAGAAGAACACAATAGACTCAGGTTTTACGCCTGAAGGCGGCAGCAGCAGCAGCTGCAGAATGGATAGGTTGTGGGAACATCGTAAGGAAGGAGTTGTCCGATAAACTAGTAGAATTTTATTGGAACAAAAAATAAAATAAAAAGGACAATAAAAAATTCTCGGTATGAATCATTTTCTGATCAAAATGACTTTATATCAAAGTTAACAGTAATTCTCGTGATATCGACAATAAGTATCTAAAAACGCCTTAAGTAGCATTTATGATTTAAGAGTTCAAATGATACTGAGAGCGCTGCCGTTGGACCTTCATAAAAGTGGATTGGATAGATGTATTTCTTTAATTTCTTTTTGTTCCTTGATAAAAGCAGTAATCTTATTTTTTAGCGGTTTTTATTAAAGGTCTTTGACACACTGGAAAGTATAAAAATATAGGAGAGAGGGGGGTCCATCACTATCCCTAGCACAGAAGATTCCTGGCGATCACAAATCCTGTTGATCTGTTTTTAAAATCATTTGTAGAATTAAACAGTTAAGTTTTTGACTACAAAGAACATTAGCTTACGATTACAAGAGATTCAGATGTTTGTCGCATTACGAATATGTTTGATTTCATTGTTATAATTAACAAGTAAAAAGTATACACATTTGCGAAATTATTTTCTAATTATGCACTCTGTGTATACAAAACAGCGGATAAAAAAAAAAAAATCAGGAAAGAAGCCCCTAACAACACTGGAAAGAGTGATAACGGTTAATGGATACGAGAAACATTTCCTTAAAAAAATTTTGTTTATTTCAACTGAAAATAGCACTGGCTACTCGGTTAACGTGTTTCCTTATAAGGAAACGGATTTGAAACATTAGGAGATGAGAACATATTACACTTTGACCCCAGCCCCTTTGTGAGGGCGTAAAGAAAAGTAACACGATTATCACTGGCTGCTCGGTCAATGAAAGCAATATGTTTCCTTAGAAGGAAATGGCTAATATGATCAACACGTTGAACTAACAGGATTAACACGGAAGGAGATAACGTCTCAAATATTGCATAAAACAAGTGCTTTCATTCATTTTTGGGCTAATTATAGTTAGCCAGCTGATAGACGTAGATGTGTTTCTTTTTCGTTCATTACACGAATTAGTACTTCAGTTTTATTTTTCCCCGTTTGTCTTATTGGGTTTTCCGAGCTGCGTACTAAAAATTGAACCGGGTTATTTTTTGGCTAATGTGGTAGTGAGTGAGTGAGTTTTGTTTAACGGTATATCAACACCGATGTGGGTCATTTAATGACCAAATGTTGGGGTTTTGAGGTATTTTTTTAATGTTCAGTTATAGTGAGAAAGTTAATTTAGTCAGATTTAAAAAACAATTTTTTATTTTTTTATTTTAGAAAACTGAAAACGTATTCTAGTTTTGTATTCAAAAATGTTTTGCTGAGAATTTTTTCCTTCAAAAACGTATTATGGTAATAATTTTTTTATTTTTCAAAAATGTAATATTTTTCTAGAAAAGTCAATTTATATATATATATATATATATAGATAGAGAGAGAGAGATATATCTATCTTTAAAAGTATTTTTATTCTTTCATAGTGTTTTGACCCCAGTTTGGGGGTTAACTATTTGCTCATAGCTGGGACTCTACAGGTACTACCACTACGGGTCTGGGTGAACTTGGGAACAATTAAGAGGTGGTTCCATGCTTCTCACAACCTCCCAATCAGAGGCCTTGCTGCTGGATGCAGTTTACCGTCATACCCAGGACCAGGTTATGTGAAAACAGACAACAAAAATATTGACTTTACAAATAATGTCTATCCTAGAATGTAATTTCCACTTCAGTCTTTGAAGTGTTTTTAAGGCGATTCCTTATAACAAACTACTAAAATTTGGTAATTCTAGCAGACTTCACTCCTGATGCCAGTGTGGCTGAAACAACGATACAAAACAAGAGAGAAAATCATGTATAAATTACGAGCATCCAAGCCCGGCGTTGGCCGTGCAACTCAGAACATTTTTAAATTAGATGATTAATGCAGCGTGTTGCGATTTCCGAGCGCTTGTAGTCGCCGCCTCATTTTAAAACTCAGTTATTTAAAAAATAATTATATAAAAATTGTGGTTTAAAAATTGTTAAATTCCATTAAAAAAAATCAAATTTCTTTTGTTTTGCATAAACGTGAGTTGATGTTTTGTGTGACATTGTAAACAACATTGCTTTTGTTTTAAAATTACGGGTTTGGGAAAATATTTACATTTCTTGTTGACTAAATGAATTTCAGAAATTTTCGAAGAATATTTAAAAATGTACACATGGTAAAATATCTCCCTTATATACGCAAACACACGCAAATAATTTTTTTCACTTGTTTCAAATGTCGATAACTTTCTTCTGAAATTAAGTACCGGGAAAAAATAAATAAATCGCGTACTAATTTCTGCAAGGACTTTTCTGTAAAGGAAGTAAATAGGCCCAAATTTTCTTCCTACGCCTAAAATCGTTCTGCAGCGAATGACTCACTAAGCCGGTAATGGCTGACACAAAGAGCGAGAAGAAGTCCGATGTTTTTCTGGTCGTTAACATAAAAAAGGTCAGTTTCTTCAATATCTAATTGTTGATTTGAGTTTAGCATATACATTTGCACGAAATAAGAATATTTTTGAAAAATTTGAAGGGATATTAGCCTTTGGGTCCTAAAACGAAAATTTACCCCCCCCCCCCCCTTTTTTTTTTACATATGTTGTTTTTGTTTGAAAAAACACTAAAAATATTTTTGTTTCAAAATTATGGGGAAAAAAAATTTATTTTTTTGTTGACCAAATGAATTTTTAAAATGGCGAAATAAAAATGAAATATAAAGGCTCATTTTTTTAGTTGCGTTTGACACGTGATTTGATTTCCTGTGACGTAATTCAGCAACCATCTTAGATGTTTTATGGAGCAAATGTAAACAATCTGCTACGTTGGCCAAAATGTGCGAAAGGTAAAAATTGCTGAACATAAATTCAAAAAGTATGTGTCGACACATACTTTTTTGAATTTAAGTTCCCTAGAAAGTTTGAATAGCGTAGCTTAAAAAAATGTAGGCGTGCATAGGGAACAGTCACACAGACTCACAGATTGCCTTTTATTTATATATATATATATATATATATATATATATTTTTTTTTTTTTTTTTTTTTCCTGAACTTTTTAAAAATACATAATAAAATGTATCTACAAGTTTGTCTATGCTAAAAATTCCCATTTTTAAATAGGATACTACTATGTGCTATGTACCTTCAGGACGTAGACGATCATGGCCTTCCATGTCTCCCTATCCCTGGTAGCTCTTAACACCCCTTCTCCCGTTACCCCACCCAAACCCCACTGCCACCCACCTGCTCAGGTCTGTCAAATGTTATCCGCTGCTTTCCCCTGTCTCTCTTTCGCTCAATCTGACATTTGTGTATCAGATTCTCCAAGCCTTCCTTCCTCATCACATGTCCCAGGAACTTAAGCTGTTTTTTCCCGATGCTCAGTATGAATTTCTTTTTCGTTTCCATTCTTTCTAAAACTCCATCATTGCTCACATGCTCGATACATACACACGTCCCAATTCGCCCCTAGTATGGCGATAATGCCACTAAAACGTAAAGGGCTAATTGGAGTGAAAGAATGACAAGACTTTAGAATGAATCAGAAATCCCATCTTAAACAAGAGATAAATCCCCACTATTCGAAAGGCCGGAGAGGAAAAACCGGGCGATAGGCGAACCTAGCTTTTCCTGTTGAGAACAAAAATATATAAATAGTAAATTACAGAGTTTTAAATGGAAACACGAGAAAAATACAAAAAATTCAGGCGGCTACATACACAAAAAACCAAACTAATAGATTCGTTAGTCAACGAACTGACCGGCAACATTGCAAATATAATAAATTAGTTGTGGACAACTGTTTTAAATGATACAAAAATTGCAAAGTACAACTACAATTGCAACAAGTACACCTAAGTAAGATTGGATTATGATAAAGTGAAAAAACAAAACAAAAAAAACAAAAAAACAACACAAAATAAAAGAAAACCTAACTATAGAACAAACATTTTAAATTAGTGATTTCAAAAGTTACTATGTATATATATCTAAATCTAATCTAAATGTATTTATAAATGGAACTTTGTGTGTGTGTGTCCGTTACCTATAGACTCCGAAACGGCTGAACTGATTTTCTTGAAAATTTACAGTTGTACTATAAGCGTCTGCGAGTGTTCTTAGCTAGGTTTTGTGTCGAGGTACCCCCCGATAAATATCGAAAATCGAAAAAATCGGGTTATAGAAGGAATGGTCCGATTTTGATCAAATTTGATACACTCATAGACAAAGGCATCAGAAACGATATTCAGAAGTTTCAAGGTTGCAGTTCTTACATTAGTGCAGAATATATATATATATATATATATATATAGATAAGGCAAGATGTTTGTGTGCGTGTCTGTTTATCTGCCTGTATTTTTTCAGCCCTTTTATTTTAGTTTTTGCTTCGGGTTTGGCTCTAAGTAGGTATAATTGTAGTTCTTAGTCTTGGCCATGATACCATTTATTCAGAGGACTTATTTAGTTTACGATGAAAAAAACTTATTTGATATCGATACCAGGAAATCAAAATTTGACTTATATCCATTCATTTTTCTTTCAGTCTATGGTTTCGCTTTAACTGGAAATAACTATTGCTTTTTAGTCTTTCGTGCCAACGTCCAAAGAGTTTGAGCTGCAGGACCATGGATTAATTTTAAAGCTTTCATTACACCCGAGCAACGCCGGGCTATACTGCTAGTATTTCTATAAAAGTTTATTTTTATATTTTCATGGTGTTTTGACCCCAGTTTGGGCGCTGGCTATTTGCCTAAAGCTGGAACCCTAACATTTACTACCATTCCGGATCAGGGTGGACCTGAGAACAGCAATTAAGAGGTGGTTCAATTCCTCTCCTAATCAGAAGCCTTGCTGCCGAATGTAGTTTACTGTCATATGCAGGACCACAGAAACATGAGAATATAAAAATGGTTCAGTAAAGATGTTGTTCAACTTTTTCTTGTTAACAGAAGATTAGATATTGCATAACCCATCAGAGAAGCTAATGAAACAAATATGTCGGAATTACATTTAATATTGCCGTTATCGATTAGCTGTTCGGGCAATCGGTGACATGAGTGACAGGATTTTATTAATCAAATGAATTCACACAAGCCGTCAACCATCTGTGAAAGCGTTCATATGACAATCATTAATTATATTTGTCTAATTATTGGAAAGGTATGAATATTATCGTGACCGGCGATGAAAAGTAGTTATACTACAATAACCCTAAATGTAAAAAACCGGTCATGCATCAACAACGGCGACAAAGCCGAATATCCATGGTTCGGAGCTTCTGCTCAGCATTTGGTGGGATCAGTTGGGTATAGTTTATGAGCTGCTGAAACCGACCGAAACCATCACGGAAGCTCGCTATCGACTAATATTGATGTAGATTAAGCTGAGCATTGAAGAAAAAAAAAACGACCGCTGTACGACCAGAGACACGACAAAGTGATTTTGCAACATGACACTAGGTTATAAGTTGCAAAACGACTGAAGACATACTTGGAAAGTCTTAAATAGGAAGTCTTATGCCACTTGCCATAGTCACTAGACATTGCTCCGTCCGATAACACATGGCCTGGCTGGGCAGCTGTTTTGTTTTTATGAAGATGCCAAAAGATGGGTCGGCTCGTGATTAGCCTCAAAAGACGTTTTTGTTGAACTTTTTGTATCCATTGTATACAATATTTATTCGTATTAAAAAATTTGTGTCCATTGTATACTGTGCTGACACCCATGAGCCAACCCATTTTCATCAATAGGAGGCTTAAGCAATCAGGAAGCTCAAAATATTCAATGCGACGTGTATAAAAGGCGGCCATATTTTTCCGAGTATTGGCGATCAAATCCGATTTAGGTGAGTGATTTGGGAGTGATAAACTTTGATGGTGTTTC
>JBBBDQ010002529.1:20000-22500 GCA_037127315.1 Ascarosepion bandense
GATAAAGCCTTGGGACGCCCGCGCTTTTATAAAAACCTGCAAGCATACCCATTCAAAACAACCTTAATTTCCAAATTAAATAAGAAAGATTGGATTAAATAGAACAGTCGTCGAGAGATACCATAGCCCTGTAGTTTGCACAGAAGGCCAACATCCCAAACCCTGTCATATACTTTAGTGATAGCCAAGGAAACAGCTCTAGCTTCGCGTTTCTTATGAAGAGCCTAGTGTGTGTGTGTGTGTGTGTGTGTGTATATATGTGTGTGTATATATATATATATATATATTATGCTCTCACCACGATTGAGCTCTCTAGAGAAGAAAATTTTAAAAAATTGTTTCCACTTCTACGATATATGCGTTACTCTTCAGAAATGAAGAGTGTTCTCAGTGACGGGCGTGTGTATACACTGCTTATATACAACACGTTAAAATTTCCCTTCTACGTCTACGGTAGCGACTCCAACTGACACCAAATCGGTCGAATTTCGATCCGGGCCAGAAGCAAGTGGATGTGTCTAGCCACACTGCTGAGCTGTGATACAGCGAAACAGGCTTGTATGTAGATGACATTATATATATATATATATATATATATATATATAAGGCTCTATATATAAATATTTTTTTCAGTGATGACTGTCAGCATATCAGCAGTAGACCTGACGAAGCGGAAGCCATACTGTTTGTCAGTAGGTTGTGGGATGAACTATTTCATCATTAACAATAGCTTAGAACACCTTGCAAAAAAGCGGCAAGATGCAGATAGGGTGATAATTAGAGGGGTCAGAGGGTTGCCCAGAATTTTTATAAACAGGAACTACATAGTTGTAGAGGCACATTTCTTTGGGACGATGATAGGAACCAAGCACTCAGCCTTGTTCGTTGTGGATGCGAGGACCTCAAATTGATTGAATAGAGGAGGGATCGAGGATTTTCTGTTTAGTACTTTTGCAAAGACACCTGTAGTCTTTGAAACCAAACTTGCGAGACGATATACGCTGCTTCATTCTATCAGAAAATAACTTATTTATGACACGCTTGCATTCATTACGAGCGGAGACATAAAAACGCTTATTGTAGTCGGACTCATCGCTCTGGTAAAGCCGGAAGTAATGACTCCTGTGGGCAGTGTCGACCGAGCAAGCAAGAGAACCAAGGTGATGGATGAGGTTTAAGACAGAATTTCCTGGTTAGGAGGAAAATCGATGCCGGCTTTTACCTAGGAGACCTCGGCGGCATAATCTTCAACTAGGAGACTAAAAAGTTTGTTCCAAGTCGCGGAACGAGTCACTCTTTGGTAACAGTAAGATATTCTGTTCGTAGGAAGTTCCTCTAAGGAGTGGGGGTGTTAAAAGAATTTTAGAAAATCGCAGTATGATCAAAGTTGTCAAGTGGCCAGAGTTGTATAGCTTGACAAGATTAGATCTAAAAGGGAAGCGTGTCTTTCAGGGTTACTGGGGAAACCCACCACTGAGTGATTGAGAGCTTCTGGGTATGGATGCCAGGAAGATCTGCGAAAGTTTTCTAGCCACTTGGCACAGTGGGCATTGAAGTCGCCGACCACAAACATGTTATCTAATGGGCGAGAGGAAATGGCCTTGTCTGAAATACTAAGTCAAGAGAAGGGGAGCGGTAGAAAGAGATATTCGACTGAGTTTAGTAGAGAAAGACAAAGACATAAGAATAGTTTTGAGATTAAAGAGAGAGTTCCCTAGCCGGTGGGGTATGTTCGCGGACAAACTCTCAGGTCATGCATGTGAACATTAGAGTCCGTTCTAAGGAGCAGAAGGTAACCCGGAAACGACGAGTAGAATCAGGAGGGGATTGTGGAGGTTAAGGTTCATTTCACAGAGAGCTAGTATGTCTAGGGACCTTTCGTGGAGGAACGATTCCACGCTGCAAAAGGTACATATACCACGGTGAGAAAATTGTCAGGTTTTGTTTTGTTTTGGTAAGGAGAGGTCCGAGTGTTAGTAGCAGACGGTCAGCAAGACTGCAGCATAGTATGGCCTCAGGGTTGCCCACCAAAAGCGCTCGTAGAGACCTATCAATGCGCGATATGGCACTGCAAGAACTCTGACGCTAGTCCCTAGACGCTACGCATGAAATCGGGCTTCTAATGACTAAGGGTACCGGGTTGACAGTTTTCTGGTTTCCGTTTCCGAGTCGTAAGACGAGACGTTGCCAATACCACACACCAAAAATTAGCGAAAGTACCACTGTTAAAGCCCGAGGAGAGTAGAATAGCTGAGAACCCCTTCCTCAACTGGAAACAACAGATGAGCATTGTACTCCTGTTCAGAAAGAGAGGGAGGTTATAAACCGGGCAATACGAGAGCTTATCGACTCAAACTGAAAGAGAAAAATGATTCTTACGATTTAACGGGATATTCATTACTGAACATTAAAACAGATTGAACCTTCTGTATATTACCTATAAAGGCTTGCCAGAACACAAATCACATGAACATGCACATAGAGAATTAAAACCATTTAA
>JBBBDQ010002529.1:27500-343264 GCA_037127315.1 Ascarosepion bandense
CAGATACACACAGATATATATATATACACACACACACACACACAGATACATAGAGAGAGAGAGAGAGAGAGAGAGAGAGTGACACACACACACACACACACAAAGAAAAAGATTATATGTAATTATACACGATATATTAGAAATGGTAACCTTTACTAGCCAGTGAGCCACAAGATCTATAGCTCATCACAAGGCGCTACAAAAAAAAAAAAAAAAAAAAAAAAAAAAAATTTCCATCGCATGTCAGTCAGTTAAATTCCATTCATGATACGTTTGGGCTATCATCTTTCGATTCATGACGCAGTAGGCAGATTTTTTTACCTGCCGTAGCTTGCCGTTTCTTTCCGCGGTAAAGTGGCTGCCAGCCAAGGCTATAGGAACCATCGTCCTGCTATTAAACGTATAATATGGGCGGCGAGAAGAGAGAGATTCATGGTTTTTTTCCAATGGTATTTGCGTGTAATTGAATATAATGAACCCAAGTGAAATTGGAGCATGGCTTTTCCAATAACATCTATACACCACCTTGTGTTCCCAAGTGGAAACCCATTTAGGTACGGGAACCGGAGTTTCAACGCGATATGGCTTTAATCTAATGTCCTTAATCTTGACGTCACGGTAAATACCGTCACGTGTATATATATATACTGATATATATATATATATATATATATATATATATATATATCAGTAGTTTTTTTTTTTTCACTAAGGCGATTTTATGATTGCAGACGTGAATTTACAGAAGAGGATTCTGAAATTAGCATACTTTCAAATACATTTTTAACCTTATAAATTACTCTGTCTTTCCCTTCATCAATTTCAGCATTTTTATTTTCAACTCAACAGTATTATTAATGAGAACAGTATTATTAATGAGAACAGTATTATCTTTCTTAGACGAACCATGATGAAAATATTAGAAATTAAAATGAAAGTAAATACTTTGGAAAATTTTAAACAGCTTACCTATCATTTTACCATCCTTTCCCCTTCTGTAGTTTTTTTTTTTTTTTTTTTTTTTTTACTCTAAGCATTTTCTCGTTCACATCTTCCCTCACCCGCTACAAATGTTACGAATAACAGACGTGTTTGTAACGCATGCCAGAATATACAGATACTACCCTTTGATCCTTGGTAGTTTATTTCAAAAAGAGACATCTACCCTAACTTAAGCTTGCAGAAAATCAATTCTCTTTCTCTCTCATTATATATATATATATATATATACATACATATATATTTTCTATATATGCTATTAAATATAAGAGACAATGAATGTCTATTATGTTTAATTATGAGCCGTTCTAAACGTCGTATTTTTGCTTTAATTTCAGTTGAAAATAAAGACAAATTCTCCAACATTTGGATAATTATTTATTGGTTTTCTTCTAAGCTTTCGGCTCACATGAGCCATCTTCAGAGAGGTAGTTTAAACTGACATATTATAAAATTCACCATCACCGACGATTTTATTTTGTGTTGACATAAAACTCCGCTTGGCAACGGCAATAGTTACCAAAAATAATAAACGCAGTTCTTAAGTTTGCGATTCGGTTTTATGACGTCACACCGCGGGATAGCGCGAAATGACAACAAAACCATCTAGTCAAATGCAATGTAATATGTTATTTCCTGTTTTAAAGTTGATTTTATTGTGTGTTGGTTGTTTTGATTTGATGTACATGGCCTCCAATATCTGCAGGTTCCTCTTACTGTGTGTAATATATATATCAGAGAGAGAGAGAGAAAGAGAAAGAGAAAGAGAAAGAGAAAGAGAGAGAAAGAAAGAGAGAGAGAGAAAGAGAAAGAGAAAGAGAAAGAGAGAGAGAGAGAGAGAAAGAGAGAGAGAGAGAGAGAGAGAGATGTATTCTATGGCATGTAAGACCTGAAACTCTACAAGAGGTAATGTAAATTGAAAAAGAATTGTCGAAGAAATTATTGAAAGCTGCTACATCATCTAATAGCAATATTAAAAAAGACTTTAAATTGGTTAAAAATTTTAATATTTTGGGAGTAGTATATCAAGTATTTAAATTTGTGTTATTGGGTCAGCTTATTGCGAGTTGGACACCAAACAAGTTTGTCCCTACCCTACCATCTATCCACACACACAAGATAATGGCATAACCAGAGCTGTATCCTTGGAACTACATTGTTCCTAATTTTCATCAATGACGTTCCTTATGTGTTCAGCTCTCAACTCGATTACACACACAATATTAGTAAATAACTAACCTACAGAGTCAACGAACCTACCAAATTGGATCAGCAGGGAAAGTCGGTTTTAATTTTCCCTGATGATCCAATTTGGTGAAACCTTAGTAGGTTCGTTATTTACTTTGTTCTATTTGAGTATTTAGCGCTTTTTGTTATAGGTTACTAGTCTCGGGTTTTTTTCTTTGGGCTACGTACTTTGACTGATGCTCGGTTGTTTTTTATCACCATTTTTCCTTCCGCGTATGTGTTCGGAGGGTTTTTCGGAACGAGTATAACAAGTTATATATATATATATATATATATATATATATATTAGTAGACTTTGAGAAAACAGTAGCTACTGTTCAGTAATGAATTTGAACACTTGGCTACTGGCGTATGTTTATATTGTATATAACACGCTAAAGTCCACTTTCCGCTACCGACCGCTCATAGCTAGAAATCACTGATATCAATTCGGTCGGGAGGGGGGGGTTCAATCCTGGCTGGAAGCAATCGGATGTCTAACCGTACTGATGAGCTGGGATACAGCGAAACAGATCTGTCTATATATATATATACACACACACACACACACACACACACACACACTCCTATAGGGGAAGTCGATTTTGGAACCGTGGTATTATACTCAATCTGAAGGTTGGGTTACATAAACAAGTTCACAAAATAGTTTTTTTTCCAAATTCGTTACCCTTTTGCCACGGATGTGGGTTGTAGTGCAGTAGATATTGGCTCAGACAAAAAAAAAAAAAAAAAAAAATCGGAGAGCAGAGTTCGAATTTCAATTGAATTCCTTGCATTTAACTACGCACAGATACTCTTGGGAAAGGTATTAATCAGTCTCTTCTCCCTCCAGCTATGGGTTATGTAGCAGGACAGATTGGCTTCTATAGCCTTGGTTGGTAACCAATCTACCGCAGAAAATAATGGCAACTTACGGCGGGAAAAATCTTCTGCCTAGTCAGTCATGTCTCTTTCGAGGCATGATCGCCCAGGTTAATATCACGTATGGCCCTTAACTGACCGTCTTTTGATGAAACAAGTTTAATAGATTAAGTTTAGGTTCAAAATCGTAGGGTTAGAACTTCATTCCGGTGATTAGTGAAAGCCTTATAAATTGGTAATTTACTGAAACTTTACAAAAAGTTTATGGACAAAATACATGGCACAAACAGATTATTACTAAATCATTGTGCCATCATTTACTTAAAAAAGGGACATTAAAATGAACGGTTTAGGTATACTATGATGTAATCTGCTATACAGTGCAGTAGTTTTAGTGCGATTGTTAATAAACAATGCAAATTTAAAACTTATAAAAATTTGTGCTCATCAGTATTATGGCGTTCTATACACTTAACCATTTTTGTTTTTATTAATGACTAGCAGTATAGCTAAATCGTTGCTCGGGTGTAATGAAAGCTTTAAAACTAATCCATGGTCCTGGAGCTCAGACTCTTTGGACATTGGCACGAAAGACTAAAAAGCAATCGTTGTTTCCAGTTAAAGCGAAACCGTAGAATGAAAGAAAAATGAATGGATGCAAGTCAAATTTTGATTTCCTGGTATCAATATCAAATAAGTTTTTTCGTCGTAAACTAAATTTTGAAGGCTAAATAAGTCCTCTGAGTAAGTGGAATCATGGCTGAGACTAAGAACTACAATTATACCTACTTAGAGCCAAACCCGAAAAAAGACATACAGGCAGATAAGCAGACACACACAAACATCTTGCCTTATATATATATATATATATATATAATCGATTTTCTGCACTATTGTAAGAACTGCAACCTTGAAACTTCTGAATATCGTTTCTTATGTCTTTGTCTATGAGTGTATCAAATTTGATTAAACTCAGACCACTCCTATAACCCGATTTTTTTGATTATCGATATTTATCGGGGGGGGGTACCTCGACACAAAACCTACCTTAGAACACTCGCAGACGCTTATAGTACAACTGTAAATTTTCAAGAAAATCGGTTCGGCCGTTTCGGAATCTATAGGTAACGGACACACACAGAACGTTCCATTTATAAATAAGTTTAGATCTATCAGATGATCTAAGAAATCATTCATAGAATTGTCTTTTTATAATCTTAATTTTCCAGTTTTTGTTTATCGAAAACAAAAGAAAAATATGTATATTTTGCCTGTGTTGACTTATAATGAATATTTTCAGTTCAATGTATCTAATTCAAAATATATCATTTATTCTTGAAATAACTGCTTTCTGTTAATCTGAGAAACTTTCTTCCTTCCGTCGGCATGGCTGATGCTAACCTTCAGGAGAACAAGTCCTTGTCCCCCCTCCTCGGGCTACCGTTCACTGCTGATATGAAGTGGAAAGATTATATTGAATCAATTGTTAGGTCTGCTGCTAGAAAGTTGGTTCAATTTGTTATGCTAGGTACTCTTTCTCTCCAGAATCAATCTTACCTATTTTTAAGTATATCCTTCGTCCATGCTTCCAATATTGCTGCCATATATGGTCTGGATTCTTGATAAAATACAAAAGAATCTGCAATATTGTAAGTCTTGACCTAGAATCCCTGTTTCGGTCACAACACATGACACCATAACGCTAGACTTTATGAATTTAAGCGCAGTACTAGATTGGCGGCAAGGTCTCCTCAGTTTACAGCAGAACTGGCAAGATGTAACTTCACTATCAGTTTCTTTCCGCCATCTTTGATCTTCAAAAATTTCAATGCAATGTCAATCATTATCAGTCTTGATTCCTCTTATTGTTCCCCTTGCTTAATTTTTGTCCTTATTCTTTCATTTAATAACTTGTGTATTAGTGGATTTATTGCTTTACTTGGGGTGAAGTAATTAAAAAAATAGTATCACGTTTTTCTAACAGAAACGCGACGCATATTCCCGTGATAACTATACGAATATTCCAAGAAAAAGCTTTTATACTTAATTTAACCGAACAAATTTATTCCGGTTAGTAAAAGGATGTCGTTTACCCGAATTTCCTTCCTTTATTGCTGATTTGAAGCCGATTAACAGATTTTATTTCACGAACAAAGAAAAGGCGACAACGGACATTTTAATGATTAAGTTTTGTTATCAATTGTTTTTAAGTTCAAGCCAAATAAAGATAGCACGAAATAAAAGATTTTTTAAAAGTCAAAAATCATTCATGATTAATAATATACTTTCAGAGTAATATCTGTTAGCTACTCTCAACCGACCTGAAGTGGAACGACTACATCAACTCTATAGCTTCATCTGTTGCTAGGAAGGTTGGGTTTCTGTGTCGACCAGAGATTTTTTCTCATCTGAGTCCATCTTGTACATTAATAAAACTACCATTTGTTCGTGCATTGAATACGTTTGCTATATTTTGTCGGATGCTCCTGCTATTCATCTCGAGATTCTTAACATCCGAAGAAGGATCTGCAATGAAATCAGTCCGGACTTTGCATTTCGACTTCAATTACTTTCTCACCGACGTGATTAGACTTTCCTGCAAATATGTTCATGGCAACTGCTGTGGCAAGCAGTTTTATCTGGTGTCCTGATCACATGAATTTAAGCGTGCTACTAGACTGGCATCTAGGTCCCACTGCTTTACTGTTGAAGTAGTTAAATGAATTCGCCTCTATTTAAGTTTTTCTCGCATTTCCCGTTTGTGAAACACCTGTTAAATATTAGTTAGATGATATTTTTGAGAATCATGAAATTTGACAATGAAGTGTATTTGCGGTTGGTGAGATTTGAGCGAAATGTATTTTATTGAAAAATGTCAGCCAGGTGCTCAAAGAAAGAAAACAGTTTCGAAATGTTACTTTTAATTTGTCTACAGAGGCCAGAGGTTTGTGTCCCACATTTAAGTTTGTACAGGAAGATAGCTGTGAATAGCATGGAAGTGACGCCAAGCTAACAGTTAGAAACTCTTTAGTAGTATTTTTAATTTTGAAGAGTCTGGACACAACCTTTGAAGGATACGATTGAGTAAAATCGGGGTCTTCCGATGGGGCGGGTGCTGACGACTGACCAAACAACCTAACCCATGGCATGTCACCGAAGATGTCTGTATGGAAAGGAAATTATATTTTATATTTTATTTATATTTAGCTCTGGTCCTATTATTTTGGACGGAGGCATTTTTTGTTGCAGATTGTTTTTGCCGACGGTGACGAAGAAAGGACAAAGAATTATGAAATGATTATGCGAAATTGATTTTTGTGAAGAAGTAGGGTTGAGTGGTCCCCGACAAAGTGATTTATGATTTGAAAAATTCAATCGTCGCCCCGAATTTGTTGCAGAATTTGAAGTTTAATAGTTGCTCCAAAAGTTTGAGAATAATCGCCGTGGCAGTAGCAGTGGAAGCCGCCAAATTAATAAAATTTGATGTTCGTCACTAGACCAACATCGTCGTGCAGTATTGGTCGTTCGTTTTACCAGTACCTTTGATCGAGCAGAGTTGGACCCAGTATTGTATTTCAGAATAATTATATACTCAGAAAGGGGTATAGGACACACCCATTTGCTTGCTTCCCTTATAGCTACAATCTCCAAAAGTTTGAATGCAACTTCATTTACCATCTTAGATCTCCTTGGATCCAATTCATCTTTTATCCCTTCTTCGAGACTCCCTGCCCGATACTCTGTTTTTCTCACTTTACCCCCCCCCCCCCACGTGCACTAATGGCGGTCTCGTCTTGTTTAGGGTGAAATGTATTAAAAAAAAAAAAAAAAAAAAAAATATCAAGACTAGTCTAACTTGTATTCTTATTAATACACAGAAAGAAATGGCGGTGCTAAACATAGAACATGAAATGTTATGAAAACACTTGATTATTCTCACCCACCAGGCAATCACGGTTGGTTTGTTAATTTTTTTTTTTTTAATGGCCTATCAACCTCTATGGATTAATGCCGAAATCTAAATATTTTTAACACAATTTTATAGCTTCAGATACACAAAATCTGTAGGTCATTTTTGCTATAAAATGTATTCTTGGTGATTTAAAACTTTAATAAAAAAATGAATTTAAATACTTTGACGTTTTGTTTTTCTTGGGAGTCGACTATTTGCCCATAGCTGGGATCCTAAAAGGTGCTACCACCCCGGGTCAGGGTGGATCTGGAACAACAATTAAAAAGTTGGTTCCATGGTCCTCAAAACCTCCAATCTCTCGATCAGAGGCCTTGCTGCCAGATGTAGTTTATCGTTATACCCAGGACTAGACCACAACGTCAAACGTTTTTTTTTTTGTTACGAGCGAGATACGCATGTGGATTAAAAACAACATCCTCATTCTACGTTGAGTGGCTCGTTATTCTAGTATTAAGGGAACAATTAGTAAGAAACAAAGTTATTAGTATCAAAATTAATAGCCTGTCAAATAAAAGATGAAAACAGTGATGCAAGAGTAGATACAAGGATGTAGATCTCCACCCACTACAAAAACAAAAAAAAAAAACAAAAAAAAAAACACACACAAACAAAACTTGAATATTCGGGGAAAGAAAATCTAGTATAGGATAATAGCAGCGGTGATATTTAGTAACGAAAAGCAAAGAACCAGACTACATTCTAGCGCAAGGGTCCGTCAAACTTACGACTAGAGGCCTTCCCCTCATTTCTCTTCTCCAGAGACCGCCATTTTATATACCTGAGCCTTAAATCTGGCACTGGTGTTAACTAAAATGTACGAAAGTTAACTTGAATCAGGTTAAAAAATTTTCAGCGTCATCAGGTTCAGAATGTTTCTCCTCAAAAATAATTAGAGCGAGCAATGCCCAATATAGCATTAAATAAGTCATCAAAATCAGAAGCGTCTTGAATTGATCTAATTTAGGTTTTTGATTCTGTTGATCATCAAGCTCAGTGTTTTCCTTTTATCTGCACCGAAAAATACAGAAACTAAAATTTAGCTTCGTGTTTTTCGTACACCGAACCAGATTTGATCCGGAACACTAGGGAGGTTGCTCAGACCCCGTTTAACGACCCCTTTTCTAATTCAAAGGAGTCAACTCAAAAACGACCCAGTCTAAGATTAAAAGAATATACAATTGAGCCTTTAAAATTCGGTGGTGATAGTTTGAAGGTCATAGGACTGCTGCAAAAGCAATGGTGACAAAAAATTCAGGAAAGTCCATAGAATATTTAACGAAAAAAAAAAAAGCATCAATTTGCTAAGTTACCAGCCAATGATGACAGAAGAAATATGAGGAGGCCTTACCAAATATAACGTAAAGTTTCATTTCACCACAAGAAAGGCAATAAAGCCACTAAAGACGCAAGAGGTCACCGTGTATCAAGAGAAAACTACTATTAAGGATAGAAAAGAGAATTAGATAATGGATATTGCATTCAAACTTTTAAAAATCAAAGTTGACAAGGAAATAAAAAAAAAAGTAAGTTCACCAGCGAGAAGTGCGATATGAGAAACTGTTAGCATAGAACTTACGGTTACATCTAGCCATTTTAACTATAAAATGATGAGACCTTACCGCCAATCTAATACTGCGCTTAAATTCAAAAAGTCAAGGTACAATAGCGGAAAGTTAATCTGAACCATTACCATTAAAATACAGAAAAGGCGTAGTAAACTACGTTACGGCGGTGGAGAAGTAAAGGCAGGATGCCAGGTCACGACTAATAAGATTGCAGAATCTTTGGATTTTATCAAGGATCTCTAAATATACAGCAGGACTAGACCATGTATGTCGCAGTTATTGAAAATAAGAGTGAATGTTAAAGAGTTTATGGCGAAAAAAATCGTCTAGCACGACGTACCTAACCAGCTTTCTTAGCAATTGATTCAATATACTCTTTTCACTACATGTCAGCAGAAAATGTTAATCAGAGAAGGTGCAACGAGATACTGTCTTGGATTGTTCCATCGGCATGGTTGATACTAGGTATGATAGTACAAATTGATGGAGACAATTTACGGTTGCCTATCTAAAACGCTAGACTCTCCAGAGTTTGAATCTGTAGTTCGTATCAGTATTAAGTGTTGGTCCTCGGCATCCCTATGCATTCAGCTCATTATCATCTGTTTAAAATGTAAACTCTACAAAGATCTATGTATTTACAAGATTTTTAAATCAAAAGATTCTGTTACGTTATTGGTCCTGACCTGGTATAATTCCTGTTGCTGTAACGTAGCTTTCTTGTGACTTTTCGATAAATATATTCGTACTAACTGTTCTGATGAGCTTTTCTATTTGATTTGTTTTACCGGAATTACCCTAGTGAGTCAGTTAATGCTGAACATCTGAAATAAAAATAAGGTAATATTAAAGAGGAAACACGCGGCAAGAGCTTTAATAACTTGTAAAGAGAATGAACTTAGCCAACGCTGCATGAGCAAGACAGGAGAGAAATTACACACATTTAATATATCCTCAGAGATCTGTTTCACTGTATCACAGCTCATCAGTACGGTTAGAAATCCGATTGCTTTTAATCCAGGATTGAAACCCGACCGAATTGGCGTCAGTCGGCGGTTCTACCTCTGAGTTCCGGTCGCTCGGTAGAAGTAATCAGTCTTATATATATATATATATATATATATATATTATATATAGGAAAAAATATTAATAAAAAGTTTTGAATTTAAAAATGTACTTTTTTTTGAACAGTATTTGTTTATTTTTATTATATTTTATATTTCAGACCGCCCTCGGTCCTTTATCAGAAACAACTGATTTTTAAATTTGAATTAGAAACGTATTTCACGATAGCGTTCGAATATTTTTTTGTTTACATCACGTGGTGTGTTTGTTCACAACATGTGACACGTCCGTAGAGAAAGTCTGTTTTAGATAAAAATTTCTTGGAATATCTGAAAAAAATTTTTTAGCTATTGAAATATTTGTAAAGATTCAACACCCTAAGTCCCTATTTAACCCTAGCTTGTGTGTATTTAATTTTAAAATCCAGTATGTTTCTTTCTTTCTGCGTGTGTATGGAGAACTAAAATTGGAGTCTATTAGTAAACATTTGCAATTTTCTAAAGTATGATCAGGTTGATTAAAATGGGCTGCAATTGGGGAGTATACATTTTTTGTCGTATATTTAGTTTGTGATTATTGAAGCGAAATCTAAAGCTATTACCGGATTCGCCGATATATCCACTGTTGGGGCAAATTGAGCAGAAGAGAAAGTAGATTATGTTTTTGCTGTCACAAGTAAGGTTTGGTGGGTGTAATTTTATTTTGGTGTTGGGTACAGAGAATGTTTTGTCTGTTATTAAATGTTTACAAATTAAACAGCGAGGCTTCCCACATTTTAAATTCCCTGATAGGTTTGTATTATTTAAATATTTGTTAGAAGTGAGGATAGTTGATAGGTTGGGTGTTTGTTTCTTTGCATTTATGGGTGGTTTATCGAAAATGTCTTTGATGTTTTTGTTTGATTGGAGGTTCCTGTAATCATTTTTTAAATTTTTGATAAGTGTGTAGGAATATTGATTATGGTTAAAAACCATGGGAATTCGGTTGTTATCTTTTCGTTTTTTGTATGTGAGAAGTGTGCTACGATCTATGTGGATGGTTTTATGTAGTGCTTCCTTTATTATTTTTATTGGATATTTACATTTTAGAAACTGTTTTATTGGGTTGTTAATGTTGTTTAGAAAATCTGGATGGTCTGAGCAAATGCGTTTTATTCTAATAAATGAGCTGTATACGATAGATTTTTTTTAATTTGAGGGGATGGCAACTGTTAAAGTGTAGGAATTTATGTTGGTTTGTGGGTTTGTTGTATAGACTGGTGGAAAGTGTATGTTTATTTAATTTTACCATGACGTCTAAGAAAGGGACGGATGTGTATGAGTACTCCATGGTAAATTTGATTGTATTGTGGAAGTTGTTGCAGAAAGTGAAGAAGTTTTTTAATTTTTCTAATCCATGAGTCCATATTAAGAAAATATCATCAATGTATCTAAAATAATGTGATGGTTTGTATTGTGAACTGTCTAGTATCTTTTTTTCTAAAATATGCATAAAGATATTGGCATAACTAGGTGCCATTTTCGTGCCCATTGCTGTGCCACTAATCTGTAAATAGTGTTTGTTGTTGAATTTAAAATTATTGTGTGTTAAGATGAAATTTATTAATTGGCATAAATCTGTGATTTGGTTGTTAGGTAATTTGTTTTTAAGGAACTCATGGCAAGCTGCTACTCCTTCAACATGTGGAATGTTCGTGTACAGAGACGTAACATCCATCGTTACTATGATATTATCACCTAGGACTAAATTAATGCTTTGTAACTTGTTGAGAAAGTCAGTAGTGTCTCTAATATAACTAGGTATGTCAGGTAATAAAGGTTTTAGGATATTGTCTATGTATCCAGATATAAGTTCTGTGAGGGTACCAATGCCTGATATTATGGGTCTGCCAGGTGGTGTGATTTTAAGTTCTTTTGAAATTTTGTAGATTTCTTCATTATTTGCTTGATGTGGGTTGGATGAAGAGGTGTTACGGTGTTTTTCTGAATTGATTTTGGGGAGTTTGTGTAGTTTTGGGATAGTATAGAATGTTGCTGTTTTGGGGTTCTCAGGAATAAAAGATTTTATTTTATTTTTTATGTTATGATTCAGGTTCTGAATGAGAAGTGATAATTCTGTTTTGTAAGTGCTAGTCGGATCTAGAGGTAAGGGTACATAGAACTTGTTATTTACCATGGAGTACTCATACACATCCGTCCCTTTCTTAGACGTCATGGTAAAATTAAATAAACATACACTTTCCACCAGTCTATACAACAAACCCACAAACCAACATAAATTCCTACACTTTAACAGTTGCCATCCCCTCAAATTAAAAAAATCTATCGTATACAGCTCATTTATTAGAATAAAACGCATTTGCTCAGACCATCCAGATTTTCTAAACAACATTAACAACCCAATAAAACAGTTTCTAAAATGTAAATATCCAATAAAAATAATAAAGGAAGCACTACATAAAACCATCCACATAGATCGTAGCACACTTCTCACATACAAAAAACGAAAAGATAACAACCGAATTCCCATGGTTTTTAACCATAATCAATATTCCTACACACTTATCAAAAATTTAAAAAATGATTACAGGAACCTCCAATCAAACAAAAACATCAAAGACATTTTCGATAAACCACCCATAAATGCAAAGAAACAAACACCCAACCTATCAACTATCCTCACTTCTAACAAATATTTAAATAATACAAACCTATCAGGGAATTTAAAATGTGGGAAGCCTCGCTGTTTAATTTGTAAACATTTAATAACAGACAAAACATTCTCTGTACCCAACACCAAAATAAAATTACACCCACCAAACCTTACTTGTGACAGCAAAAACATAATCTACTTTCTCTTCTGCTCAATTTGCCCCAACAGTGGATATATCGGCGAATCCGGTAATAGCTTTAGATTTCGCTTCAATAATCACAAACTAAATATACGACAAAAAAATGTATACTCCCCAATTGCAGCCCATTTTAATCAACCTGATCATACTTTAGAAAATTGCAAATGTTTACTAATAGACTCCAATTTTAGTTCTACATACACACGCAGAAAGAAAGAAACATACTGGATTTTAAAATTAAATACACACAAGCTAGGGTTAAATAGGGACTTAGGTGTGTTGAATCTTTACAAATATTTCAATAGCTAAAAAATTTTTTTCAGATATTCCAAGAAATTTTTATCTAAAACAAACAGACTTTCTCTACGGACGTGCCACATGTTGTGAACAAACACACCACGTGATGTAAACAAAAAAATATTCGAACGCTATCGTGAAATACGTTTCTAATTCAAATTTAAAAATCAGTTGTTTCTGATAAAGGACCGAGGGCGGTCTGAAATATAAAATATAATAAAAATAAACAAATACTGTTCAAAAAAAGTACATTTTTAAATTCAAAACTTTTTATTAATATTCTTTCCTATACATATTAAAACAGTATACGTGGATGATCATCACTATATATATATATATATATATATATATATATATATATATTAGTCTGAGTTAAAGGTTAGTGCATAATTTACTTTCCCCAATTAAGTCAAAATAGTTTTGTTCATTAACATTAAAAAAAAAAGTTCTTTCAGATTACTCACCTTATGAAATGTGATTACGGCAAATTCGGCACAGTCCATCATAAAATGTTTTACGGTGTAAGTTTTCTACTATGCTAGGCATTTAGATGAATTCTGATCTTTTAGAAGAAATGAATATGATGTTGGTATGAGTAATTTTGAGTTTTGCTAAATCTACTTCTGTTTGGGAAAGATTTGTGTCATGGCGTCTTATCCCAAGCGTGGGCTTGATTTTGAACAATTTACTATTTGGGTAAATATTCCACAACTCTTGCCACTTAAGATGTATTAGTGGTTTTGAAATCTGTGTGAAGGACATTTTGTTTTTGATATAGTCAATTTTAGTGATAATTTAGTTGCTGTATCTACCTTTCCATTTTCGTGGATGCTTATATGGCGAGGAACTCGACAGAAGTTTTTTCGTTACAAAGTATATCGATTTTGTTTAAGTTTGGTTATTAAATGATTGGTCAGATTTTTATACTTCATTGAAATCTGATTAGGGAAATTCGAGAATATAATGAATTTGACTGACCATCTGTGATAATATCCAAGGTTAATTTTATTGCCATAACTTCTACACTAAAAATTGATTTGTCAGGTAGGCTCTTTTGAAGTATTGTTTTGTTGAGTAAAGTTGAACGCCCATCTATCAATATTTTAGAAGCCGTCAGTGCGCATATGCTTACAGTTTGAGTAAGTTTTGTTTAACAGCATATCAATCTCTGTGGGTTATTTAATTCCCAAAAAGTAGGGTTTTAAGGTATTTTTTTAATGTTCAGTTATAGTAAGTGATTTAGTTAGATTTTAATGAAAAAAAAAATTTTCTTTATTTTAGAAAACTGAAGACGTCTTCCAGTTTTGTATTCAAAAATGTATTGGTGGTAATCATTTTTTTTCCTTCAAAAAAGGTATTATGGTAATTTTTTTTTCTTTAAAAATGTATATATATTTCTATAAAAGTCTATTTTTATGTATATACAAGTCTATTTTTATACTTTTACACCAGTTTGGGGATAAACTTTACCCATAGTTGGGTAACTAACAAGTGCTACCACCCCGGGTCAGGGTGGACCTGAGAACAGCAGCAATTAAGAGGTGGTTCCATGCTCCTCACAACCTAATTAGAGGCCTTGCTGCTGGATGCAGTTTACTGTCATACCCAAGACCAGCTTACAGTGTGTCAGTTTGAGTGTTTTGCCAGACTTACAGTGGGTGATTTTAATACACCTCTTTCCAGGCTAATAGAGACGTTTATTTTGAGTTCGGTGAAATTGTTTTCTATATCCCAAGAGGTTTAATAGCATTTTCCTCTAAATTATGTAATTCTTTATATTGAGGTTGGAGGACACAGTTTTAAACAGTGTATTTATAGGGAAACAAAAACATGAAGATTAGAACTGATTGGAAACGTTTAACTTAGACAGCCTTCAGCAAAAGGTGGGTAAATGTGGCGAGCCTGGTTCGCGTGAATGGGGCTAGCCTTGATTTTCTCTTTTAGATCTGCTGGTTGCATCGGGGTGGATTCCTTTGGAATCCTCCCCTGGTTAAGGTAGTTCATTTTTGTGTACCTAGTTAATGTGAATAAATGTATTCCTAGTCTGTACCCGGTTCTCTTGTTATCCAAATCGAGATTCCCAACCTCCCCAGTTTGTTTTAGCCTCTTAATCGCGGCTGGGTCAGTTTCTGATTTTCCGATTTGATTTCGTTATTTGACCCTCCCCCCACGAGTGCGCTTCTTGATTTCGCCGTTTGGCGGAATACAGCGGCCACTTTTTCTGGGATGGACGGGTCTTATTAACATTTATTTTACTTTAAAACTATGTTGTATTTTAGTTTGATTTTTGGGTTCATCGCCTCCCATCATTTCATTGCTCATTAATGTTTTAAATATATTATATCATTGTATATAAATGAGTTTTTATGCCATGCGTTTATTTCCCCCCACCTTTTTTTTTTTTTTTTTTTTTAGGTGCCGCTTGTAAATATGTGGTATTGTGGTGTATGAAGGATTGGAAGGTGATGGATGTGTTCTTGTGGTGAATGCGCAAATTGTAACGAGTGATTGGGTCGTGATAGTGTTTAGCTAGGTATAGGATAGTTAAGTAAGTACCAACCTCTACCCCTCCTCTTTCGGCTATATGGCCATAATTCGTATTTTTATGCAAATAAATATTGTGTATTTAGAGAGATTGTTAACCGAACTCCCTACAACTTAGGTTTATTCGCTACCATCAGAAGGTTGTAGATTGGAATGTGGAGATTTGTGGAAGAATAAAAGTATACAATTTGCATGTAAAAATAGAAATTTATTAATAGAAAAGAATAACATGAATTTGTAGAAGTAACTGTTCATTGAGAAAAAGTATTAAGTTAAGGGTGTCAAGAAGTCGTAGTAGTCCTTTGCAAGAGTGAGTATTTGTAAGTAGGCAGGAACAAATGTATGTATATATATATATATATATATATATATTAGCGTTTGTTGTTGGATAGGATTGTCTTTGAAGTTATCGCTCAGTATGAATGGTGGAAAGGCGAGAGAGAAAGATACAGATAATAGTGATCGACTGACGTTTGTCAAGGGTACGTGTTAATTACGCTCCTCATAACTGACTCCGGTCAAATTGGCTCAGTCTTATTTCATTGGGGAATTCACTCCTGGATGTGATTCTGGATTTTCCATTTACCGATAAACATTTCGCATTGAGGTGTGAAATTTCTCGAGTTTTGTTTTTGGATTCGCTTTTGCGTGTGTTCTAAGCAAAGTTTTTAATTCGAGAAAATTCGTTTATTTCTAATAATCACTGTGTCAGTGCTTAGCATTTGAATTTTTAAATCTAGAACTTTTGTTCAATGCAACAGAATTATTTTGGCATGAACATAGTTTAATTCAACATTGTAATGCTAACATATGTAATGCCAAAGGTGGTTTGTGTTATTCAACGTACAGGCTTTAGAACGAGTCACATACCCTTGTGATGGATGGTATTAAATTATTTCACGCATAATTTTCTTGCCTCACCATAGATAAAGCAATTAATCCAATTTCGATCTAACCAATGCTCGATAAACTAAGTAGCATTTACGTCAGTTCTGCAGTTCTTGTAAAAAATGACTAAGTAGTTTGTTTTATTGCATTTCTCACGAAGGTATTTTATGTGGTATGAAGGATAATTTTTCTAAGATTTTGTCCTTGGTATTTGTATGGTTTATTACAGGCACTTCTGAACAATAGTCTTAATTCAGGATTATGATGTAGCTTTCAAACTTGGCAGAATTGTATACATTGAGTATTTTTTGCTCAGAGATTCTGAATCTAGTTTCTATGATCCACTGTTGGAATTGCCGTTCAAGTGTACGGATATTTTTTTCCATCTGTAGCATATTAGAAAAAACATTGACGTACATTAAACAGCCAACTCCACGGTTCAAGCGTTTTTATGGTGATCACCCAATGCTTGAGAGACCACTACCTTCTACTTAACCCATAGTGGTTGGAGGAGAAATGGATTTATGCTCTTCAGGGAATTACGTATAAAGTGAACGAAACAGACTGAACTGGATCTTAAACTGCTTGGCGATTTCACTTTCAGCACTGATAACGGATACACTATCCATGGAAATAGGGAGAAAAAAAATTAACCAACACTTTTCTATTTGGGATGCCTTAGATGTCAGCGATTAACCCAGCACTCGGGAAAGAGTTAAATGCAACTAGACGAAATGAAATGTAAGACTGACCGCTTATACGAATTGGTAAGAAGCTGATCGATAGCTTCAGATAAGAGCACAGATATTATTTTGGGCTATCATTTTTATGATCTGAACCTATCGCTGTGGTGTGGTGGATATCAACTCGGAACGACAAATTTGGGAGCAGAGTTCGAATTTCAGTTGAATTCATGGCATTCACTTACGCACAAATACCCTTGGGAAAGGTATTAATCCGTCTTCCCTCCAGTTACGGGTTAAATAGGACAGATTGGGTTCTATAGCTTTGGTCGGCAACCAGTCAACCGCAGAAAGCAATGGCAACCTACTGCGGGATAATATTCTGCCCAGTCAGTCATGTCTCGAAAGAGACATGATCGCCCATAGCGTGTATCACGTATGGCACTTACTGAAGGGTGAAACTAAATTAAAATTCTGAACACAAACTTATATGCGACATCATGCTACTCTATGTGCCGTGTTCATTCAGGACAGGGGGCGATCAGGGCTCTTTACAATTTCCTGTCCTTACCAGCTCTTATTAAATTTTATTTCGCTATCTCCTTGTGTCACATCTAAGCTACTATATATATATATATATATATATATATATATATATAAATAAACCTCTCCTAATCTCTGTTCTGCTTTTTAGTTACGTGGTCTTTCCCCTGTCCCTCTTGCCTTCGTCAGTGTCAAGTTATCCCAGTACTCTTTTCTCATGTCCAAACAATTTCATATTCTTTGATGTTAAAATGTGTTCTTTTAGATATTAATTTTTTTTTTAATTATCGTATCTCAAATTATTAGTTTGCACGATGGGCTCTTGCTGATAACCAATTGCCGCATTTAACATCTTTTGTTTCAGCAACTGTTGTATATTTAGCCTGTTTATCGGACAAATCGACCCGATTAATTGATAGCGAACCAAACGAATATATGCGACAGACGGAGACATTTCTTTAGGTAGTTAGTGCGAAAGTGAACGCAACGAACTAATTTGAACTCTTCTCTCTGATTACATCTATGATGGTAACAGTTACGTTACCCGCGCAGAAATAGGTCGCGAAGGGATGCTACCTGTGTAGTTCAACTCTGACGAGACGTGTGTGCATATGCGCGTGGTAAGGGAGTTTCTTAAGACGATTTGTGAGTGAAATTCAAATATATATATATATATATATATATATATATATATATGCACCCCCCAGAAATAGATTTCCTTCAACGTTGTAGCTAAATCGATTTTTATTTAATATCCTTGCTTGTGTCGCTCTGAATATTCGAAGGAGAAGAAATTTTTCTTTGCGGTAAAATCCAAGCAAAGTCATAAAAATGATAGCCCAAAATAATATCTGTGCTCGGAAATAACTATCTGCGAAGGAAATAGTGGAAAACTGTCATCCAAACCTGAAAAATAATTATATTCACACTTCAAGTGGGAACGAAGTATCTTCAAGGACCCTCTTGACCGAAAACAACGTCGAGCCTGTGCAGCAGCTACGTTTGGAAATATCAGGTTCTGTGAGTGGTGTAGTGGATAGCGATTGAATTGAATTTAGGAGTGCGGAGTTCCAATTCCATTTGGGTTTAGAAATAATCACTGACACACATGTACCTATGAGAGAAGTGCGAATTTATTTATCCTCTCCTAGCAATAAGTTAATTAGGACTTAAGCAATTAAAAAAATACTGGCTTTAATTACATGCAAGAGATTAATCCGTAAAAAAAAAAAAAAAAATAAATACAAAAAACAAATTAATCAACTCTGATAAAGAGAGCTCGGAAACGTGACACTCGTTGAGGGTTAAAAAATCTGACTCATGAGTACCACGTCAGTGATACAGTAAAATATTCTGACCAAGAATTCAAGATTCCACTTCATTATAATAGCAAATGTAATAGTCAACTTAAAAAGAAAATCAGCTGATTTCTAGCGTTTTACTGAAGTCTCAACATTGTGTTCACACTAAATACATCGCTACGAATAAACTCATTAAAAAGGCGGCCAGAGATGAAAATCCATCGAGGGAGAACCCCCCCCCCCCCCAAAAAAAAAAACAACAACCCCCAACCCCCCCTCAAAGTAGGAGGTTACTATGTAGTGTTGTATAAGCCTAATAAAGGGTTAGAAAGTGAAGTTCTAGACTTGAAGTCAAGATTTAATTAGTGAATTACATTTTTCATTTTATTTCTGTTGGTTGCATGTCCGTAAGACATTTTTGCAGCGATGAGTATATACAGAATGCGATGGGTAAATTGTCGCCATTCTATTTTTTTTTTAAAAAAAACTTCGCGCATGCGTTGTTTTTGTAGAGTAATACAGTCGAGTAAGCAATGCACTGTCAGGAATTTGGAAACGAAATACTATATTATGTAGCATTCGCGCCGGAATCTCCAATACGAACATTGGGGGGGGGGGGTTTGGGTGTCAATCTGAAGACAGCGCAGAAGGTTCAGAAAAAAAAAATTCTACGAGTCTGATTATGATTACGAAAGTACGGCATCTCGGAAGATTCAGTTTCGATAAGAAAAGAACTGCCGAATCTGTTGGCGAGATCCCAGCCATGACAGACAGACGATTCCTCCTAGTCAGTCAGGTACACAATAGTGTCAGAGTTTCTTATGCAGCTAGTGCATGAAGACATTCGATATTTCTCGAACAATAGAAAGAGTCGAGTTTTATCTCAAGTTCATGAAGAACAAAAGGAAAGAAACCGCTACGAAGCTTTTGAACAAATTCAAGCACTCTCTCCAACCGAACATGCTTTGTTTTTTTTCTCAGATCATAAAAATTCGCACCAGGATAAGATGGCTTTTTGTGCACCCCAAAATATTTATAGAAAGAGGGATGAAATCAATCATGGTGTTTGGCGCGATCATCAGAGATGGCAACATTAGGCTTCTATTCATCTTCCCACAACAAAGATCTTAAAGACTTGGAAATTTCCTCAGAATTGTTATAAATTTAGCAAGCCTAAATGTTATGTATAAGATTAAGACAAAATATTTAACGTCAAACAGATGTAGAAAAAGCGAAATCAATTTAAATTAAAAGAATTTGTTATAATACAAGTTTAAATAAAATACTCTTGATAAGTATTAAAAAGAGAAACATTGTGTTTACCATGTTTATATCCATACAACAATAAAGATTTTAAAGACTGAAAAATTATCAGTTCCCGACTTGAAACGGAATCATTGCTTATGGTTTAGCGACTTAAACATTGTGGAAAAAAAAAGTCAAACTGAAGAGACGTATAATTTTTGAAGCAATGTTCAAGGTTTCTCCGAGTACGTGTGTCCTTACAAATAACGTACTTAAGTTTGGGAGTTATCCAGTCCGCTCTGATGAAAGGTGTGTTGTATCGAAGAATATCACATTTAGAACCGAATTATTTACAAGCTCCCCACGTGGGCAGAATCCCGAGGTTGATGCGGCACAAGGCCAATCAGAGTTCGGAAGTTCCGACAAGAATGTTTGTCGGATTTTCCTTCCTAGATGAGTATCCTCTTCGCCCGAAGGCAGGGAGCCCGAAAAGTAAACGACTGACGCACGCAGTCGATCCCCTCAGAATGTCAATGACACTCCGAATTTATCAAGAATACGAACCGTAACGTCGATGTTTTTTGCATGAGACAAGTGCCGCTGTAGTAAAGAAGAAAGTCTTTAGATATTTGAGATCGTGCTTGCGAAGTTGAAAATTGTGTAGAAATTTATAAAACTGTTTTCTTGGGAAACTCAAATATGAATTATTTTCATGTGAATATTCTTATTTTTAGAGAGATAATGTAGAAAAAAAGTATTTGCATTGACATGTTAGCGGGTTCTTTTTATACAAATGCTTATCACCTGCTACTGCTAGTTTAAGCCTCTCAATTGTTACACTGTTTAAATATTTATTACAGAAGACCAAATCCACAATTGACAGTAATGACCAGCGACATTAAACAGTCCTAGAACGAGCGGTACGTTGGAGCAAACATTAGGTTATGCACACAAAAACGCATTAAATAACTCAAATATTTTTGGTAAACTTTTGGTTTTATTTGAAAAATAATAGCAAAGCTAGTCTAAGTCTATGAATTTTAAAGTAGGTAAAAAAAAACAAAAAAACTTCCGCCCAATTTAATACAGATTCGCCATTTTAATACAGAAAGACAAATATCCTTGATATTTTGAATGTCCAAAAGACATTCCATTTACTAGTAAGTTCAAGGGGGCAAACAATAGCAGTTACACCGTAACAATCACTTTTGGAAACAAAATACAAGGACTGGTTTGTTAAATATGTGTATAGCAGAGTAGCAACTGTAAGTTATCCTAATTTAGGATGAAGAAGTTTGGGGGTGGGTAGGAACACACATATCATGAGGGAGAAGGGTGTTGGAAATTTATCCATTTGGACAGCTGCTTAACAGCCAATGCGTTGTGGAAAAAGGCTCCTGAGAGTCAGTCAGTTAAGTGCCATGCGCGATACACGCTTTGGGCGATCATGTCTCGAAAGAGACATGACTGACTGGGCAGAAGATTATCCCGCAGTAGGTTGCCATTGCTTTCTGCGGTAGACTGGTTGCCGACCAAGGCTATAGAACCCAATCTGTCCTATTATTTAACCTATAACTGGAGGGAAGAGACGGATTAATACCTTTCCCAAGGGTATTTGCGCGTAAGTGACTGCAAGGAATTCGAACTCGGTTCCCCTTCTTAAATTACTGTAATCTTAATCTCTAAGTCTAAGATCAACAATTATCTACCCTTAGACTCAATTTTGCATCTACATTCATTAAATGCCTCAATAACTAACTAGAGTGGCTCTTGAAAATTGTACTGAGTGAACAACATTTATTTTAGAAAGGTTACTTGTTCGAGAAGAATTTTTACACCTAAACTTTATTCCATTTAGCCTACGCAAAGAACTAAAGCCACTAAGTCGCACGAGGTAGCAGAGTCAAAGAGAACAAGAGAAATAAATGCTATTAAGGAGAGAAGACAAGAGAACACGATTTAAGACCGAAGGTAATGATTGACATTGCGTTTAAATGTTAATACATTTTAAATGCATTATCAATTATAGGCATTTCTTTAAAAGAAATATACGTTAAAAAAAGAAAAAGAAAATCGCTTTTTTTCTTGCAGTTTGAAAAATAAAAAATTAAATTTGTCCATACCGATCATGCGCATCAAAAGGAAAATCCATTCCGTTCGTAAAAGGCAGGGAAGAATGTACTGGGGAGAGATGGGGGATAATATTTATAGATTAGCCTTTGTTAGACATTTCTACCCACGACTTTTGTCAGAATAGAAACGTTTATTTTACAAGGGGGCTCCTATTCATAATATACAGCCTGAAATCGAGCCATGACTTTAAACAGTTTTCCTTTATGTCAAATTTGAAAACTTACGTCACTGATAGTTGAACATTAGTGATCGTGTTCGTTTCCCCCCACGTCAACAATTCGTAATAATTGACAGTTTTCAGTGACGTAATCAATTTGAAAATTGAACTCTGTAGTATTAGTTCAAGTAAGCCTACATACAAATTCATTCATTGCATAATTCGTTATAGAATCTTAGCACAATTCTTGTTCAGCGAGTTGGCTTTTGGTTAAACACTTTCGTCAAAGCCAAATAGAAATTGGGTTTACGTTATCTGTTTTGAATTCAGTTCTCCTAGATTGGTTGCCAACTCCAGCAAGAGACCCCAGTCTGACTTACTATTTAACCCGTAGCTGGAGATTGATTCATACCTTTCTCTTAAGGTATGTAAATGAAAGTAATACTAGAACTGGGAATTGCTAGACATCACTGGTGCATCCCAAGTAAATAGGGTTTACTTGGATTTTTATTAATTTTAATTTGTCAAAGCCTAAAAAATGCATTATTTCAAGACAGTTTAATAATCTTACTGCAAGGTTTATATAATTTCACCAGAAAAAAATCCTTAGGATATTAGTTTCGAGTTAAGGCATTGAACGTTTAAATTTTGACAGCTTAACCAAACGAGATAATTACAAAAAGAATCTATTATCGACTTGCATAAGATTTTTCTTTTTGAAAAAAAAAAAATGTTTTATTCATCAAGCGATATCGAACTTTCTGGAAAAAAGTTACTTTGTTTTTAGTTTTAGTCATTCCCCCTCCCTCTAGCGGGATGTTATAGTCTCATTTTTAATCAGACGCAAAACATTAAGTTAATACGTTACGAAAAATATTCATACAACACGAACTATTTAGCATACAAACAGAATCGTGATCAAGGAGACAACGTTTACGTACATTTTGATAGTAGCGTATTTCTTACGGGTACCAGTGTCAAAAGCCAGGCAAGAGCCAAGATGAAGGATATTGATTTTCAAAGCAGGCAGACGTTATATAAATTGATACAATACAACTCATCCTTTCCAATACGAGTCTTTTTCAGGCTAAATTTTTGTAAATATCCAATGTTATATATATATATAAAATGAGTTATTAAACCAGAAAATTCTTTATAAGTTACGTTTGGGCACTCAACAATAAAAGATTTTAAAATCTGTGTATGCCGCCACTCTAGAGTAGTATAAGTTGCAACGTAGGGCCCGTCAAGATTCATTATAATGCTGGTTATAATTTTTTTTTTTTTTACTGCGATTGTGTTGATATATATGCTAATTTGGTTTGTTCAACTCTTTATGGGTCGTTTAATGTCGAAATTAAATTTTCTTTTGAGCTTTGGAGTAATAAAGAAATGATACATGGTCTGCTTTCACAGATGCTTACATGAATTTTATTATATTCGTATAAAAAATTTGTAAAATATGTATGTAGCAAAAAGGTATGTTTTGCGGCTCTCAAACATCCGAAATTTATCGTAAGTGGTTTTTGTATAAAGAGTACATTTGACGGTCAACACAGTAACGCCTGGTAAATGGGGAACTAGCTTGCTAATGTCACTTAGCTGCGAAGAGAAGAAATATTTAGGTTTTAACAGTGTTTCTACCCCCAGCCCCTTTTTTTAAAACTTCAGCACGCACTTCAAGTTTAAAAAAAAAAATTATCAGCAAATTTAAAAATAAGTTTCCTGAAATCCACTTATTTTTACATTATTTTTTGAATGTTAGGCCTTATATGCTACGCGCCGGCTTAAAAATGAGAAGGTAAATCATTGTCAGATTCGCTAGTCACAATCACCGTCTCATTGGTTCAATTAGTTTTACTTTCATTAAATGTTCACAAATACGCTATTCGTCTGTACGAAAGATACCATTTCTCTATTAAATCATGTATACGTATTTTTATACATGACTGTATGGGGGATAACAACATTACTTAAAGCCCTTGTTTAGTTTTGGCTCAAGGCTGCAAATATAGAGGGTCGAACACGCTATTCAATCGAAATGGTAAAGTAGGCTAACAACTAGCCAATCTCAAGGCACACATTGTCTCAAACTGTTACAAAACAAGTCTACTTACCGATCGAATATAAAAAACACACAAACATAATGACTCCGGCATTGTATTTAACGCCCACCCCGAGGGAATATTTATACTTACATCCACTTAAATGAACCAGTAACTGCAAGCAACAGAGAACACACTCATCATCATGTCATTTCATGTAATATTTTTATATATTTTTGTATCATATAAAAAATTGTAATTTTTATGTACATCTGGGGTGTTTTTAGGTCCCCAGAATGCATTGCGGTATTATGGTGCGAGATGGTTTGTGTGTTGATGGATACGTTTTTATGGTGCTTGTAAAAAAAAATGTAATGTATGTCTGGGTCACGAGTCTGATTAGCTCGGTATAATGTAGATACTGTATGACCAACCTCAGTTTTGTTCCCCCTCCCTTTCGACCTTGTGCCACAAGATTTGTAAAAAAATCTAAATAAAGAGAACACACTCCTCTTAAACGGGAGATATAGATGTGGCTAGAATTTTTGCATATTAGATGCTTCCATTTTTAATAAAAATAGTCATTCGATTATCGCTAATTCTAATGACTATATATATATATATATTAGCCATCCACATACAAGTCTGTTTCGCAGCTCATCAGTGTGGCTAGACACATCCACTTGCTTCTGGCCGGGATCGAAACTCGACTGATTTAGTGTCAGTCGGAGTCGCTACTCCCTAAGCCATCGACGCATGGAATCAGAGAAGGGACATTTTAACGTGTTGTATATAAATGCCAGTTACCGAAAGAACTCAATTCATTTCTGAAGAGTCACGCATATAGCAGAAGAGGAAACTGTTTTTAAAATTTTCTTCTCCAGAGAGCTTAAACGTAATGAGAGCATATATATATATATATAGTAATTTTGTTAATACAATGGTTTATAAAACCATTATATCACTACAAAAACATTTCATGTTTCAGAAAAATACTGTTCCTTTTCAGGTGAACTGAAACATGAAAACATTTTTGTGTAGTGATATAATGCTTTTATAAACCATTGTAATAAAATTACAATATTAAGCTCTACTCTGTATCAAACACTCTTTATAAAAGTATCTGCTTGAACAGTGTGTTTTTAATCTACGTGTTTTTTCACTCTTTTTATATATTTATATATATATATATATATATATATATATATATATATATATATATAATTTAATTCCTTAGTTTTTGGTCATAATAAAATTAGACCAGTACACATTTGTTTTAAAGTGTTCAATACAATTATATTGTAGAACTTTTGAATATTCTTGATTTTTAAACGAGTTATTACGCGACCTAGGTTTCTACCATGTGGTGTCTTCAGGCGATTTGCAATAACTGATTTAACAGTTTTTTTTTAAAAAACGCTCACGTAACGGGGAATTTTTGAACGCGCAATTTTTAAAATTACAAGAAATTATAACGTTTTCATCCATGGTTGTATGAACCTAATAAGTATTTTTTGGTATGGTTACACTTAGTCATAATTTCTGTTCTTTCATTCAATAATTCATTTTTGTTTGGGAATAACATAATCGCTAACTTTTCTTCCTGGCACAGTCTACATATTTTGCCACCGTTATAGTGAAAACAGCCAAGCCTTACAACCACTGACAAGTAGGACTTTTATTAAGTTTTTATTTAATGTTTTTACTATTCTAACACGTTTCATTATTGCTGGCGATTAGGACTGTAAAATGTTCCATAATTATTTTCCATTTTGTGTGCATATTATTGTGTGCATATATGGCCTCTTGGATGTGCGTTGCGGTGCAGTGGATATCGGCTCGGAACGAGAAATTGGCGAGCTGAGTTCGAATTACAGTTTAATTCCTTGCATTCACTTACGCTCAAATACCTTTAGGAAAGGTATTAATCCGTCCTTTCCTTTTAGTTATGGGTTAAATAACAGGACAGGTTGGGTTCTATAGCCTTAGTTGGCAACAAGTCTACCGCAGAAAGTAATGGCAACCTACTGCGGGATAATCATCTGTCCAGTCAGTCATGTCTCGAAAGTGACATGATCACCCCAGCATGTATCACGTATGGCACTTAACTTACTGACTGATATGGCCTCTTATAGTTGTGTGTGTTTTGTGTATGGTTATATCTATTCACTTGTTTGTCCTTCTATATTATTTGCTTTTCCTTTAAGATTTTAAAACTCGTTTAAAAATAGAAAATATTCAAAAGTTCTACAATATAACTGTATAGACGATTTTTTAATACAAAGGTGTACTGGTCTAACCCTATTAGAACCAAAAACCAAGTATTAAACAATCAATCTATATATAACAAGGACATGATAACACAGAGCATGAATACTGATTTGAATAGGCATGAACGTATTTTTTCTCTTTATCCTTTAGGATCCTTTCAGTCAACATTTCTTCAGAAGGTACCGTATCGTTTGCAAAGTTGATTGACAAAGATTTATTTAGTCTGAAGTCCTGAAGGTATCGCGCATCGAGTGCTGGTGTTAACAAAAAAGTACCTGCTGTAATATAACAGAACTATTAAGTACATATTAATAAATATACATATTATACTCACCGAGAGCACAGCTTAGATTTTCATGTACAACGCAATATTTAAGTGCTGGGTAGAGACCTAGGGTTACAAAATTAAAATTTTATGTGGCTAATATAATGTTGGTGCACTCCATATATTATGTGGAAGTTACGGTATTTTAATTTAAAAATATATGTTGCATTTAAAACAGACGGGATATATATATATATATATCCCCATTTATTGTATGTATATATATGTATTTATCCCCATCTATCGTGTGCGTGTGTGTATATATATATATATAAATATGCCTATATATTTATCCCCATTTATCGTGTGTGTGTGTGTGTATATATATATATATATATATATATATCCCTA
Organism: Ascarosepion bandense; assembly: GCA_037127315.1. Taxonomy (NCBI): domain Eukaryota; kingdom Metazoa; phylum Mollusca; class Cephalopoda; order Sepiida; family Sepiidae; genus Ascarosepion; species Ascarosepion bandense. Next base: position 54,846 of record JBBBDQ010002529.1, read on the forward strand.
TTTATCGTGTTTGTGTTTGTATATATATATATCCCCATGTATTGTATATATATATATATATATATATATATATATATATATATATTCATCCCCATTTATCGTGTTTGTGTGTGTGTGTGTGTGTGTGTGTGTATATATATATATATATATATCCCCATGTATTGTATGTTTATATATATATATATATATAAATGGGGATAAATATTTTATATAAAAGTATTTATAAAAATAAGATATTAAAGTAGAACTATATTCATGTAAAAAATTAAAATTTGGATTATTAATTTATATTAAAATATTTATAATGAAGACGATACTCAAATACATATCATTAGTTTGTTACACACAAAGATTATTCAGTGGCTATTACACCATTTTCAGCTCGTAGATATGTCGGGATACTCAATTGTATATGATGTTTCAGCATGTTATTATGCATTGGGTTTGTGGAGTTTACAACATATCTACGCTTGAGTTACTTCATTCTGAAATTCATTTTTTTATAGTTTAGTCTGTCGGTAAATAATTGACATATACTCAAATCTTTCGCTAATTTTTTGGTCGGGTTTTATACTAGTCTCTCGGTATTTTTTGGGTGGGTTTTATGCTCTAATCTCTCGGTAATGTTTGGGCGGGTTTTATGCTCTAATCTCTCGGTAATGTTTGGGCGGGTTTTATGCTCTAATCTCTCGGTAATGTTTGGGCGGGTTTTATACTAGAGCCTCTAAACATCCACCAGGAAAATAGTGTGGGAGGCAATTTTACCCCCCCCCCCCCCAGCAGTGGATGATATCTCCGTATATTACGCTTAGCCGACAATGCAAATCTGATATTTGGAATAAATTAACTTAAAACTTGATAATGTTTTTCTATTTTTTTTTTTACCTCTTATGCTTTGTTTTTTCGTTAATTCTTTGATATTGTGATTAATCTACAGCTCTTAAGCATGCCATCATACCAGCCGGCTGATGGATTATTCTTGTAACGCCAATATGGAAATTTATTTTGGAATCATGGGCGGAACTGTTTGGAGAAGACATTTAGCATTGATCTGGGAACCCCATTTCCGTAAGGGGGTCAGGCTTTCTTTATTGGGCGTAAATAAGGCAATCAATTTAGTAATTTTACAATCGTCTGTCTTTTACATAAAAAGTACAGAGACAAAACTTACTGAAACATGAAGATATGTCTCGAGTTTTTGAAAGTCTTTCGCCGGGTCGAAACCGACAAAAACAGATTGTATTTTATTGAAAAAGGCCCCCCCCCCCCAAAAAAAAACAAAACAAAAAGAAACGGAGAGAAAAATCAATATTCGAAGACGAATATCACAAAAGAAATTTTTTTGCTGCGAGATGTGCAGCTAATTCATTATCGATTATATTCTTTTCAATTTTTGATAGTCATCACTTTCCAGTTGATAATTTCTCGACTGATAAGTAGTGAGGTTTAAAATATGGAATGAATTTGTAGTTTCTTCTCTGTGGGCTACTTGATTAAACTGGGTAATGTCATTGAATACAATATCATCTGCATTCACTCGTGGACAAGAAAAGTAAAAAAAAAAACAAGAAAGAAAAATGTTACGAACCATCGGAGAGAAGTAAAGCGGTTGGCCTCAAAGCGTAGAAAAAGTGTGCTTAAAAAAGCTAACAGAATTTTAGATAAAGAACGAGAGGTAAATTTTCGTTGTAAGTTCCGACGCTTTTCCCCTTCAAATTTATCCAAAATAGCATTATCTCTGTGCAAATGTATATGCTGAACTGAAATCAACTGTTAGTTATTGAAGAAACTTACCTTTTGTTTTATCTAAATGTCCATAAAAAAAACGAACTATATCTTACACTTTTTCTCTTGTAATTAACTGCAGAATGACATACTGCGTATGTGAACGAATTTTGGCAGATTTTGGGTCGATTTTTCTTTATTTACTGATACTTCCGGTGATTTACTTCCGGTAATGAAAATAATGGGCTATTGTATTTCTACGCTTATTACTTTCATTACAGGAAGTACATCGCCGGAAGTATCAGTAAAGGAAGAAAATCGACCAAAATTCGACAGAAAAGTGCTGCCTACGTAGAACGTCATTCTGCAGTTAATTACATGACTTTACGGGAGAGAAAAAGTGCGAAATATAGTTCGTTTTTTTATGGACTTTCAAAGCAAAAAAAGATAAGTTTCTTCAATAACTAATTGTTGATTTGAGTTCAGCATATACATTTGCACAGAAATAATGTTATTTTGGATAAATTTGAAGGGGGGAAAAGCCGTCGGCACCTAAAACGAACATTTACCGAAAGAGAAAGAGAAGTACCTGGTTATGGAGCTATGGTTATTTCTTCAGCATGCTTGAGTAGTTCAATCAGCTGCGTCCGCTGCGGTGAGTCGATGGTCGAGACTTTCTCACGCCTTTACCCACACTGCAAGTAGGTTGAAGACTTCATAGTTCGCATCCGGCGTGGAACGTATTTTGTTACTGAGACCGTTTCTGTTTGTAGCAATGTGGTGCCGTCGTTGACTAGGGCTAAGCATTATGTGTTCAAATGCTTACTAGGTTTTATGCGAGTCGTTAAAAAGAAAATACGCAGGACAAATCGAAAACGGAAATCCTAAATGGGAAACACTAAGAGAAGCTCTACTGACATCGGCAAACGACATTATACCAAGGGAAATTGAACGTAGAAGGAAAAGATAAGGGGATCACTGACGGAATTCTTGATATGATGCAAAGAAGACAGAAAACAATGCAAAAGCATAGAACGGAATTCAGGAAACCACACAAAAAAATAAGGAGAAAATACAGATATGATAAAGAAAAAAATATTCTAAGGATGGAACGAATATATTAGAGATTGTTGGAATTATCTCACCAAGAAGTAGAGTGGGGAGAAGGAAAAACGATTTCAAGGCTTACAACGAAAATTCTGACGTTGCTTACAAGCGAAGTCTTCCTTATAACGGTCACGAAAGTCAAAATGACTGTTAGCACTCTCCTGTCCGTAACTCGTGAGTTTTACAAAAAGAAAGAGGAAAACAACTCGTCCCCATGGAATTCCTTCTGTCGCGTTCTCCGTATCTTCTTCATGAACTTTTAGGACGTAGGCAATCGTGGATTTCCACTTGCCCCTATCTCTTCTTTTTTCCTCCGTCTCTCTTTTACTCTATCCGTCTCGTGAGTATCAGGTTCTCCAATCCCTTTTTCCTCATTACCTATCCCAAAAACCTCAGTTGTTTTTTCCTGATGTCAAGTATCAGTTTCCTTTCCACTTGCCCCTATCTCTTCTTTCTTCCTCCGTCTCTCTTTTACTCTATCCGTCTCGTGAGTATCAGGTTCTCCAATCCCTTTTTCCTCATTACCTATCCCAAAAACCTCAGTTGTTTTTTCCTGATGTCAAGTATCAGTTTCCTTTCCACTTGCCCCTATCTCTTCTTTCTTCCTCCGTCTCTCTTTTACTCTATCCGTCTCGTGAGTATCAGGTTCTCCAATCCCTTTTTCCTCATTACCTATCCCAAAAACCTCAGTTGTCTTTTCCTGATGTCAAGTATCAGTTTCCTTTCCACTTGCCCCTATCTCTTCTTTCTTCCTCCGTCTCTCTTTTACTCTATCCGTCTCGTGAGTATCAGGTTCTCCAATCCCTTTTTCCTCATTACCTATCCCAAAAACCTCAGTTGTCTTTTCCTGATGTCAAGTATCAGTTTCCTATCCGTCTTTTTCTCCAAAATCTCGTCGTTGCTTACATGTTCTGTCCATGATATTCCTCAGCGTCCTTCTGTAGAACCAAATTTCTGCTGCTTCGCGTCTCTCCTTCATCCTTGAGAAGATCGTCCAGCATTTGCTGTCATACAGGAGGACAGATATCACATAATAATCCAATGCTCTTTTCTTTGTCTCCAACAAAATCTTCTTGTCTCTCAGTACTCTGCTTAGCTCTTGAAATGCGTCTTTGGCCATGCCAGTCAACCTTCGGATCTCAGTCTCACCCTTTCCATTTTCTGTTAGAATGCTTCCCAGGTATTTAAACTTCTGTAGCTGTTTGATTTTAGTGTCCCCGATGTGTAGTTGACATTATCACGATTGTAGTGATTTCGATGTTCATTGGATCTCTTGCAACTATAGACTTGTACCAGTTCAATTTTACTGAATATCAGTAGTCCGAGCAGCTTGTGCAAATCATTACGTTCTGGCAGATATGGTGGTTAACTATTTCCGCCCAATTGTAGCAAGCAAGCTACTGTATTACACCATTACGACTGCAGCGATTTTGATTCTTAATCGACACCCAAAGCTTTTAACTTTATTCCAAACTAAGCTAAGTATAATAAACAAATTAGTTTTGTGAGTTACTTATTAAACGGCTTAGTTGGTCAATTGGTAAGCACTGACATCACAAAGTGGTCTTGAAGTTGAAACTACTCAGTATTGAACGACTTTATATATTCTGTTTCCTAAGAATATTTTAATACGTCACAAGGTCAATTTGCTTTAGAAAAATTATGCCCCCCTCAAAAAAAAAAAAAGAAAAAAAGAAGAAAAATTGACAAGTTGTGTCCCCTATCTTGACGTGGAAATAAGAACATTTAATATTTTGATTTTTGCAGCATTTAACTTTTTTTTATGATCCAAGTCGAGAACCTCCCTAATTTGTTGACTCCTCTTTTCATTTCGACTGGGTCAGGACTTTCTTTCCCCATGGCTGTATATATTTTATCCTTCCCTTTCCCTTAGCGAGATTTTGTCTAAAGAGCGGCCTCTCTTCTTTTGAAGGTTTGACGGGTCTAACATCAGTTACCCTTATTTTGAGTATTTGTTTTAATAGTTTGTTTTTTAGGTTCCTCTCCACTCTCATTGCATATCATAGAATTTTGTGTGCATATATATAAAATTTTTACGTCATGGGGTGATTCTTTTAGGCTCCATGAGAGTATGTGGTATTTTGGTATATGGTAGATTGATTGACGATGGATGGGTTCTTGCGGTGAATGTGCAAATTGCAATGAGTGACTGGGTTGTGAATTTGATCTAGGTATAAAATAGTAAGTGATGACCAGCATCAATTTCCCCTTCCCCCATTTTCGGTCTCGTGTCAAAATTGTATTTTATACAATAAAGCAAGCATTTAATGATTATTTTTTTTTCTGAGACTAACTTTGGGCTATGAAAACGCAGTTGAGTCGATGGGAAGGATACGGAGTTAAGATTGCTTACGCAGAATTTAACGTTTTTCTTACAATATTTTTTACTCTTATCTTTTCTTCCTCAATATAAAGAAAATTCTAGCCATTCAACTGCATTTACATAGCCCATAGTCAGTTTCAGCAAATAAAACATCATTTAAAGGTATTTCTTTAAAACATACTGACATTCGGAAGTAAAAGTGTTCATGCTTATGAGACTGGCATGTTTCTATTTCGCGATGTTGACCAAAACTCAGAAATTTAAGGCTTGAGATATTTATTGACTGAATGTTACATCAGTTGTGGAACAAGGCCAAAATGGGGAGGGGGAAAGGTCAGGATGGTCTACACTAACTATCTTACACCTAGCTAATCCGATTCACGATCCAGACATACGTTACAATTTTCCCAATCACCACAAGAACCTATCCATTAACATTCAATCCTTCATGTACCAAAATACCGCAAAACGTTCTGAGGACCTAAAAACACCCCAAATGAACATAAAAATTTTACAATGTTAAGGCTTGAGATATAAACGCTGTGGAGATGAGATTTAAAAAATTCACACGTTCTTCATGCTGGTCAAGAACTATTTATAACTCTTCCTGGGAAGGGTGGAGGGAGTTCAGATGGCCTACCCAGGGTTTAACATACCCGTCTTCATATGCGCGAACTTCTTCACTTTCGAATGTAAATATTAATTTGCGTATATTTAAAAAAAAGTTTTAATACTTTGATTTTCGCATGATTTAATGGCGTTTTTCTTTCCAGAGACTAACTATGGGTTATGAAAATGCAGTTGTCGTTTGGGCGATCATGTCTCGAAAGAGACATGACTGACTGGGCAGAAGATTATCCCGCAGTAGGTTGCCATTGCTTTCTGCGGTAGACTAGTTGCCAGCCAAGGTTATAGAACCCCATCTGTCCTGTTATTTTACCCATAACTGGAGGGAAGAGACGGATTAATACCTTTCTCAAGGGTATTTGCGCGTAAGTGAATGCAATGAATTCAACTGGAATTCGAAATCGGCTCCCCGATTTCTCGTTCCGAGCCGATATCCACAACGCACACATAGAATTTTCTATATATCGAGAAATAAAAGAAAGGAGAAAAATATATTATAACAGAAACATTAAACTCTGGGTAGGCCATCTTAACTTCTGCAACATTCTCACCATTTCTAAAAAGAGTTATAAATAGTTCTTGATCGGCATGAAGAACGTAAATTTTACATTTTTTAATTTTTTTTTTTAATCACCCCAAGCAAGGCAATAATGCCACTGAAGTGCAGGGGGCTATGTAAGAATGAAAAGATTGGAAAAGAAAAAGCCGGGAACCACATCCTAAACAGGGAACAAGGGATGAGCCTCTACACCTGTCCAATAGACCTGGGTGGAGTGTGAACCGGGCGATAGTTTAGTCTATCTACTCCAATTAAATCCCATCTCTACAGTGTTTCTGTCTATAAGTCCTAAAATTTCTGACTTTTTTTAGGTCAACCACACGAAATAGAAATGTGCTAGTCTTCAAATGCACAAACTCCTCCACTTCCGAAAGTAACTAATAATATAAATAATAATAAAAATCCATTTTAAAAATTTGTAAAAGATAGAAAGGGACGTAAGACAAGGATGCGTCTTTTCACCGGATCTGTTCAACTTGTACAGCGAGAATATTTTGAGGACCCTAAAAGATATGCATGAATTCGTAATCGGAGACCACAATTTAAACAACCTAAGATGATACAGTGCTGATAGCAGACACAGAAAGGAAACTCCAAGATCTCCTACAGAAGGTAGCTGAAACGAGTGACAAGAAAGGACTGGAAATAAACTGCAAGAAAACCGAATGCATGGTCATCAGCAAAAAGGGCAGCCCAAAATACCAAATACAGGTCGGGGATACTAGAATCAAGCAGGTACAAAAATTTAAATAACTGGGAACTGTTAAAACAGAAGACGGAAAGTGCGACACAGAGATCCGAAGGCGAATTGGCATGGCGAAAGGAAGCATTCCAGTAGTTAAGTAAAGTTTAAGAAACAGGACAATTTTGCTAGAAACAAAGAAGAGTGTACTGGATTACTATGTGATGTCAGTTCTTCAATAGGGCAGTGAATGTTGGACAATATCATCAAAGATGAAAAAAACCTGAGGCAACTGAAATGTGGTTCTACAGAAGGATGCTGCGAATATCATGGATCGAGCATGTGAGCAATGATGAGGTTTTGGAAAGGAAGGAAACGAAAAGGAAATTAATACTGAGCAGCTGATGTTCCTGGGACATGCAGTGAGAAGAGGGCTTGGAAAACTTGATACTAAAAGACCAGATAGAGGGAAAGAGAGACAGGGGAAAGCAATGGATAACATATTTGAAAGAGCTAATCAGTTGGATCATGGAACGAAGGTTGCATGGTGTAACAGGAGAAGGCATGCTAAGTGCCACAAGGGATAGAGACGTGAAAAGCCATGATCGCCTACGTCCTGAAGGGACAGGGCACATAGAAGGAGTGCTTAAAACTCTTTTGAAGAGTGGAAGAGAGGTTGGGGGTGAGTTCGTTAGGTACCAAGTTTGAAATCTTCCAACCGCTATTTTATTAGGGTGAGTTATAAATAATTTTTGTTTTGGGGACAGATTGTAATTATGAATGTGTCATCCTAACTAATGGTCTTAGGCATGACGGTAAACTGCATCCGGCAACAAAGCCTCTGATTGAGAGGTTGTGAGGAGCATGGAACCGCCTCTTAATTGCTGTTGTTCCCAGGTCTACCCTGACCCGGAGTGGTAGCATCTGTTAGAATCCCAGCTATGAGCAAATAGTAAACTCCCAAACTGGGGTCAAAACACAATGAAAGTGTAAAAATACACTTTATAGAAATATTACATAAAAATAGACTTGTATAGAAAAATATAATTTTTTGAAAGAAAAATATTACCAACAATACATTTTTGAAGAAAAAATTATCATAACACATTTTTGAAGGAAAAACTATTCTCAACAAAACAGTTTTAAATAAAATACTAGAAAACATTTTCAATTTTCTAAAATATAAAAACAATAAGAATAAAAAAATTTCATTAAAATCTGACTAAATCAACCTTCTCACTATAACCAAACATTAAAAAAATTCTAAAAACCCACCTTTTTGGCATTAAATAACCCACAGAGGTTGATATGCCATTAAACAAAACTCAAACTTCTAATCGTTTTTTAACTGTATTATAAAAGTTGATGAAGAATGGGTTGCATGCAACAATGTTCAATGCGAAAGATAGTTGATTGATAAGGATAAATCTCCATAATCGACCCGCAAATGTTGAGTTCCATGGAAGAAAGGTAAGGGATCATCGGGTTATTATTCAATTAGAATTCTTAAAACGTAATGCAGTACTAAAATTTGTTAATTCACCCCAAGCAAGGTATTCCACTGCCACTATTGCGCAGGGGGTTACATAGGGGAAAGTGATGAGAAAGAGTGGTTAGATATAGGAAATGTCAGGAGGGTTATAGACGGGTAAGTATACCGAGGATGAGGGTTGGGTAGATGGGGAAGAGTGTTTGAGAGAATGGATGCGAGTTAGTGTGTTAGGAGGTGTCTAATGACCTTACACTTAAACTTTTGGAGATTGTAGCTGTTGGGGAAGCAAGTATGTGGAAAGGAATTCCACAGGCGGGAAGTGCGAGAAAAGAAGCTGTTGGAGTAGAAATTGCGGTTAAATTTTATCGGTTTCACTGTAAAAGGGTGGGATCTAGTTGCTAATCTAGTATCTCGTGCAAATTCATACCTAGGGAGCACCAGTGATCTAAGTTCATCGCAGCAGAAGCCGTGAAAGTATTTATAGAAGAGGCACAGGGAAGCCAGGTCACGCCGGTGAGATAGTGAGTGCAGCCGCTCAGCCAAGTCGGTATTGATCACATTACAGATTCTCTGTTGTATTTTGTCAAGAACCCCGAGGAGAATAGCAGGGGCACCCGACCAGATGTGGCAGCAGTATTCAATACACGGGCGGACGGTAGATTTATATATGTGCAGGATAGATTCAGACGGGAAAAACTTCCGGGCCCTGCACAGAGAACCGATTTTCATAGCGGTGGATTTAGGAATGGATTCGATATAGTCATTCCACTTGAGGTCGGCTGAGAGTGTGAGGCCAAGGAGGCGTAGTGTTTTACTCTCTGGGAGGCAACTCTGTTCCATGCTAATGGGAGATAGGTGCAATTGTCTATGATGGTTAATTGATAGCAGCTTCGTTTTGGAAGCATTAAAATTTACAAGCCATTTCTTACCCCAGTCTATTACGCATTGGAGGTCCTTTTCAACCTCGGCAGCGAGGTTTGCTTTGTCGCCCACACCAGACTTTTGATCGAGGCGAGAGTAAACTGTGGTGTCATCGGCGTACATGCCTACTTGGGATCTTATGGTATCGGAGAGATTATTAATGTAGATCAGAAAGAGCGTAGGACCTAGGATAGAGCCTTGAGAGACACCCGCGTTCGTATGGTAGTTATGGGAGGCATGTCTGTTTAATACCACCTTCAATGTACGGTTAGAGAGGAAAGACTGGATTAGGTCAAACAAATGTCCAGTTGTACCATAGCTCCGCAGTTTGCGTAGAAGGCCAGTATGCCAGACTCTGTCGAACGCTTTGGAGATATCCAAGGCAACGTTTCGGGCTTCCCCATTCTTGTCGAGAGCCTGGTATATATACTCGGTGATGGTCGTTAGCATATCAGCAGTAGACCTGGTGAAGCGGAAACCATACTGTTTGTCCGAGAGGAGCTTGTGGCCTGTGAGATGCTGAACCACCTCGGCGTTGATAATGGCTTCGAAAACTTTGTCAAAGATCGGAAGGAGGCTGATAGGGAGGTAATTTGCGGGGTCTGAGGGTTCTCCAGTATTCTTAAATATAGGAACTACAGAGGAAGACTTCCAACAGGCAGGAAAGCAGGAAGCAGATAGGCAGAAGTTGTAGAGCTTAGAAAGGACAGAGGAGAGTTTAGGGGCACATTTCTTCAAGACTATGATTGGAATTCCGTCCCCTCCACTCGCTTTGTGAGGGTCACGTTTTGATATTATGTTAGAGACCAGCAAGGGTGTAATGTGGACGTCATTCAGTTCAGCCTCAGATCTAAGTGGGAAGTCGGGTGTTGAGACTCCAGACGAATCCGGTCTCGAATTAGTCGAAAATCTGCGAACAAAACACTCAGCCTTGTCCGCTGAGGAGGTGAAGACCTCAAATTCATTGATTAGGGGGGTATTGAGGACTTACTCTTGTTAAGCACGCTTTTACAGAGTCGCCATTAGTCTTTGGCGCCAAACTTACGGGATGCGTCTAGCACCTGTAACATGTCCATAAAAAGTTGATAGAAAATCCTACTGTGCCCGTCGATAAAAAGTATTACTCTCCTTCATGATAACTCAAGGCTGTATACAGAAAAAAACTTTTCCAGTTTTTTCTTTATCTCAGCATCTAAAAGAAGACTGTCTAGCATTCGTTGTCATACAAAAGGATTGATATTAGATGAGAGTTCAACACTCTTAACTACATGTCGAAAATGGGTGAAACATCTGAACAGTCGACCAAATACTACAACAACCAGACGAACTGACCGACAGCGAATTAATTCTTTAGACGGGTGACCGTAGTTCTATCGATTAGGTGAGGTTGATCGATCGGAATTAAACTCCCTTTTTCAAGCCATTAAAATGTGGGAAGAGTAGATACAGACTTGAGATGTTTATAATCAGCAACGGCAAACAAAACGATCCTCTGATGCTATTGTTAGCTGTCTTATTCGTCATTATTTAAAAATCCCGGAAACCCGTCAACAATAATTGTGGTGAGCCGTCAGTGATCATTCGGAAGTGGTTCGATATTGGGTCCGGTGATCTATTCAAATCTTAGGGTGGCGGGATCTGTCTGTTTTACCAGGATCGAATGTTCAACAGAAAATTTCCAACTATTCATCAGCAAGAGTGGCATGAGACCAGACATAGTAGTCCACTCTCAATCAACCAAGCAGCTGATTATGATAGAACTCACAGTGCCATATGAGAACAGAATGGAGGCAGCACAAATCTACAAGACTGAAAAGTATGCTGATCTGGCAAACAGCCTGAGGAGAGAAGACTACCAGGTCAAAGTCCTCACTGCAGAAATTGGAGCTAGGGGGTTTGTAGGAGCGTCTGCATACAGCCTCATGAAACAGCTCTCAGTTGCAGGGTGGGAAAAAACCAGAGCCCTGAAAGCAATGGCAGAAGCGGCAGAGAGGTGTTCAAGCTGGATCTGGTCAAGGAGGAATAAAAGTGAACTTCATAAGGCTTAACTTTCCTACAAATATCAGGTGAACCTTTGGCTAAGTGGTTAGTGCGGGAGTCTTTGAGTGAAAATGAGCATATCCAGAAGGTTACGGATCCCATCCGTGGCTCGTCCCCCCCAAAAAAAAGAAAAAAAAGGGCAGCAGAGGGACATCCGGAGTCATGAACCGGGTGTGGCCCAACCCCCCTAGAGTGTCAGGAGATAAGGGCCGAAACACTTGCTTGACGGGGGCTTCTCTTCTGAGGACTCTCTGCTGCCACGCTCTCCACGAGTTTCTTTCTACTGTGGTGAGCCGTCAGTGATCATTCGGAAGTGGTTCGATATTGGGTCCGGTGATCTATTCAAATCTTAGGGTGGCGGGATCTGTCTGTTTTACCGGGATCGAATGTTCAACAGAAAATTTTCCAACTATTCAGAAAGAATTGTATTGGGGATTCTGATATTGCATCAATAAGGTCCCTCTGTGCTCAGTAAGAAAGTGACAATCCTTTTTTTTTAAAAGATCAGTCAGTTAATTGCCACAGGCGACCATGCTTCTTTCGAGACCTCATTGACTAAGCAGAAGGTTTTCCCGCAGTAGGTTGGAATTACTCTCTGCGGAAGATTGGTTGCTAAACAAGGTCATAGAACCCAATCTGTCCAGCTATTGAACATATAGGTGGAGAGAGAAGAGATGGATTAATACACTTTCTATGGGCATTTGAATGAAACGAATTCGACTGGAATTCGAACTCGGGTTTCCTATTTCTTATTCCGAGCCGATATCCATTACACCACAACACACAAAGCGCACTAAATATTGCATTAGAGGCAAATACCAACGTAAAGGCGTGGATATGTAGGATAGAAAATTAAGAACTAAAATCAACCTTCTTCAATTTTACGAAAATTCACAATGACGTGTGAAATCCTGGTTTTTCCTAAATATAAAAAGGATTGACCATGTGCTTAAAAAAAGTCGAAACCGGATTTCACAGGTAGACGTTAAGCTGATTTTCAGATCAGTGGGAGCGATAAAGAGATTTAGCGATTCAGTGATTAATATAAATGGCTTCTACCAGCGTCAGTCAGTCACTCAGATGGGAGCAGCGAGAGACACAACTAAAATGTAACGGGAGAAACTTCGTCCTCCTTCTTTCTCGTGTGCTGATTTCTTTTACTTCTTCTTCACCATTCAAAGACATTTTTATCAAACAAACGCTAATACATACATATGTATGTATGCATAGACTCTTTTCAACAGATTACTACTACGGACATTTGTTGATACCCTTAACTCATTACTTGTTTCCCAGTGAGCATTAACTGCTACCTATTCTTGTTATTTTTTCCTTTTAATAGATTTCTATTTTAACATGAAAAGTGTATATATCATTCTTCCACTATTACACACATCAACGCATTCCAATCTCCAATCGACAACCAGCTTCAACCTTCTGATAATTCTGATGATAATTCTGCATAAACTTGTAAGCTATAGGGAGTTCGGCTATGTATGACACAAGGCCGAATTAATAAAACATTAACCATCTCCCTACGGCTACACTGGTGACCCCCGACGGTTGAAAAGAACACGCACCCTACATCTTCACTGACGCACCCATGTTCTTTACTTGTGACCCCCGACGTTTGAAAAAGAACACGCAATGGAAGAATCACTTATTCACGAGTAAACCCCGACGTCCAAGGAACACGCATCCTACTTCTACATTGGAAAACCCCGACGCGGGAAAAGAACACCTAATAGAAGGATGAATTCTTCACTGGTGAACCCCGACAACCAAACCCAGCAAGGAAAATGCAGTTGAAAAATCCCGACTACTTCACTGGTGAACACCAACGCCCAAAAACAAAAACAAAAAGAAATAGTTACCACGATGAAACAAAAAACACAAAAACATAAACAAAACTCAAGCATCACTACATAAAATGGCGACCCAGCTTCTACAGGACAAGAAAAGACAGAAGAAAAAGAAAGAAAAGAAAAGAAAAAGAAAACAGCACAACACGTGTGAATAAACCCTGTTGTCAAATGACACGCTGATACAATATCAATCTCTACCGACAACTGGAAAATTTCAATGTGCTCTCAACTTCAAAAATAAGTACCTACAAAATACCCTTTTTATTGAATACAATTGTTTAAATTTATATGAAACCAACATTATAAACCTGTTTTACGCCTTTCATTGAATAATACACATTTCTTTCCTGACTTCATCAAATTTCAAGTGTCCCCAAAATTCCAACTTCAAATTATATGCCGATAAATTATCAGCCTCTAATAAGAACAACGGAATTTAAAAAATCACTCAACATCGAAACTGCATACACTTTTAACGAAACAAGCTGCTTGACAACTTCAAATATTTAAAACTGTAAAAATCCAAAAAAATTCCCTTATTTTATTTTCGTCTTGAAAAATATGTTTAATTTTTCTATGTATTCTTACGTTATAAAATGTGACCTTCGATTTACGGAAAAACTAAACATACCTATTCTTATGAAACAAGCCGCTTGAAAATTGACAACAATTATGGAAACACATTTCAACCCATAAGACAAAAAACAAAAAACAAAAACACCCAGCAAAACAAAACGAAAACTACTATTTGGAAAAGCGACAACAGATACCATTACAACTCATTCAAAGCAGACTCCGTCAAATAGAAGGGAATTCTGTGGGATAAGAAATTAAGAAAAAAAAATCAACCTTCTTCTTTACTTTTACAAAAATTCACATTGACGTGTGAAATTCTTTTTTTTTTTTTACCTAAATAGAAAAATGATTGATCATGTGCTTAAAAAAGAATTCTGATGATAATTCTGCATAAACTTGTAAGCTGTAGGGAGTTCGATTATGTATGACACAAGGCCGAACCAATAAACATTAATCATCTCCCTATGGCTTCAGATACTTGTATGAACAAGGAATTCTTGAGTCGAGATATTAACACAAATAGACATCATTTCGATCAATTTGTCTAAGACATACAAAGAAAGGTACAAATAATAGTGTAGTCACTAGATGAAATAGTCTAATTCAGAATATGCTTCCGCAACACAAGGTAAATTTAGATATTCAATTAATATAAGTTCAATTGCATCGAACACTAATTATGCTACCACTTCCACCAATTTCTCCCGAGTTAACTATCTCCACGTCACATGATGTTCGATATCGATTTACTTATCATCACATCACATGATGTTCAATACCAATATACTGTCACATTTCATAGAGTTCAGTATATATTTAATTCTGCACTTTTATCTTTCTCATGATTCTCAGAATCGGTCTAATTCATGATGCTTTGTATTTATCAAAAATGATGTTCAATATCTTTCTATATATCTTATGATCCTCAGTACCTGGCTATCTCACGATAATATCAGTATCTATCTCATGATGCCCAGTATCTATCTATATATCAAACACGTGATACTCGGAATATTTACTTCTGTATCTCATGATTCTCACTACTAATCTCTCATGATATTCAGTATCTATCTCTTATGATATTCAGCATCTATCTCTCAAGATATTCAGTATCTATCTCTCATGATATTTAGTATCTATCTACCACATGATATTCAGTATCTATCTGCCAGATGATGCTCTGTATTTATCTTTAACTGCACAGCATATATATATATATATATATCAGCAAATTCAGTATATATCACATGATGCCCAGTATCGATCGATACAAGGAAGCTCAGTATATATCTATCCAACGATGCCCAGTATCTATCGATCTATATGATGTTCGTATCTATTGCATTATGCTTAGTACCTATCTATATGTCTCATAGTCAGAAGAATCTTAATAATCTCACGAGCATTATCTATCTCAGTTTGCTAGTTATCTATCCCAGACGCTCAGTATATATTTATCACACAAGGCTCAGTATCTATCTCACGATGCTCAGTATATATTCAGTATCTATCCCACGATTCTCAGTATATATTCAATATCTATCCCACGATGCTCAGTATATATTCACTATCTATCCCACGATGCTCAGTATATATTCAGTATTTATCCCACGATGCTGAGTATATATTCAGTATCTATCCCACGATGCTCAGTATATATTCAGTATTTATCCCACGATTCTCAGTATATATTTACTATCTATCCCACGATGCTCAGTATATATTCAGTATTTATCTCACGATGCTCAGTATATATTCACTATCTATCCCACGATGCTCAGTATATATTCAGTATCTATCCCACGATGCTCAGTATATATTCAGTATCTATCCCACGATGCTCAGTATATATTCAGTATCTGTCTGACTATCCCCAGTATCTATTTATCACATTCAGTATCCATTTTAACTATCTTTTGGTGAACTGTATATATATCTGTATCTCATGATCCTAAGTATCTATCGATTCATCTCAGGACATTCATTTTGTATTTATTGATCTAGTTAATGATGTTCTGAATATATATATCGCTTGATGTTACGAATCTATCTCATGAGGCACACTATTTCACGATGCTCAGAATCTATCAATCTCATGATGCTCGTTATTCATCTACCAAGCTTTCGATGCTCAGTATTAATCAACCTAATGATTTTCAGCATTTATCTACAAATCTCCGAATTCTCTTTCTCTCTCTCTCTCTCTCTATATATATATATATATATATATATATCCTTTAAGATTTGAAAGAGAAATCACTCGACTGGCGGTCGAGAGCGAGGGAATATTTACTCGCCCCAAATCATTTTATTCGATCGACTCCATTTTCTTAATAGTTGCCTTACGTAAACATAGCGTGAATCGCTGACGGAAAACAAAAAATGAAATTCTAATTAAAATTTCGAACGTGTTAGAAAGGACTTAAATTAAAAAAAAAAAAAATAACACAATTTGATTTCTCCTCTTAATAATAGCATAAAAATATCGATGATAAAACTTTGTTTTTATTTGAGCCCTTTCAACATCATGATATGCTGTTTCTTTTGGCAATTGAGTGGAGGTACCTAAATTCGTAGTTTCTTTCTTCTGTTTGACTACAGCCTCCATCTCTTAGATGATAAAAATAACAAATCTGATTTTCTCAACGATTTTCTATAAAAAATACTTGTATAATTTGTTTTTCGGTGCGTGGTTGAAAGAAGTATGCGTATTCTTTCAAATATTCGGTTTTATTTTTCGTAAGCAGGGAAGAAATATAGCTGTTGAGTCAAGGATAATATTTTTCAAAATAAGTTTTTTTAAATCTGCGAGCGTCTTTAATATGGGCGACAGAGACATTTTGGCTCTACTCTGGAGGCGTTAATTAAACGAATGTTTACATTGACCGGAACGATAAAAGCGAGACCGTAGCTTTTCAATCTAAATTCCATTTGTCAGATCTTGCTTTTATGATTGCGGGATGTCACTGGTTTTTGTTTAACCACACAATTCGACGTAAATCAGGCACCATGCATAAGACCAAACAGTTCAATATTATTTTAGGTCATTCTAAGTAACTTGTGAATTTTCAGTGGCATAATTTTGGGTTGTAAAAGGAATCAGATTTCCTTTTTCTATATTTGAAGGAACACGTTTCATTGTGAAATTTTTCAGGCGAGTAAAGCAATGAAATTTAATCGTCCAAATCATAAAGGCTATATATATATATATATAATGATGCTCGGTATCTATTTCATGATTCTCAGTATATTTCTATATATTGCATGGTGCTCATTAACTATCACAGGATACTGAGTATTTATCTCATGAGGCTCATTATCGTCCGATCTCATGATATTTATTATCTATCAAATGATGCTCAGCGCCCAATGCTCAATATCTATTATTTGATGCTCAGTGTCTGTGTATCTCATTCTGCTCAATATCTATATATCCCATGGTGCCCAATATATATTTCATGATATTCAGTAGCTATCTCATGAGGTCCATTATCATGATATTCAGTATCTACATGTTTCATGGTATTCAGTATCGATATATCTATCTTATGATGCTCAGTATCTATTTCTCAATCTCATGATGCTCAGTATCTATTTCTCAATCTCATGATGCTCAGTATCTATTTCTCAATCTCATGATGCTCAGTATCTATTTCTCAATCTCATGATGCTCAGTATCTATTTCTCAATCTCATGATGCTCAGTATCTATTTCTCAATCTCATGATGCTCAGTATCTATTTCTCAATCTCATGATATTCAGTAACTCTTCATCAATATCATGAAATTGAGTATCTACTAATATCATGATGCACAGTATATATCAGATAATATACAGTATCTATTTACTTCATGAGGTTTAGTATCTATCTCATAAGGCTCGATATATATATATATATATATATATATATATATATATTATATCACACGATGATCAAGATCTATTTATGCATCTCATAATGCTCAGTCTATCTCTATATCTATCACATGATCCTCAGTATCTATGATATTTAGTATCTCTCATAATTCTCAGCATCTATGTAAATATCGACCATATGGTACTCAATATTTCTCTATCAATCTCATGTTGAGCAAAATCTCTCTATATATTTACATAATTCGGAGTATTGTCCTCATCTAAGTTGTCATTTGTACAATGATTCAGCCGTTCTACGCTCTGGCCTTCTTAAGATTCTAGAAATTTGGAACCGAGCCATTTATTACGATCACTGGGGTATATCAGTCTCATTCCTTGTGCAAAGCCTTCTTTGGTAGGCATGAGTTATCTCCCTCTAACCGGACTCTGTAAGTTAACCACAGCCGTAGCCTAGTATTGAACACAACTTTTTGGGTCAAGTCACTGGAACTAACCAACAGTCCGAATAAAGTAAGTAGTGTAAATACTACTTCATCTCAGAAATATAGACAAATCTTCTTCTTCTGTGTGCCCTGTCCTTTCAGGACGTAGCCGATCATAGCTTTCCACGTCTCCCTATCCCTGGTGGCTCTTAGCACGCATTTTCCTGTTGCACCATGCAACATTCGTTCCGTCATCCACCTGATCAGGTCCTTCAAATATGTTATCCGCTGCTTTCCCCTGTCTTTTTTGCTCTCTATCTGGCCTGTTAGTATCAGGTTCTCCAAGCCCTCTTTCCCCATTGCATGTCCCAGGAACTTCATCTGTCTCTTCATGACGCTCAGTATTAATTTCCTTTTCGTCTCCATCTTTTCCAAAACCTCATCATTGCTCACATGCCTGGTACATGATATATCGCTATATTCAGTATCTATATATCATGTATAGTGTGTATGTCACGATCCTCAGTATCTATGTAATGATATTCAGTATCTGTCCCATGATATTCGGTATCTATATAATGATTGTCAGTATCTATCTCATTATTCTCAGTATATATATAAATATGAAATTCTCTATCTTATAATATTATCTATTTCTTGATGCTCAGTAGCTCTTTGTCTCTTGATGTACAGTATCTATCTCAAGATATTTAGTGTCTATCTTATGATGTTCAGTAGTTATCTCATAGTATTCAGTAACTCATTATCTATTTATATATCAATTGAGGTTCAGTATTTATGCCATGATGCTAAATATCTGTTTATCTCATGATTCGCAGTATCTATCGATCTACATATCACATGACGATTCTGTATTTATCTCAAGATATTCAGTATTTATCTATATCATGAGGCTCAGTAACTATCCATATTGTGATATTCTGTCTCTATCTCTTGATGCTCAATATCTATCACATGATGTCCACCACCTTTATATCTCGTGATCCCCAGTATCTATTGCATGATGGATGCATAGTATCTTTCTCAAGATGCTCAGTATCTACCTCAATATCTATGTATTTCATGATGCTATGTATATAACTATATCGCTATGTATCATATCATATGGTCCATCTCTCTGTGTCACATAATCCTTAGTATTTATTGGTTTCATTATATTCAGTATTTATCAATCAATCAGTATTTATCTCATGATATTTAGTAATTATCTATCTCATCTTGCCCTGTATCTATTTATATATCTATCTCTTTATGTACAGTATCTATCTCATGATGCTCAGTATCTATCTATCTATCTATCTATCTATCTATCTATCTATCTATCTATTCCACGATGCTCAATATCTGTGTACCTCATGATGATCTATATATATCTATATCACAATGTTCAAGATCTTTCTGTTTTATGATGCTCAGTATGTATGTATCACATGATCCTTAGTATCTATCGGTTACATGATATTCACTATTTATCGATATATATCAGTATATATCTCATGATATTTAGTAACTATCTATGTAATCTTGCCCAGTATATATTTATATATCTATCTCTTTATTTACAGTATCTATCTCATGATGAACAGTATCTCTCTATCGCATGATGCTGAGTATCTATCTCAAGATGCTCGGTATCTATCTACATATCCCACAATGCTCAGTATTTATGTACCACATGAGGCTCTCTTTATATATCTATATCACAATTTTCAAAATCTTTCTCCGTCTTGTAATGTTCAATATCTGTGTACCTCATGATGCTATATATATATATATATATATATATATATATATCACAATTTTCAAAATCTTTCTGTCTTATAACGCTCAATATTTGTGTACCTCATGATGCTATATATATAGAGAGCATATATATATATATATATATATATATATATATATATCACACTTTTCAAAATCTTTCTCTGACTCCTCATGCTCAGTATCTATGTATCAGCTGATCCTTAGTATCTATCAGTCACATATTCAGTATTTATCGATATATCTCATAATATTCAGTATATATCAATCTCATGATGCTCACTATCTCCCTATCATGACGTTCCGAATGACATAGTTTAGATAACTAGTATCGTGTATTTTCCCCTTTAATCTACTGAAGTGCATCATCATAACATCGTATCGATTTCACGAGTGGTTAGAATATCTCTGGGAAAATATTGAGCCATATCGTTTGCTGTTTCCTGATATATGCAGGTAAAGGATGATTCACGCGAACAGGCCTCTTACACGAGCTTGTATAAATTCTCGATTGTACTCGCATCGAGCGAACGCAGTTGTCACACTATTAACCGAAAGCCTCTAGTATTCCTTTCAGATCAATTCTGCACAATTTGGGTTCGATGACAGGTTGCGTCTTTCTATTCGTTGTTTGGAGTATATGCAGACTATGAATCGGCACAAATATTCACAAAGCATTGTGACATAGTCATCAATAACGGTTATGCAGATTAGCATACCAAACCCATGCCGCGTGAACACTTTCCAGACCATGAGAATACAAACATTCTTTTTCTGTGTGCCGTGATCCTTCTGGATGTAGGCGATCATGGCCCTCCACATCTCCGTATCTATTGTATCTCTTAAAACATTTTCTCTTCGTATTTCCCCTCAAACCCCGCTCTCAATTTATTTGCCCAAGCTTGTCAAATATGTCACGTGATGCTTTCCCTCTTTTTTTCCCTCTATCAGTCCTGTGAGTATCAGATTCTCAAAGCGCTCTTTTTTCATATGTCCCAGAAAGTTCTGCTGTCTCTTTCTAGTGTTAAGTATAAGTTGTCTTTTCATATCCTTACTCTCCAAAACCTCGTTGTTGCTCAAATATTCGGTCTATGCTATTTTCAGAATCCTTCCGTAGAACCATATTTCTGTTGCTTCGTGTCTTTCCTTCATCTTTGAGGAGATCGTCAAGCATTCGCTGTCATATAGGAGGACAGACATCACATAACAGTCCAATACTCTTTTCTTTGTTTCCTACAAAAATTTCCTGTTTCTCAATAATCTGCTTAGCTTTTGGTATGTGTCCTTGGCCATCCCAGTACACCTTTGGATCTCAGTGTCGCACTTTACGTCTTCTGCTGGAACACTTCCCAGGTATTTAAATATATGCACCTGCTTGATTTTAGTATTCCCAGCTTGTAAGTGGCATTTTGGGCTCCTCTTTTTACTGATAACCATGAATTCAGTTTTCTTGTAGTTTATGTTTAGGTCTTTCTTTTCGCTTTTTTGGGTACCTTCTTGTGGGAGGTCTTGTAGTTTCCTTTCCATGTCTGCTATCAGCATTATAGTATCTGCATATCCTATATTGTTCTAATTGTGGCCGCGACTGACAAATCCAAGGAGGACCTTTTAGTTCTCTTAGGATTACCTCACTGTATAGGTTGAACAGATCTGGTGAGAAGATACTTCCTCATTACATGTCCCAGAAACATCACTTGTCTCTTTCTGGTGCTAATTATAAGTTTCCTTTTCATTTATATTCTCTTCAAAACCTTGTCGTTGCTCATGTGTTTGGTCCATGGCATCCTCAGTATCCTCCTGAGGAGCCATATTTCTGTTCTTTCGAGTCTCTCGTTCATTCTTGAGATTATCGAGCATTCGATGTCATACAAGAGGACAGATATCACATAACAGTCCAGTACTCTTTTCTTTCCTATAAAATCTTCCTATCTCTTAATTCTCTACTCAGTCTGTCGAATGCATACTTGCCCATGCCAATATGCCTCCGGATCTTAGCGCTGCACTTTCTGTGCCCGGTTAGAACACTTCCCAGGTATTTAAATTTCAGTACTTGGTTCAGTATCTCCGATTTGTAGTTGGCATTTTGGTCTCCTCTTTTTACTGATTACCATGAATTCAGTTTTCTTGTAGTTTATGTTTAGTTCTTTCTTTTCACTTTCCTTTGCTACCTTTTGTAGGAGGTCATGTAGTTTCCTTTCCATATCTGCTATCAGATATCTGCTGTCGACCCGCTGGAGCTGCCGCTGGTGTGGAAGGGCTAAAGTTGCTGCGCCGGCCCGGCTGTGGCTGGGACATATACTACTCTTTGATTACAGGCATCATGGCCGTAAATTTTTGTTTTCCAAGTCTTTTAATACAGAATCTGCTGCACAGCAGTGACCGGTCTTTTTAGATGAAATATCTTCTTTCGGGTGTTTTTAAAAAAATGTGCGATTGCCGACAGGGTACGACTGTCCTCTAGGGTCAAAAAAGCGACGAAACTCTAACTCGCTGCGTTTAGCATCGTAGTTCACACGAACACCATGTTAGGACTCATTTTTTTTTAATATCAAATGTCCGTTCTCCTCAGTGTTCTTGACAAGCTCCAAAAGAGAGTCTGTAATGTGATAGGTACTGATCTGGCGACTGGACTGCAGCCACTTCCCCATCGTCGAAATGTAGCCTCCCTCTGTCTCTTCTATAAATACTTTCATGGCTTCTGCTCGGATGAGCTTAAGTCACTGATGCCTCCTCAACAGGTGTTTACCCGTGCAACCAGACTGGCAACTGGGTCCCACCCATTCACAGTCAGGTTAGCCAAATGCAGACGACAATTCTACTCCTGCAGTTTCCTCTCTCGCACTTCCCGCCTGTGGAACTCGCTCCCGTATTCTTGCTTTCCTGACGGCTACAACCTCCAGAAATTTAAATGCAAAGTCAATACTCATCTACTAACCACTGGACTCTAGCTCTCTCCCCACCCCTGTATAACCTTCCCTTTCTCTCCACCTATGTATCTGTCATCGCACCTGCTTTCTCAGCTTTCTATTGTTCCTTTCTAACTAGTTTGTACTCCTCACTCTTTTCTAATTAATCTTTTTACATTTATGTAACCCCCTGCACATCAGTGGCGTTTCTGCCTTGCTCGGGGTGAAATGATTAAAAAAAAAGAAGTACTCTAAAGAAAGCTGAAGTGGCTTGCTGGATATGCATCTGGTACCACCCGCATTGAAGGTGGTGCAACTTCATCCAACATCGCTATTTTGATAGCAAAAACAGTTCTAGCCAGACGCCTCTGGTCCCAATCATTAAAGATCTGTGGTCACCCACTGACATTTTCTTCATATCTTGAACTATCTATCTCTGTCTAAAACTATCTTAATATGGTTGTCCATCTATCTAAGTATATCTCTATCTATTTTATCAGTCTGTTCTCTTCACATCTACTTAATCTGCTTCGAGACTGAAATACAATTCATTTTAGCTTTCACTCTTCACTGTTTCAGCGTGCGAATTTTCCTCTGGTGCAACAGTATCTTCCTATGCCTCACTCAATCAAAATATTGGTGATGTTCTAGAATCTTCCATGTCCAAGTCGTATAACTGCTTTTTTTTTATTGCTTGCAGACTGGCATGCTCTTTATCGTGTAAAAATGTATGTGTGATTTCTCACATTTATTTACACGGAAATTCGATTTTGAAATTATGGCCTTTCATCTGGAAAGATCCGGACGAGAAAATATGTTTTTAAAATGAAAATCGACAAAAAAAAAAAAAAAATAAAAGGGAAAATATTTCAAGATTTTCAGATAAATATTTCATGGTCTCCAAGTTGAATACTGACAAATTAAAGACGGTAGTGAAATTCGTAGATAAAAGTATTATTTTTCAGAGATGTAAAAGTAAAATGAGATGGACAAGTCTGTTGAAAAATTACAAAGACAATGCCAAGGATAATAGAATTTATGGAAACAAAGAAAGAAAAGGACGAGAATTTCTACGACAGATATTTTGTGACGATGTCGACAAGAACGAAGTTAGTAACGATAACACTAATAACTTGGTTCTTCAGCGATAAAAACGAGATGTTCTGTTGTGAAAACAAAAATAAACAACCAGCAAAACGACAAATACCTCTAATGTGAAAATTCTTACAAAATGCGAAGGATGGATCAGGATAGCAAACTTACTGGTCGGGAGAATCAGTTGGAGTAGAATTCTGTCAGTGATTGATTGAAGTTTGGGATGATTTTTATGTGCCGTGTTCCTTAAGGACATAGACGATCATGGTTCTCCACATCTTTCTGTCCATTTTTGCTCTTAATAAATTTTGTTTTGTTATTTTTCTCAAACCCTGCTCTGCCATCAATATGCTTCAGCCTATCAAGATTGTCATGAGCAGTTTCCCCTGTTCTTCATTCACTCTGTACTATGAGTATCAGATTTTCCAAGCTTTCCTTCCTCATCATGTGTCCCAGAAATTTCAACTGTCTCTTCGTGATGTTAAGTATAAGTTTACGTTTTGTTTCCATTCTCTCCAAAAAATCTTGTCTTTGCTCTGTTCATGATACCCTCAACATTCTTCTGTAGAACCACCTTTCCGTTGCTTCAAGTCTCTGCTTCATCTCTGAAGAGATTGTGCATTCGCTGCCATATAGACGGTATACACTACCGGCCATAATTATTAGGCCACCACATTTAAAAAAAAAGAAATGTATTTCATACTGTTTTTAAGTGGATATTTCTAAATGAAAATAGAATATTTTTTTTGTTATTATTACTTTGCAAAATTTTATAAGGCGAGGAAGCAAAAATGAACTCGTCCGAATCACCCTAAATTTTATTCATTCTTTCATTGGTGAAACTGCAATATAGGTAATTATTAAATATTTATAAATTCATTAGATGCACATATTATTGTGCAGTATTAACAAAAGAACCATTCAACTTTCATTTACAATTATTCTCTTGGCAATAAATACTAAAAATAGTATGAAATACATCATTTTTTTAAACACTGAGGTGGCTTACAAATCTACAGGGTGCGATAGTTAAATTGTTGCTATTTGCCTTGTAAAATTTTGCAAAGTAAGAATAACAAAAGAACCATTCTATTTTTATTTATAATTATCCACTTGGCAATAAATACTAAAAATAGTATGAAATACATCATCTTTTAAGACACTGGGGTGGCCTAATAAATATGGCTGAAGATAAAATAATTGGAAAAGATCGAAGAGAAAAAAACGGCCAGCCACAAGAGTTTTTGAAGAGTCAACACGCTTCTTACCTCCCGATTCTTTAAAAAAGCTAATCCGCCCGTGGCAAAATTTTTTTTTTTTTTTTTTTAATCATTTCACCCCGAGCAAGGCGGAAACGCCACTGATGTGCAGGGGGCTACATAAATGCAAAAAGATTAATTAGAAAAGAGTGAGGAGTACAAACTAGTTAGAAAGGAACAATAGAAAGCTGAGAAAGCAGGTGCGATGACAGATACATAGGTGGAGAGAAAGGGAAGGATATACGGGGGTGGGGAGAGAGCTAGAGTCCAGTGGTTAGTAGATGAGTATTGACTTTGCATTTAAATTTCTGGAGGTTGTAGCCGTCAGGAAAGCAAGAATACGGGAGCGAGTTCCACAGGCGGGAAGTGCGAGAGAAGAAGCTGCAGGAGTAGAATTGTCGTCTGCATTTGGCTAACCTGACTGTGAATGGGTGGGACCCAGTTGCCAGTCTGGTTGCACGAGTAAACACCTGTTGAGGAGGCATCAGTGACTTAAGTTCGTCTGAGCAGAAGCCATGAAAGTATTTATAGAAGAGACAGAGGGAGGCCACATTTCGACGATGAGGAAGTGGCTGCAGTCCAGTCGCCAGATCAGTACCTATCATATTACAGACTCTCCTTTGGAGCCTGTCAAGAACACTGAGGAGAACGGCAGGGGCACCTGACCATAGATGGCAGCAGTACTCCATGCACGGACGGATGGTTGACTTGTATATATGCAGGATGGATTCAGGTGGATAAAACATCCTGGATCGACAGAGTGACCCAACCTTCTTAGCAGTAGATTTTGCTATGGATTCAATATAGTGGTTCCATTTGAGGTCTGAGGACAGGGTAAGCCCGAGGAGGCGTAGTGTATTACTCTCTGGGAGAATCGCTTGGTCCATGCTTATGGGAGGCAGGAGAGGTTGCTTGTAATGGTTGACAGACAACAGCTTGGTCTTAGATGAATTGACGTTTACAAGCCACTTCTTGCCCCAGTTCACCACAGAGTGTAGATCCCGCTCAAGGTCAGCAGCCAGATTATGTCTGTCTGCCACGACAGGTTTCTTACTGGTGCGGGAGTATATTGTAGTGTCATCTGTGTAGATGCCTATTTGGGACTTGATCTCATCTGGGAGGTCGTTGATGAAAATAAGGAAGAGCGTCGGGCCCAGGATAGAGCCCTGTGGGACACCATCATTCGTGCTGTATGCGATTACAAAGAGCTGGCATGCCTTCCACTATCTCCTAGAGTCTGTACTATCACATCTGTATCTCTTGAATAATAAATAGCGAATGATAATAAGAAATCGCCCTTCGTTGATACAGCCTTTGATGGCGTGTGGGTATGGAAAACTGAAGCCAGTTGCAACACTGAAGGTAACAAAATGTAAATAATAACAAAGACGATAAAACTCTAGAAACATTCGCCTGATATAATGCAATCCCAACAACATAATTTTATGTGGCGTGTAGCTTCAGCTTAACTTTCGCAGGTCACAAATCTGGGGTAATCAATGAAAATAAAACACCGTACAAAGAAGTTACAGGCCAGCAGACGATCCTACCAATGCCGAAAGCCTAATGCCAAGTATTTATGTTTTAAGTAGGCAGAAAAACATCTCTCACGGGAAGACATGTATCAGGGACACCTCTCTCTCCGTAGACATTTGACACGTGCCAACAATTTGTCTGCATGATAAAAAGTACAACCACCAAGAAATCTTCGATATCGCTAACGAGTTACAGTAGAGCCGCGGTTGATGTAATGGATAGTGAATTAGGCGGGTCGCATTCAATTCTCGCTCATTTTTGTCTCATTCACATTAAACAATGTGTTTTTTCAAAGTTATGAGCCAAATCGCAGGACAGACTGAGCTTTTGTGTCCGGAGGCGGCAAAAAATCTAGAATGAAAAAAAATTCAAAAACTAATCTGAGGAGGGTTGGACTCTTTCCTGGACACACCATTGCTGCTATGACTGCAATAAATGTAATCTCTTTACGAACCTAATTGGTTACGGGACATGGGCACAAACAATTATTATTCGGTTGTGTCAGAAGTAATTTCTGATTTTTGGGACAATTATACTGACAAACATATCGCCCTAACTATTAATCCTACATGCCAGATGGGAATATATTAAAAGAACCCGATATAGCAGATTTTAGATAGCAGTAGCAATGTTCACAGTAGATTAAAGAAAAGATGACATGAAACAAAAATAACGCAGAAAAAATTTGAAACTTGGTAGAGTGCTTTTCTCCATCTACACTATTCACCGGCACAAAAGAATTATTACATTTATCATTTGGAACAAAATGCTTTGATACAGAAAACGTGCTTTAATGAAAAACAGATTTAAGAGGTTTTCGAAAGATTTAACACCAAAAACTCAAAACTTATCGAATATATTGCCGATGTATGACACCAAATCATTGCAAACGAGGATGAATATATAACTGAATTAAATCTAAATGAAGAAAGTATATATATATATATATATATATATATATATATATATATATTGCCATCCGCAGACAGATCTGTTTCGCTGTATCACAGCTCATCAGTACAGTTAGACTCCGATCGCTCCCTAACCCAGGCTCGAAATATACAAATTATTTGTTTGAACATATTTTTAATCGATAAGCGTATAGAGTAGATACCGTTTTTAAATTAAAGTGTATAGTTATATATATAACTCAACCAAATTGAATACTTATGAGAATTTTTTTTAAGAAGACGTGTAATAAATATTCCGTCCGTTAGGGTTATATATATTGTTTAATTTTGTATAGATACATATATATATATATATATATATATATATATATATTCAATTGGAGTAGATAGACTAAACTATCGCCCGCTTCACACTTCACCCACGTCTATTGAACAGGTGAAGAGGCTCATCCCTTGTTTCCTGTTTAGGATGTGGTTTCCGGTTTTTTCTTTTCCAATCTTTTCACTCTTACGTAGCCCCCTGCGCATCAGTGGCGTTTTCGCCTTGCTTGGGGTGATATGATTAAAAAAAAAAAAATATATATATATTTTGTATATGGGCAACAATCTCACTTTTATACCGGTTTCATAAAAATGAGAGACAACTTATTATCATTACGTTTTTTATATAATCTTTCATGTGTTTGTATAATTTTTTTTCGGAACTCAAATTACATAAGGACTAGCAGTATAGCCCGGCGTTGCTCGGGTGTAGTGAAAGCTTTAAAACTAATCCATGGTTCTGGCACGAAAAAGTAAAAAGCAATAGTTGTTTCCAGTTAAAGCAAAACCGTAGACTGAAAGAAAAATGAATGGATGTATGTCAAATTTTGATTTCCTGGTATCGATATCAAATAAGTGTTTTTCGTCGTAAACTGAATTTTGAAGGTTAAATAAGTCCTCTGAGTGAATGGAATGATGGCTGAGACTAAGAACTACAATTATACCTACTTAGAGCCAAACATGAAGCAAAACCTAACATAAAAGGGCTGAAAAACTGATTTTGATCAGACCCGGTAGGATATCTGGTATTGATTTCTAATATCAGAGTCAAATAAGTCATCCAAGGATAAACTAACCTAAGTAAGTCCATGAAAACTTATCGTACCCATCGGGAGTAAAATTGAAGAAAATGAGCCATATTGATGGTTGAATATCGGTTTTTGATCAGATTCGATAGAATATCGGGGATATCGATTTCCGATATCAGGGAAAATGAGTCGTCTGAGAAGATCTACTAATGTCTAAGTCTAAAAACTATAATTTTACCACGTTAGAGCAGATTCTGCAACAAGAACCACGATAAAAGGGCTGAAATCCTGACCTTGATCAGACTTGATTGGATATCGGGGTATCGAGTTCCAATATCGGGGAGATATTGGAAAAATTAAGTCACCCATGACCTGACCAGAAGCCTAAGAATATCTGTGTGAAGTTTGGTGAGAATCGGATAAAAATTTTGGATTGGTATAAAGGACATACAGACAGATACACAGACACACACACAAACATCTTGCCTTTTATATATATATATTATCGATTTTCTGCACTATTGTAAGAACTGCAACCCTGAAACTTCTGAATATCATTTCTTATGTCTTTGTCTATGAGTGTATCAAATTTGATTAAAATCGGACCATTCCTTCTATAACCCGAATTTTTCGATTATCGATATTTATCGGTGGTACCTCGACACAAAACCTAGCTAAGAACACTCGCAGACGCTTATAGTGTAGATTTTCAAGAAAATCGGTTCAGCCGTTTCAACGGACAGACACACACATACAAAGTTCCATTTATAAATAAGTTTAGATGATCTAAAGCTTTTGTATTTTCGACCGCTTCTGGCTATGCTTTTAGTCATCAAGAATTAAGTTTTCTTTACTCATAAATAAACACGTGTAAATTTATGCGTATAGAGTCTTGTGTATGTTAAGTTCCGGTAAGCACATTGTTTCCGTGTTCATAATTGATATTATTAAGTGTAGGATTTATGTCATTTTTTATGAAACACATACACACACACACACACACACACACATATATATTAGTCATCCACATACAAGCCCGTTTCGCTGTATCACAGCTCATCAGTGTGCCTAGACATATCCACTTGCTTCTGGTCGGAATCGAAACTCGACCGATTTGGTGTCAGTCGGAATCTCTACTCCCTAAGCCATCGGCGCAGAGAAGGGAAATTTTAACGTCTTGAATGTAAGCAGTGTATACAGACGCCAGTCATCGAGAGAACGCAATTCATTTCTGAAGAGTCACGCATTATAGCCGAAGTGGAAAATGTTTTTAAAATTTTCTTCTCCAGAGAGCTCAATCATAATGAGAGCATAATATATTAGTCATCCACATACAAGCCCGTTTCGCTGTATCACAGCTCAGCAGTGTGGCTAGACATATCCATATATATATATATATATATATATATATATATATATATATACGCATACAATATCTAAACATATTTATAAATGGAACATTGTCTGTGTGTGTGTCTGTGTGTGTGAGTATCTGCTACCTATAGATTCCGAATCAGCTGAACCAATTTCCTTGAAAATGTACACAGTTGTACTATAAGCGTCTGCGAGTGTTCTTAGATGGGTTTTGTGTCGAGGTAGCCTCGATAAATATCGAAAATCGATAATCGAGAAAATCGGGTTATAGAAGGAGTGGTCTGATTTTAATCAAATTTGATACACTCATAGACAAAGACATAAGAAACGATATTCAGAAGTTTCGAGGTTGCAGTTCTTACAATAATGCAGAAAATTTTATATCGAACCAGGAGACCAAAATTTGATTTACATCCATTCATTTTTCGTTCAGTCTACGGTTTCGTTTTAACTGGAAACAACTATTGCTTTTTAGTCTTTCGTGCCAAAGTCCAAAGAGAATCTAGGACCATGGATTAGTTTTAAAGCTTTCATTACACCCGAGCAGCGCCGGGTTATACTGCTAGTAAATAAATATATATATATATATATATATATATATATATATACGTATGTATACATATATACGTATGTATATATATATACGTATATATACGTATATATATACGCATATATATATACATATATATATATATATATATACGTATGTATACATATATACGTATGTATACATATATACGTATGCATATATATATATATATACGTATATATACGTATATATATACGTATATATATACGTATATATATACTTATGTATATATAAATATATGTATATATAAATATATATATATATACGTATATATATATACGTATATATATATACGTATATATATATATACTTATGTATATATAAATATATATATATATACGTATGTATATATAAATATATATACTTACGCATGTATATATAAATATCTATACTTACGCATGTATATATAAATATCTATACTTACGCATGTATATATCGATATAAACATACGTATGTATATATCTATATATACTTATATATATATATAAATAGACACACACATATATATATTAAGATATAGATATATGTATTTATATATATATAAATATATGCACACGTATAGATGCACACACACACACACACACACACACACACACACACACACACACACGCACATATACATATATATACTTCTCTTTTATAATCCTTCTGTTGTGGATGATACTGCTATGGATAGTGTTCCTCAGTGAGATTTGTGCCACGAGCTGGATATAGGCCCCTCTCTCATCGAGGTTATTCGATGCATCAAGCAGATCAGCACAGGCAAAGCATCTGACTTTGATGGCATTTTAGTTGAATTGCTTGTTCATGGTGGTGTGAACGTTCACAGGGCAGTACACTCTCTGATTTTGTCTGAACAATAATCCAGTTAATCAGGACTGGATTGATGCCATTTTGATCGCACTGTACAAAGGGAAAAGGCAAGAAGACGCTTTGCGGTAACTATCGCGGAATCCCACTGCTTGAAGTTGTTGGAAATGTGTTTTCGAGATTGCTCTTGAATCGGTTAGAGAAATATTTTTGAAAGAAGGTTATTCTTAAGTGTCAATTTTCTTTTGTGCTGGGCGTTGGGCAGTTGACATGATTTTCTTAGCCAGGCAACTCATTGAGAAATGTAAAGAACAATGTCTACCTCTTCATCAGGTATTTGTAGACTTGACCAAGGCTTTTGATACCATCAATCGTGAAGCTCTCTGGAAGGTGTTTGGCAAGTATGGTTGCACGCCGGCAATTTGTAGATAAGTTCAGAAAATTATGTAGAACCTGACATTTGTGTTAGTGTCAAAAGGCTTGAAGTTGTAAGGCATTTTATCTACCTGAGCAGTGCCTTCTCAAATGATGGCTCTCTAGATGTTGAAATCAG
Organism: Ascarosepion bandense; assembly: GCA_037127315.1. NCBI lineage: Eukaryota > Metazoa > Mollusca > Cephalopoda > Sepiida > Sepiidae > Ascarosepion > Ascarosepion bandense. The sequence continues at coordinate 86,967 of JBBBDQ010002529.1, forward strand.
AAAAAGAATAAGCAAGGCTTTAGGTTCTTTTGGCAAGCTAGTAGACAGGGTTTAGTCTGATGGTTATCTCACTCTAAGAACCAAACTTTCTGTATATGAGACGTGTGTGTGTTGTCCACTCTTTTGTATGCCTAAGAGACTTGGACTCTAAATGGATCGCAAATCAAGCATTATCTCAGGCATATTCTTGAGATCAAACGAGAGAGTCTCACCCCTGGCACTGCTGTCTTGTCAATGGTGATGAGAAGTCAAATGCGTTGGGCTGGTCATTTGGTACGAATGGATGACTCCAGGCTCCATAAACAGCTGTTATACGGTGAAATGTCATCTGGATAAAGACATCAGTATAGGCCATGAAAGAAATTTCAAGAACAATGTTAAAGAGAACCTGAAGCAAATGGGAATTGTTGAAAACAGCTGGGAGGCATTAACTGCTGAAAATGAGCAATGCGGGGTTTGATCATTGAAGATGCCAAGAGGAGTAGAGTTTCTCATGCTAATCTTAGGAGAATCTGCAGGAGGCATGGACCGTTGCCAGCTGATTGTTACCCTGTTTGGACTTGTGAGGTGTGTGGTCAGTGTCTGTTGTCCCAAATAGGACTGGTGAATCATATGAAGTCTCATCAGTCCACTAAACCCAGAATCATTTTTGTTGCTTCCCTTGCTGATCCTACTACTGAATTCCCTATTTACTCATGTCCATTTTGCTGGTGGACTCAAGCGACCCACCCGGACTCATGGGGATGACATTCCTGCTGCTGCAATTGATCTGCTGCGTTTTAAACCGCTTGACACACTAATGATTGCACAGTCTAATTAAAGTCAAATCAAGCCTTATATAACACAATTTTCGATTTTACGTAAATAACCATCTCTGCTTTGAAATGAATCGTAATGTCAACAAATGTAAATATACAAAGTTACTAAAAATCCCGAAGAATAACGAAATGACTTTAACAAAAGACATATTCAATTTATTTGTTTGAACATTATTTTTAAACGATAGTCGTATTTGAGCAACATTGTATGTTTACATTACGAAACTTTTCAGATCATAGATAGCTATTTGCGTATTTATATGCACACACACATACGTACATCTATTTATGTACACGCATACGTACATCTATTTATATAAACACATACATACATACATACATTATATACATACAAACATATATTTATATACATAAATATATTTACATACATAAATACATATATTTATATACATACATACATATATTTCCATACATAAATACATACATTTATATACATACATACATATATTTACATACATAAATACATATATTTATATACATACATACATATATTTACATACATAAATACATATATTTATATACATACATACATACATATATTTACATACATAAATACATATATTTATATACATACATACATTTACAAATATACATACACACATTCACATATTTATATACATACATACATACATACATTCATATATTTATATATTTATATACATACATGCATTTACAAATATACATACACACATTCACATATTTATATACATACATACATACATACATTCATATATTTATATACATACAGACATATATTTATATACATACATGCATTCACATATTTATATACACGCATACATACATGTATTTATATACACGCATACATACATATATTTATATACACGCATACATACATATATTTATATACACGCATACATACATATATTTACATACATATATTTACCTACATACATACATACAGATATACATAGATATATTTACCTACCTACCTACCTACCTACCTACATACAAACATATATTTACCTACCTACCTACATATATTTACCTACCTACATACATATATACATACATATATTTACATATATATTACATACATACATATATTTACATATATATTACATACATATATATATATTACATACATACATACATACATACATATATATTACATACATATATATTACACACATATTACACACATATATATTTTTTAGATACATATATATATATTACATACATACATACATACATATATATTACATACATTCATACATATATATTACATACATTCATACATATATATTACATACATACATTCATACGTATATATATATATTACATACATACATACATATTACATGCATACATTCATACATATATATGTATTACATACATACATACATACTTATTGTATATATATATATATATATATATATATATATATATATATATATATATATATGTATAAACCACCCGCAGACAAGTCTGTTTCGCTGTATCACAGCTTTTCTGTGCGGCTAGATTAACCGTATGTCTCAAGCCGGGACTGAAACTCGACTGTTTTGTCATTATTCACCCAACAGAAAAGCAGATTTCATAATGTGTGATATTTTTTTAGGAAATGTAAGTATCAGGATTAATTGGTTTCTATAGCCTTGGTTAGCAACGAGTCTGCTACAGAATGTAATGGCAACCTACTGTTAGAACATCTTCTGCCCAGTCAGTCATGTCCCTTTCTAGACATGGTTGCCCCAGCATATATCACGTATGGCATTTAACTGAATGGAATAAATCCATACGTAGTTTAATTAACAAAGTAGATTGTGTTCGCTAGTCTGGAGATAGCGCCTGTCTAGCGATAGTTGCAGCTAAAACTGAATTAAAAAATGAAAACGGCGGCAACGATAATTTGTTTTTAAAAGAAAGTCATGATAAAATAAAGGAATCTGAAAGAGCCATTTTTGCCTATATACTGACTAGCAGTATAGCCCGGGGTTGCTCGGGTGTAATGAAAGCTTTAAAATTTGATTAAAATCGGACCACTCCTTCTATAACCCGATTTTTTAGATTATCGATTTTCGATATTTATCGGGGGTACCTCGACACAAAACCGAGCTAAGAACACTCGCAGACGCTTATAGTACAACTGTGTAGATTTTCAAGAAAATCGGTTCAGCAGTTTAGGAGTCTATAGGTAACGTATATATACACACAGACACACACACACAGACAAAGTTCCATTTATAATTAAGTTTATATATATATATATTATCGATTTTCTTCAATATTGTAAGAACTGCAACCTTGAAACTTCTGAATCTCGTTTCTTATGTCTTTGTCTAGGAGTGTATCAAATTTGATTAAAATCAAACCACTCCTTCTATAACCCGATTTTGTCGATTTTCGATATTTATCGGGGGTACCTCGACACAAAACCTAGCTAAGAACACTCGCAGATGCTTATAGTACAACTGTGTAAATTTTCAAGAAAATCAGTTCAGCCGTTTCGGAGTCTATAGGTAACGGGCACGAACACACAGACACACACACAGAGACAAAGTTCCATTTATAAATAAGTTTAGATAGATTAGAGGAGGTTTGGTATAAAAATATCAGTGCAGTTACAATGGTCTGTGAAACTCGCATATCGATGATAGTTCAACGGCAAGTGTAAGGATGAAGATCTGTAACTTGGATTTACGATAGCGAACGTTTTTCCAAACCTGAAATCCTCTACGTTAAGGAGGATTAGTTTGGCATAAGTTGGACAAAACGAAATCGATTATAGCCGGGAGATTATCTCGAAGAGTCACTGAAGGACTAAGTTGGTAACTTTCAATTGATTTCCATAGCAGCACAACGTCGTATTTAATAAAATGATGTCGAATGGGACGAAGTCGATCACTCATGATTAGCGTTCAGACCTTCTTAAAGGTCATTGACGTTTGGGAAGAGTCTGTCTCTTAATTAAAGTTCATATCACTGTTAGAATTTTCATATCGAATATTATTAAGATATTGTCCCTAATTGCCTTTATAAGAATCTTCCCGATGGTAGACTCTAATATAGCTAACCGATACTGTAGATTGTCATGGTTGACTACAGCAGTAACAGCTTTTTATTATTACTGGTCAAGCAAGTAAAGAGATGAAGTTTATCGAAATGCTTTGGTGTTTTGTCGGTTTAACTAAGAATGAATGTGCGTTGTGGTGCTGTGGATATCGGCTCGGAACGAGAAATCGGATAGCCGAGTTCAAATTTCGTTTGAATTCCATGCATTCATTTATGCACAAATAGCCTTGCAAAAGGTATTAATTCGTCGCTTCTCCCTCTAACTGTGGGTTAAATAACAGGACAGATTGGTTTCTAAGGTTTAGCTGGCAACCAGTCAACTGTAGAAAGTAACCTACTGCGGAAAAATCTTCTGCCCAGTCAGTCATCGCTCATTCGAGAGTGGAGTGCCATACGAGACATGATCACCCAAATAAATGTATCACGTATGGCACGAAACTGACTGAATTGAAAATATATCGATTGTATTCTTTTACAGGGGCGGTAACTCCTTACCTAACTCAACACTATTTAGTTACAATAATGCATTCCATGTGCCGTTTTCCTTTAAGACGTGGATGTACATGGCTCTCCACAACTTTATCTTTTGTAGTTCTTAGCAAGATTTGTCTTTTTGCTATCTCTCTCCATCTCTATTCTCTCGTCCATTTACACAAACTCGTTAGCTAGTTCATGCGCTGTTTTCATTTGTCCACTTGCCTTTAGTATTTCTTGTGAGTGTTACATTTTTTAATCCTGCTTTCCTCATTTTCTACCCGATTTCTGATTCTAAGCCTTTTTTGTTACCATTTTCTATAAAACATGGCGTGCCGTCAATGGAATTCTCAGCATCCTGCTGTTGTACTCCCGTCTGTTAACTAAAGTCTTTTCGCCTGTGAGGAAATGGTCTAGCATTTACTAACATGTAGCAAAATGGATGTTACATAAAAATTAAACAAACTATTAGTTTATAATGAAAATTCCCAGTTACTTAATACTTTGCTTAGTTTTTGGAAGGCATATTGTAATGGTGAAAGACATCTATTTCTCAGATAATGAACTCTCTCTCCTATATTAATAAGTTAACAGGAAGTTAACTCGAGAAGTTCTTGGAAGTTCTAGAGAGTTCTTTAGAGTTCTATTGGAGTTCAGTAGAACTACTAGGCAGTTGATATTAGGAGTCAGCTTTTCAGTGGACGATTACCAAGTTTCTAAGATTTAGGGTGCGTTAAGTCGATTAGCAACCGACGTAGCACGATTATAACTTTCAGCGCAAAAACTACTCCACAACACATACATCGTTATTACAATGTAGTTTCGGATTTCGGTGTCACATCTTCCGTCCTCTGTTAAAAATACTTCCTAAATACATCTGTCAATTTCTGAGGTGAGGTATTGTAACTATTTATACTATTTACATCGTACAGACTGTTGCTCTAATCTTTACCTCCATATTCACGACGTTTCGACCAGAGCGTACAACGGATATCTTAGTTATCTTCTTTTAACTCAACTAAGTTTTTTTCCACTATTGCTGTAGCCCGCTATTGAACTCTCAACTATTTGAGTCAAGCAACTGATCTAACCAACGCTTTTATCAACTTGGCTATGTGTTCTTGAGGACAATCTACCCCGGTGATCGAATTTCAATCACTTAAAAAAGGTCGGAGCGTACAATGGCCGAAATGTTGAGAATATGGCACCAAAGATAAAGACAACAGTCCGAGTTATGTAAATGACGTAAACTATTCCTAAACATTTAACTTATTCATAATTCTCATCTTTAATTGTTTCTTTTACTGACAACAATATCTTCTATCTTCTTAGAATTGAGGTTTTTTTTAGTCTTGTTTTCAGTTACTACCTTCTGCAAAGTGTGTCTACTATCAACATTGTGGCATCTGCATAACCTGTTAAGATTGCGTCCGCCAATAATAAATCCTAGTAGTAATTCTCTAAGGATCGTCTCTCTGTCAAATTTGAATAAGTCCTCGATTGGGGCACGGCTAAAAAAGGAAGTTGTAAACACTAACCTGGCGATGTGCGGGTAGCATAACGGTTACTAGTGCGTAAAGTCGAATCAGGAAACACTGTCAATTCTACTTTCAGTGAGTTACGTACAATACGTGATACACAATTGGGCGATCATGTCTCGGAAGAGACATAACTGACTGGACAGAAGATTATCCTGCAGCAGGTTGCCATTGCTTTCTGCGGTAGATTGGTTGCCAGCCAAGGCTATAGAACCCAATCTCTCCTGTTATTTAACCCATAACTGGAGGGAAGAGACGGATTAATACCCTTTCCGAATTCTTGTTCCGAGCCGATATCCACTGCACCACAACGCACATCATTCAATTCTAGTTTACTCTGCATAAATTCTCTTTAGAAAGCCAAAAATCAATCTTCTCCCCAAGCTGTTGGTTAAATAGTAATATAAAATGGATTCTATAGCAAAGCACGGCTATATTTTCGCGGAAGGTGATGGTGATTCACAAATAATAATTGCCTAGCCTTACGTTCTGAGAGGTCATGATATTAAAATAGAATTATATTAACAAATAACATAAACATTAAAAATCTTTAAAGGAAGTTATGATAAAATAAAGGAACCTGTGGAGAGTTTGATACTCTCAGGACAGATTGAATACAAGGAAGATCGAGGAAAGCAGCAGTTACCTAACAATCTTGAATAAACCTTTGGCAGAACATGCAATGGGTGAGATAACGAAAAGACTAAATTTAATAAGAGCTACAAAGAACAGGAAATTGTGGAGAGCTATGAATCACCAACATCCTGAAAGGGAACTGTACATAGAAAATAAAAAAGGTGGATTGTAGCAGTAGATAAAGGTTTTGAAAAATTGCAAAGAAAAGTAAACTGGTGTTTAAGATCAGAAAAAGCAGTTGAGATTTCTGGGATATAATGACGAAAGAGGAATTACAGAATTCGACACTCATGATGCATATTAAAGCCAAGATGGGTAGATGGAAGCAGAATAACCTACCCAATAAGCTTGTGTAAATAAATGATTGTGCAGAATCTGGAAGAGATAAGAGGACAAACATTGCTTGGAGCTAAAAATGATAAGAAGCTGTGGAGAGCTAAGATCAACCAGGTCTTGTTAGGATGCGATCCAAGAAAATTCCTATATAGCAGTGAACACTTCCTTACGGAGGAAGAAAAGAAAACGGGTATGTGATTCTACAGAAGGATGATGAGAATGCCATGGACAGAGCATGTTAACATCGCTGATGTTTAAGATAAAATTGAAATAATAACGACATATAAACATATCATCAGAAACATTTGAAATTTCTAAGGCAGAATATGAAAAAAGAGGATTTGGAAAGTTTGATATGAAAATATCAGTACGGCTACAATGGTCTGAGAAACTAGCTTGCCGATGATAGTTCTACGGTAAGTGTAAGGATGAAGATTTGCAACTCGAATTTACGATCGTGAACGTTTGTTTTTCTAAATCTGAATTCTCTTCTGCTAAGGAGGATTAGTTTTGCATGTTGAATAAAACGATATCGATTATGGCTAAAAGATTATTTGTAAGAAGCGATTGAGGCAACTTTCAATTGAGTTTCATAGGACCACAGCGCCATCGCTAATACAATGACGCCCAAAGAAACTAAGCCTGTCATCATTTGCTTTAAGACGCATTAGAAGATCGTTATAGCCCAAGAAAAGACTTTATCTCTTAATTAAAGTTCAAATCTCAATTACAGTTCTTATATTGAATATGTTGTAGTGGAATATTCTATCCTAAACAGGAATGGGTATGGCCCGGGTTATAAAAGACCTAGACGGGACCGAACTACAGTGTGCTCGAGAGAGATCGAGAGTGTTCGTGACTATACGAGAGTCTTCGTCATTATACGAGAGTGTACGTGACTATACGAGAGTCTTCGTCTTTATACGATAGTGATCGTGATTATACGAGAGTCATCGACTTTAGTCGACAGCCATCGGCCTTAGACGTCACTAGACGGAAGCCTTCTTCTCAAGACGGACGCATGCGTCCTATACAGAGGCATTTATTGCCTTCTTAAATGTGATTCTTGTTAACTGTTCGTTGGTTTACTTGTATTTGGTTTATTGTACTGCGGTATAATAAATCTCTATTCATATATCCTCAGTGTTATTTCTTGTACTATTCTTTCTCTGTTTATCCCCTCCTGGGATATAACAGAATATTATTCAGGTTTTATCCTAAATTGTTGAGTTTTGCCAGCACCCATAGAAAGGAAACTAACAAGAACTCCTACTGAAAGTAGTAAAGAAAAGAGAGAAAAAAGAACTAAAGCTTGGTTGTAAGAAGACAGTATGTATGGTTGTCAGCAAAAAGAAGACTCTAACATGCGAATTACAAATTGTAAGGCTTACGGCCATATCACTGGGAATACACCGGTTCTCACTCGATCACCGAAGTTAAGCAACGTTGAGCCTGGTCAGTACTGAGATGGGTGACCGCTTGGGAATACCAGGTGCTGTAAGCGTATAGTGACGGATGTGCGTTGTGGTGCAGTGGATATCGGCTCGGAAAGAGAAATCGGTGAGCCGAGTTCGAATTCCAGTTGAATACTCTGCTTTCACTTAAGCACTGGTACCCTTGGGAAAGGTATTAATCCGTCTCTTCCCTCCAGTTATGGGTTAAATAACAAGGGTAGGACTCGGGGACTCTGCTCTTAAAAACAAATCCCAATGAATCTTGATATTCGAAAAGAAAAAAGTATTACTAGACACAAAACTGATATAAAAACAACAATAAATTGTCGAAAAAAGTATTACCAGTAATAAATAAATAAAATTTAGTTGGCAATAAATGACCCACCGAGATAGATATGCCATAAAAACATAACAATAAATTGTAAATACCAAAACAAATTAAATTGTTTAAATATCTAGAAAGGGTTTTAACAGAGTACAGAAATTGTGACGCCGAAATCTGATGGAGCACTGGAAAAGCGAAAGATGTCTTTCAAAAGCTGAGTAATGTATTAGGAAACAAAAATTTATCATTAGCAACAAAGAAAAAAGTACTGAGTTGTTATGCAGTATCAATCCTTCTATATGATAATAGATGATGGGCAATCTCCTCAGAGATGGAGAGATTTGAGACAGCAGAAATGTGGTTCAACAGAAGGATGTTGAGAATGCCATAAACTGAACATGTGAGCAATGTCGAAATTTTAGAGAAAGCACATTAACTTAACATCAGAAAGAAAAAGTTAAAGTTTCTGAGACACATAATGAGGATAGGATGTTTGGAAAATTTGATACTCTCAGGACAGATTGAATGCAAGGAGGATCGAGGAAAGCAGCAGTTACCTAACAATCTTGAATAAACCTTTGGCAGAACATGCAATGGGTGAGATAACGAAAAGACTAAATTTAATAAGAGCTACAAAGAACAGGAAATTGTGGAAAGCTATGAATCACCAACATCCTGAAAGGGAACGGTACATTGTGGTCCAATGGATATCAGCTCGGAACGAGAAATCGGGGAGCCGAGTTCGAATTCCAGTTGAATTCATTGCATTCACTTACGCGCAAATACCCTTGGGAAAGGTATTAATCCGTCTATTCCTTCCAGTTATGGGTTAAATAACAGGACAGATTGGGTTCTATAGCCTTGGTCGGCAACCAGTCTACCGCAGAAAGCAATGGCAACCTACTGCGGGATAATCTTCTGCCCAGTCAATCATGTCTCTTTCGAGACATGATCGCCCAAGCGTGTTTCACGTATGGCACTTAACTGACTGACTGACATAGAAGAAAAAGGTGGATTGTAGCAGTGGATAAAGGTTTTGAAAAATTGCAAAGAAAAGTAAACTGGTGTTTAAGATCAGAAAAAGCAGTTGAGATTTCTGGGATTAATGACAAAAGAGGAATTACAGAATTCGACACTCATGATGCATATTAAAGCCAAGATGGGTAGATGGAAGCAGAATAACCTACCCAATAAGCTTGTGTAAATAAATGATTATGCAGAATCTGGAAGAGATAAGAGGACAAAAATTGCTTAGAGCTAAAAATGATAAGAAGCTGTGGAGAGCTAAGATCAACCAGGTCTTGTTAGGATGCGATCCAAGAAAATTCCTATATAGCAGTGAACACTTCCTTACGGAAGAAGAAAAGAAAACGGATATGTGGTTCTACAGAAGGATGATGAGAATGCCATGGACAGAGCATGTTAACATCGCTGATGTTTAAGACAAAATTTAAATAAAAACGAGATATTAACATATCATCAGAAACATTTGAAATTTCTAAGGCACAATATGAAGAAAGAGGATTTGGAAAATTTGATACTCAGGACAGATTGAAAGCAAGAGCGTCAGAGGAAAGCAGCGCATTAACTACCTGACGAGCCTGTGTAAATATTTGACAAAACTGGTATTGGAGGAGATAACAATAATACAAATCTTACTAAGAGTTACAAAGGGGAGAAAGTTGTGGAAAGGCAACAGAAGTCGTTCTAGAGCAGAATACTGAGAATTCCATGGATGGGGCATGTAAGCAACGAGGACATTTTAAGGAAAATGGAAATAAAAAGGACATTTATGATTAAGATCAGAAAGAAACAGTTGAAATATCTAAGACACATAAGAAGAAAATTTGACTCAAAGGGCATACTGAAGACAAAAAAGGCAGAGGGATAATAAGGGTGCATATATTGCTTAGAGTAGCAATTAATAAGAAACTGTGGAGAGTATTGATCATCCACGTACTGAATTGACATGGCGTATAAAAGAAGGAATACTGAAACCGTTAACCCTTTGTTGCATATTAGTTACAATTTTAACCACTATGCAACAAAGGGTTAATAGACCATGTGTGTATATAGTAATCATACTATATAAAAAAAACTGAGTAAGGCTGATCATTTCTACCAATCACAGTTTCACAAACACTGGTAAGCCACTCTCCTCGCCAAAACCAAAGACGCCTCTGAACGAGCGAACCTGCTTTTATGCATTCGACCAGCCATCGCTTAGCCAATGAGCGCCTAGAACTATCAGCCAATAAAAATGGCTACAATCAACACTGTCATTTTTGCCCACACGAAGTGCTGCCCGATTCACTTTCAGTGAATTCGCCGTCTCCATACTCCATTGAAAACCATACACTCGACTTTAGTCCTTTTGGCTCGCCGAGGTAATTCTCCGCTACATAATGTCAAGATTGACTATAGCGGTTACGGCTTTTTACTCTTACTGCTCAAGCAAATAAAGTAATTAAGTTTACTGCTTACTTGGCTCTGTCAGTGAAATTTCATTCTCTGTAAAAGAGTAAGACCTAAGCGGTCAGCTAAGTCGGTATCAATCACATTACTGGCGTCTCTGCAAAAGCGTGCTCAGCAGGAACAAGACTTCAATACCCCCACTAATCAATGAATTTGAAGTTCTCACCTCCCCAGCCGACAAGGCTGGATGCTTTGCCCGTAAATTCTCAACCAATTCGACACTGGACTCGTTAGGAATACCTACACCAGACTTCCCACCCAGAACTAAGGCTCAACTAAATAACGTCCACATTTCACCCTCGCTGGTCGCCAAGATAATTGAGCAACTTGACCCACACAAAGCGAGCGGCGGTGACGGAATCCCAGTCATAGTACTGAAGAAATGTGCCCCAGAACTCTCCTCTGTCCTCTCTAAACTCTATAACCTCTGCCTATCTGCTTCCTGCTTTCCTGCCTGTTGGAAGTCCTCCTGCGTAGTACCTATATTTAAGAATTCTGGCGAACCCTCAGACCCCGCCAATTACCGTCCTATTAGTCTCCTTCCAATCTTTGGCAAAGTTTTCGAAGCCATTATCAACGCCGAGGTGATTCAGCACCTTATGACCAACGGGCTTCTCTCTGACAAACAGTATGGGTTTCGCTTCACCAGGTCTACTGCTGATATGCTAACGACCATTACCGAGTACATATACCAGGCACTCGACAAGAATGGTGAAGCCCGAACCGTTACCTTGGATATCTCCAAAGCATTCGACAGGGTCTGGCATGCTGGCCTCTTGTGCAAACTGCGGAGCTATGGGATAACTGGACATCTGTTTGACCTCATCCAGTCCTTCCTCTCTAACCGCAACGTAAAAAGTTGGTATTAAATGGGCATGCCTCCCAAAACTACCAGACGGACGCGGGCGTCCCTCAAGGTTCTATCCTAGGTCCCACGCTATTTCTGATCTACATTAATGATCTCCCCGACACCATTAGATCCCAAGTTGGCATGTATGCCGACGACACAACAATCTACTCCCGCATCGATCAGAAACCAGGTCTGGACGACAAAGTGAACCTCGCTGCCGCACTTGAAAGGGACCTCCAATCCGTAGTGACCTGGGGTAGGAAATGGTTGGTAAATTTCAATGCCTCCAAAACAAAGCTGTTATCAACTAACCACCATAGACAATCGCATCTACCTCCCATTAGAATGGGACAGGCTAGCCTCCCAGAGAGTAAAATACTACGCCTCCTTGGCCTTACACTCTCGGCGGACCTCAAATGGAATGACTATATTGAATCCATTGCCAAATCTGCTGCTATGAAAGTCGGCTCCCTGTGCAGGGCCCGGAAATTTTTCCCACCTGAATCTATTCTGCACATATACAAATCTACCATCCGCCCGTGTATTGAATATTGCTGCCATATCTGGTCGGGTGCCCCTGCTGCTCTCCTTGGGCTTCTTGACAAAATACAAAGGAGGATCTGTAACGTGGTTGATACTGACTTGGCAGACCGGCTGCAGCCGCTCTCACACCGGCGTGATGTAGCTTCCCTGTGCCTCTTCTACAAGTACTTTCATGGCTTCTGCTCCGATGAGCTTAGATCACTGGTGCCGCCTAAGCACGAATTTACACGAGATACTAGATTAGCAACTAGGTCCCACCCTTTTACAGTTAAACAAATAAGATGTAACCGTAAATTCTACTCCAACAGCTTCTTTTCTCGCGCTTCCCGCCTGTGGAACTCCCTTCCACAAGTCTGCTTTCCCGACAGTTACAATCTCCAGGTGTTTAAATGTAGGGTCAATAGACACCTCCTATCACACTAACTCCCAACTATTCTCACAACACTCTCATCTACCCAACCCTCATTCTCGGTATCCTCACCCGCCTATCACCCACCCTCTGTTATTTCCTATATTTAATCAGCCTTTCTCCACTCTACGTAGCCCCCTGCACAGTAGTGGCAGTGACATGCCTTGCTCGGGGTGAAACGCTTATAAAAAAAAAAAAAAAGATTACAGATTCTTCGCTGTATTTTGTCAAGAAGCCCGAGGAGAATAGCAGGGGCACCCGACCAGATGTGGCAACAGTATTCAAAACACGGGCGGATGGTAGATTTGTATAAGTGCAGAATAGATTCAGACGGAAAGAATTTCCTGGCCCTGCACAGGGAGCCGACTTTCATAGCAGCGGATTTAGCAATGGATTCCACTTGAGGTGCGCTGAGAGTGTCAGGCCAAGCAGGCGTAGTGTTTTACTCTCTGGGAGGCAAGCCTGTTCCATGCTAAAGAGGTGCGGTTGTCTGTGGTGGTTAATTGACGGCAGCTTCTTTTTGGAAGAATTGAATTTTACGAGCCATTTCCAACCCCAATCCACCACGTATTGGAGGTCCTTTTCAAGCTCAGCCGCGAGATTCGCCTTGTCATCAACACCTGAGTTTTGATCGAGGCGAGCGTATACTGTGGTATCATCGGTGTACATGCCTACTTGTGATCTTATGGCATCGGGGAGATCATTGATGTAGATGAGAAAGAGTGTAGGACCTAGGATAGAACCTTGGGGGACACCCGCGTTTGTAGGGTAGTTCTGGGAGGCATGTCCGTTTAAAACCACCTTCGGTGTGGGGTTGAAGAGGAATGACTGGATTAAGTCCAACAAAAGTCCAGTAATGCCGTAGCTTCGCAGTTTCCGTAGAAGGCCGGCATGCCATACTCTGTCGAATGCTTTAGAGATATCCAGGGCGACAGTTCGGGCTTCACCATTCTTGTCGAGAGCCTGGTATATATACTCGGTGATGGTCGTTAGCATATCAGCAATAGACCTGGGGAAGCGGAAGCCATACTGTTTGTCCGAGAGGAGCCCGTGGGCCGTGAGATGCTGAACGACCTCGGCATTGATAATGGATTCGGATGATGAGTTTTTTTATGTGGCTAATTAAGCTGATTGTTCGGCGGAGTTTACATACGTTTGCACCTGCTTTCTTAGGCAATGCTATGAAAATGGATTTGCTTAAATCTTCCGGTATATCACCACTGTTGTAGATTTCATTCATTATTTCTATAAACTTGATGGCCTGCCCATGGTTTCTTAATTTTCTTCTTTATTTCTCTTTTTAAACATTTTTTCTATGTTTTCTATGTTTTCAAAAATAGTCTAAAAACTGAGAGAAATCACGAGTCAACTGCGTTTTCATAGCCCTTAGTTCTAACACCCTCAAATCTTCATTAAATGCTGCAACTCTAATCAACATTACGTTCTTAAACTTATTCTCCATTATTAATATATATATGCATAAGTATATACATATACCATTAAGCAAAGGTAAAATACATTGGGAAAATCAAAATATTAAAAATTATTTAAAATATACACGAATTGATAGATTACATTTGAAGACTGGCATATCTGTAATTCACGAGCTTGACCAAAAGTAAAGAAGTTTGGTGATAGGTGATTTAGATATGGCACAAGGCCGATACCAAGTCAGGATCGAACTCACTACTGTTATAACTGATTCTAGCGAGACAAACTTGGTAACCGTTACACTACGCCGAGGTGTCCAAATGGTGATTTTCTAAGCGCAGCTTAGGTGTGGCACAAAGCCGACACACAGTGAGGATCGAACTCAATTGAAAATATTCTAGCGAGACAAGTTTGCTAACCATTACACCCACTTGAGGTGCCCAGGTATGGTACATTTAGGGATAAACATTAAGACTATTTTTCCCCCATATTTTGAAAATGCTTCTCATATCTTAAAAATAAAGTAATCTTGACAACATAATATAGACTCATAACTCTCAGAGTCCTCATGACAGACGAATCATTTTAAACCCTCCAACCTCCCTCTCACAGGCGGGATGTGGCTAGCCTCTCAACGCTCGCTACTTGCATGGAAAGTTCTCGGACGAACTACGTTCCTTGGTTCCGCCAGATCTAACCTTCACGACTAAGACCTGCCATGCCACTTCAGTCAGTTAAGTGCCATACGTGATACACGTTTGGGCGATCATGTCTCGAAAGAGACATGACTGACTGGGTAGAATATTATCCCGCAGTAGGTTGCCATTGCTTTCTGCGGTAGACTGGATGCCGACCAAGGCTATAGAACCCAATCAGTCCTGCTATTTAACTCATCACTGGACGGAGAAGAGATGGATTATATTACATTATTATATTAAGTATAATTAGTGGGGGATCACTTTATTACTTCACAACAATAGAAAACCGATCCCCAACTTTATGTCAGTAGAAGTTTTAATTGTTTCCAACTATTATATTCAGTCAGTCAGTTAAGTGCCATACGTGATACACGCTTTGGGCGATTATGTCTCGAAAGAGACATGACTGACTGGGCAGAATATTATCGCGCAGTAGGTTGCCATTGCTTTCTGCGGTAGACTGGTTGCCGACCAAGGCTACAGAACCCAATCTGTCCGGCTATTTAACCCATAACTGGAAAGAAGAGACGGATTAATACCTTTCCCAAGGGTATTTGCGCGTAAGTGAATAGAATAGATTCAATTGGAATTCGAACTCGGCACCCCGGCTTCTCGTTCCGAGCCGATATCCACTGTACCACAACGCACATCCTATACATCCTTCTGTATTATGTGTCTCAAAGACCCCAGTCGTTTTTTCTTGATGTCAAGTATGTTTCTTTTTGTTTCCATTCTCTCTAAAACCTCGTCGTTGCTGACATGTTCTGTCCATGTTATCCTCAGCATCCTTCTGTACAACCAAATGTCTGTTACTTCACGTCCCTCCTTCATCCTTAAGGAGATCGTCCATCATTCGCTGCTATATAGGAGGACGGATATCATTTAACAATCCAGTACTCTTTTCTTTTCTCTAACGAAATCTTCCTGTCTCTCAATACTCTGCTTAGCCTCTGAAACGCGTTTTTGGCCATGCCAATTCGCCTTCGAATCTCAGTGTCGCACATAGAATGCTTCACAGATATTTAAGTTTATGCACCTGCTTGATACTTATACTTTTTAAATTATATTTAATATATTATATTAATTTCTCTTTAAAAATGGAGTAGATAAAGTGGGTGAGTAATTTTGTAAAAAGTTCTTTTAAGTTTGCTGCCTGGTAGTATTTTAAGCGGATTGAATTAAAATTTCTGCAGTGTGTCAGCACGTGTTTCATGGGGAATGGCTCTTGGCATGTCTCATATACCAGATTTTTACTCTTTTTAGGTTATTAGAATGGGTTATGGTAGTATGTCTAATATGGAACCTGGACATAATCTCTTTCTCTTCTAGTTTTTTTTTGTTTCTGAGAAAGAACTGAGACACGGTTATAACAAAAGCAAGAAGACAAGAATAACTATGCACTGTAGGAAGACAAAATGCACGGTCATCAGCAAAAGGGATATCATTTTAGTATTTGCTACACATTGGGGATACCAAAATCAAGCAGCTACGGAAATTCGAATAGCTAATTGGTTGTCTGTCTATTGTTTAGCCTGTATTAGTTATTTAATGCAGAAGTTTAAAATTTTTGTACCCAATTTTATTTTATTAGAGATGATAATAGTTTTCGTGATAAAAATTTTACTAATTAACCCATACATAGGGGAGAATATGTAAATTTATGTTTTTTCAAAAGGTATTTTTTGTGTAAATGAATATAAAAGAACCTAACCAGAATTGGAACTCAGCTTTCTGAATAACAATTTTTATCCCTTATCCATCCATTACATGCTAACTTACAATACCTGGTATTCCCAAGTGGTCACTATCTAGATAATGACCAGGATCGACGTTGCTTAAATTCGGTATTCATACAAGAACCTGTGTTTCAACATGATGTGGTCATAAGCCTAAACTAGCTGAGTACCGTATTAATAGATAAATGGTAATCTGACACAGAAATCAATAGGTGCATTATGTAAGATGTTTTCTAAAAGATAAAACTAAATTTTGGGAATTTTATTTAGTATTTATTTATATTTCTTTCTTCAATAGAAGTAGATAGGTTTCCTTGTCATCCTGTTTACACTCTTCCCGAGCTTCAGATCATGACTAGAGGTGTATTTCATGTTTCCTGTTTAGGATTAGGGTTCCGGTTCTTCTTATTGCCGCCCTTTTTACATCTCCGTCTAAAACTGAATTTATTGCTACTTATTTACTTTTTTTTCCTTAATAGGTTTGCTTATCGTCCCGTTCACATTCCTCCCAGTTCTTTTGAACATTCCTTTATTCCTTGTTCCCTGTTTAGGTTTCCGGTTCATTTTAATGTCGCTCTTCTAAGGTCTCTGCCTAAAACTGAATTTATTGCTACTTATTTACTGTTTTTCCTTAATATGTTTGCTTATCGTCCCGTTCACATTCCTCCCCGGTCTTTTGATCATAAGTAGAAATTTATTGATTGTTTTCAGTTTAGAATTGGGTTTCTAGTTCATTCTAATGTTGCTCTTCTAATGTATCAGCCTAAAACTGAATTTATTACTCTTTATTTCTTTTTTATCTTATTAGTTTTGCTTATCGTCCGGTTCACATTCCTCCTCGGTCGTTTGAACATGAGTAGAGATTTGTTCATTGTTTCCTGTTTAGCACTGAGTTTTCGATTCCTTCTTAAATTTCCTTCTCTTTTACTTCCGGTGGCCTCTTGCGTCTTGTACAATGTGAGCATCATTATAAAATACAAAAACATCAGGAAATATCTTTAGAAAAAAAAAAGAAAAGAAAACGGAAATACTGAACTGCTGCATAATATTTAATCTCCTTTATGGCAGTGAATGCTGTTCATCTCAAGCGTTACATCCAATGGTTTGTAGGGCAGCAACTTTTTCTGACTGTTTCCGTAACAAACTGTTTTTAAGGGGCAGGGTTGTTAGCCCTGAGCCCGATCCCAAAACCTGGAGGACCGGTGGACCATTCTTACGTTTACTGCACCTGGTATTCCCTAATGGTCACCCATCTACCAGGTTCGATGTTGCTTAACTTCGGTGATCGGAGAAGAATCGGTGTATTCAACCCGATATAGCCGTAGACTGAATGCTGTTCGATCTCCTATAAATCTACCAGAATCAAAGTACGGTATTAAAAGATAGATGTTCCTGCAAACAAGAAAAGGTGATGTGGATCAACTGAGAAAAACTATCTGAAAGCTATGATCTCTCTAAGCGCCTATATAGCAGTGAATTTTGGGCAATTTCCTCAAAGATGAAGAAGAGACTTCAAGCAACAGTTATGGTTATACAAAATAATGCTGGGAATACCATAGACGGGGCATGTGAGCAAGGGGGACGTTTTAATGAAAACATGAAAATCAAGGAACGTATACTTACACTTGGAAAGAGATAGATAAAAGTTGTGGAACACAGCTATGAAAGAAAGAGAATGTAGCGCCCATAAGGCACATTTGAGACAAGAAAAGCAGGGAAAACACCGTGAAGCCTACTTAACGAGGTTGTTTGTATGGATGGAAATAGAGAAAAAAAGTAGGATGGCAAAAGATAAAATAATTACGTGAAACAGGAAGTTGGGGTAAGTCATGATTGCTTAGGGCTTGAAAAGGCTTGGCACCTAAAGTGTAAATAAGACGGTCAACAGATCCAACAGATCAACATTTCGAGAAAGAAGCGCAAATTTAAAACTACTTTTTTTGTTTGAGAAATTTTACTTTAATCATTTCAAGCAAGGCAATAAAGCCACTAAGACCAAAGTGGGTTACTGAGTGGGAAAAATAAGAGAAAAACATGAAAGCCACAACAATAAATGAAAAAGAATCAAGTAGAGAGGAGTTAACGACTGACGTTGATCTTCAAACATTTAAATGCAAACACAGCCGGTAATCAAGAAGACGTAGGAGAGTTACATAAGTTAGAAGTTCAAGAGAAGAAACTGTTAGTCAAGAACTTACGGTTACATCTAGCTAATTCAACTGATAAAGGGTTAGACTTTGCATCAATTTAGTCTTAATGTTAATTAATTGCCATACGTGATACACGCTTGGGTGATCATGTCTCTTTCGTTCCATGACTGAAGATTACCCCATAGTAGGTTGCCGTTTCATTCTGTAGTAAACAGGCTGCCAACCAAGGCTATAGAACCCAATCTGTTCTGCTATTCAGCCCATAGCGAGAGGGAGAAGCGATGGATTCATACTTTTTCCAAGGATATTTGCGCATAAGTGAATGCAACTGGAATTCGAACTCGGCTCCCCGATGGTACTGCGCTTAAATTCATAAAATCTAGATACCACAGAGGACAGTTCAGAACAATTACCATGACAGTATTTAAAGAAACGGCACAAGGAAGCTACATTACGCTGGTGGGTAACTGACTAAATCCGAGATGCAAGGTCAGAAACAATAACATTACAGATTCTCTTTTGTATTTTATCAAGAATCTAAATATATAGTAGGAGCACCAGACGATATGTGGCAACAATATTCGGAGTATGAACGAATAGTAAAGTTACAAATATTATATAATATACGTTCTGGAGAGAAAAATTGTCTTCCACGACACAGTGAACCAATTTTCGTAGTAGCAAAAGCATTCTGAGAATCAATGATTGCGATTTATGTAGATACCACAGAATTTTGCAAAGATTATTATTGGCTTTATTTTGACGAGGAAGGTCTTTTTTCTTACTTAAAAACGGGACTACTACGTGATATTGGTCGGTGAGTGCTCATCCACTGCAGCCTATGGCTATTATGTTCAAAACAACCAACCAGTAATGAGAAAAGAGAATGTTTCAACTAAATTTAGTGAGATGAATTTTCTTTATTGCAAGCAATACTTGACGTATTGATAGATAAAACTGATATCATTGATTGATAGACCTTCTTTATTGAAGCATTGGGTAAGATATTAAAAAGCAGAATATCCTATGAAAAAGTGAGGAATAATAATAATAATAATAATAATAATAATAATAATAATAATAATAGAGTAAGTGGCCATGGTTAAATGTAAATCCCAAAACTGCCGAACAAACAAAATTGCCAATGTTTGCAATAAAAAATAACAAGAAAAGGAAAATAACAGTCCAATATTTTATCAACAAAATCAAATATTTGGGTAAAATAATTGACAAGAATGGCAGGAGACCAGATCCAGTACGAGCTAGTGCTATAAAAGACATACCTGCTCCTGAACATTTCAGTTCACTAGAAAGTTTCTTGGGATTAGCAAGCTATAACAATGTTTTTGTGCCAAACGCATTGTTTGAGAAATCCACTAAATGAACGATTGAAGAAATACTCTAAATGGGTCCGGACGACGGAGTGCCAGGAAAAATTCGAAAAAAATTAAAGAAAGGCTAACGTCAGACTTATTTTTGTCACATGACCATAAAAGAAAAGAGAAATAATCGTACCAAGTGACGCTCGTGCATATGGTATTGGAGCCTGTATTATGCATAAATTCGAAGACGGCTCAGTGAAACTTTTGCACACGCTTTCAGGACGTTTCTTCTAGCTGAAAAAAAGAATCCGTGATAGAAAAAGAAAGTTGCGGGAACCACCAGTGAAATCAAAAAGAAAGTGTTGGATGACAAATTCATTATGGGAATAAAGGAAAAGCTAAACACAGTAGCAAAACCGACTTCGAGATTTACTCAATGTGTGATGAATTCTCATATAGAGCGAAAAAGTAGTGGTACTATTAGCATTACAAAAACGAATCCTGAAAGAGTTCCATGCTGGACACTCTGGTATATCCAGAATGAAAAGCATAATGAGTAGTTATGTATGCTGGTGAAGCATGGATGGACATTGAAACGTTGGTAAAGTTATGCAAAGGCTTTGCTTTCGCAGCTAAAGCACACCAATAAAGTTCAACCTATGACCAGAAACTGACCGCTCATGGTCACGTGTTCACATGAAATTTCCTGATTAACTAAATAGACCATATTTGCTCGTCATAGACAGTTTTTTCAAGTGGCCAGAAATATTTAGATGTAAGAAACCAATAATGCAAATAGTAATTAAATTTTTACACGAACTGTTCGTAAGGTTCGGAATTTTAGATTCAATTTCGGATAATGGCATGCAATTTACATCGAAAGAATTCAATGAATTTTGCAAAATGTTTGTGGTAGAGCACATAACAATTGCTTTCTACCATCCTAGAAGTAACGGCTAAGTAGAACGTTTTGTAGATACTTTCAAAAGGGGTCTAAGAAAGCCAATATCATTACAGCAATTTTTGCACCGAACAAAAATGTGTCTTTAGCCATGACACCAGCGGAAATTATGTTTTTTCGTAAAATACGATCAGTATTTGACAGACTAATACCCAACAGAAAATACATGATCACACGGTATAAAAAGCCGAAAAGTATTTTTTATAGAATTGGCCAAAGATTTTTGATCGGATGTATATAAAAAAAAATATTAAGAAATTGAAACTATCGTCCGAAGACTCGGAAGGATGGTATATCTAGTCAAAAAACCGGAAATGATGAACAAATCAAAAGTAGATATACAATGAAAGAGAACAATACTCCAGACGAGGTTGAACCTATGGAAATTCTTTTTAATACATTCGTGGTATTCATCCCTCACACAGCTCCCGAAAGAAAAGTCCGGAAAAAGTATAGTAAGAAAAGAAGAAGGGTTTTGGAAAGGATTGACATCAACCTTAAAAGGAAAACATATTGACTCTGTGCAGATAAAATCTAAAAGGGGTGGGTGTATTATGGGCAGAATATAATACGTTGGCGTCTATTGAGAGAATGGCGTTTTCTTACTGTCTGGCAGTTCTCTACTAGCAGCGGTTATTTACTTCACGCGGCTTGTGAGTATTGTATGAGATGATATTATAGATATTACTATTTATTCCCAAATTCCGTTTGAGTTATAATTCACGCAGTAACCTTTTGCATTACAACATTTGTAAAAATTTATTGTTCATCGAAATTTTTTTTAAAAAACCAATAGTGTCATAAATATGTTATTTACAAAAGCAATTAAATTTTTTTCTAATTAGATAATGTCATAATTATTTTTTTATTTTACAATTAGGAACAGATTTTCGTTAAATGACTGAAAAAATGATTTATTTTCTCCAAATAGTCCTGCTTTTCACTAATATAAAAAAATTAGCGAATCAAAATTTAATTTCTAGAAATTTCATAAAATTTAAAATAAAAATATACTAAGATTTAAAAAATATGTAAGAAATAAGTTTTTAAAATCTCGTTTAAATTCGAATATTATTTGATTTTTTTGCAAGAATTTCAAAACAATGTTTTTTATTGCAAAAAAAGACGTTAAATTTTCCATAGTAATCTTTAACTCAACCCTAACGCATGAAAAGTGCTAGAAAGGATTAAAAAGTTTAATAAAATAATGAGAAAATATTTTTCTCTCGGCTCTTAATAATAAACATTTAGACTATAAAACTTGGTTTTCAGGTTTGAGGCCTTTTTTTTTTTATCATGGTATGCATTTTTTAAAGCCAAAAAGTGGTGGTATCTGCGTCTTTGTCATTGTGGTTTTTGTTCTTTCATGGATTTGCTCAGATTCGTCTCTCTCAGTTTGTCATGACACTTCCGGACAAGGCTGATCATAGCTCTACAAAACTTCCTGATTTGTGTTGCACTCCTCTTTATATTTGTAGTACTTGTTTTTTTTACACATTTACTCAGACCCATCAAGTAGGATTTCTCTCTCGCATACACACGTATATGTATATATAACGTCACTTAGCAACACCGAGCCTGGTCAGTACTCAGATGGGTGACCATTTGGGAATACCAGATGCTGTAAGCGTAAGGACCAATAATGGTTCACCGGTCCTCCAGGTTTGGTGGTTGGGCGCAGGGTTAACGACCCTGCCCCTATAAAAAACAATTTGTTACTGAAACAGAAACAAAAGTTACTGCCCTACACACCATTGGTTGTAAAAGTGTGAGATGATGATGATAACGTCACTTCCGGACACGGGCGATCATGGCTCTCTAAAACTTCCTGTTTTTGTTGCATCTGTCTTTCATTCCTTTACTCAAGCATTGTTTTTCTTTGATCTCTTATTTTTTATTTGCCTTATGAGTTTATTCTCTAAGTCTTCCTTTTAAAGATCGTCTACTATAAATACATCATTTTCTATTGCAGTTTTTTTATATGACAAGTGTTCAGCTTTTACAGTCATATAGAAAAGTCTATATTACCAACAGTTACTAGTGGCATGAAAACGCAACGTATATAAATAAGTAATGAAAATAGTGCTGAAGAGATTGCTAGAATATTGAAGAGATTTGTTGTCACTTGATCTCTCGTAAAATGCTGCAGTCATCAATGGCATGGAAATTGAATAAGTATAGAATAACGGCGTTATTCTTCTCTAACAGGAGAATAGCATTTCAAACTTCGGCCTCTCCAACTTCGGGGTACGTTTGACCTTTCAGATTCGGAAATAGTATGAGAATGACCCATTGACGTAAGAAAAAATTGCTTTTGGCTGATTGTATTTTCTCTGGCTGACTAAGGAACACTCGAAAAGAAGACCCCGAATGTCCGAGAAAAAAGTATACCTCAGAAAGTAAAGAAAAATGAGGGAAAATATCCGGTTGTCAGGATATTTATTGTTAACTCTGCATTACTCAACTCGGATTTCCGAAAATATTTACAAACCCAATAGAAAAATGCTTATAGTGTTACAGTTTGTAAAATATTGATATTGTCGTGCTGCTACTGTTGCAAAACAAAAATATAACATAACAGGCAATCGCTATTGCAATATACAAGTTGATAAAAATATGTGGACAGTAGATGGAACAGTTCTGTGTATCGATTATATTATTACAATGAACTTCCTACAATATGAGGCCCCTCCACATTATTTAAGAGCAGTCCTTGAGTAACCCGATGAAAAATTTCCTGAGAAATAGATTTGACAAAAAGGTCAAATTGATTGACTTGTACATTCACCTGATTTGACTCTAATGAATTTCTTCTTTTGAGGAGGACACAAGGACAAAATTTATCGTCGAAAACCAAGAAGTGTTAGGGATTTGAAAAATTACAGAGATGCATTTCAAGAAATTAATACACAAGGAGACTCGTTCGAAAATGTTTATCGAAGCGTTAGTAGAAGAATTCAAAGCTGTGTAAATTGTGATGGACAACAATTTGAACATTTGCATTGATAAGATTTAAGCGCTTTGTATTATTGTATACAATTAAATTTTATTGTCAATGTAATAATTGTATTAGTAAATATAATTGTATATGTAATCTTAACATAGACGTTATCATTTACTGTCCACCTACTTTTGGACCACCCTGTACATTAAACCAACACTTGAACTGAAAACATACTTATTTATTGAAACGTAAATGTTATAATAAATGTGTTACCAAAACATATGTTGTAGATTGTAGGTAAAACACACTAATACAATTAAAGAGAAAAGTCTTATACATAAAAAGTAGTTACAATATATTTCCATAAATATAAAGATATTACATTAGCTAAAATCATAATTACAAGACTGAAAGACTAAGAAATATATACAAATTATGAAGTATAAAAAAAACGTAACTTCGTTAGTCAGATAGGGTGACTGGCCACCCCAAAGAAAGCAAAGCATCGTCTGCTTCTCATGAGAACTGAGCATGCTACACAACTTTCCTGGGATAGGAGAGTAATGAGAGATAGCAAAAGAAATGATTTGCCAACTAGGAATTCCTATTATATTAATTACATTGTTCCGAGTGTGTCCTCATCTTTATTGTCATAGCCCAGTGGTTTTTAGCATTCGTTAGTTCCAGTGACTTGACATAAAGAGTTTCGAGTTCAATAACTACCTACATCAGCGGTGAACAAATAACTTAGAGAGTTTAGTTAAAGAGAGATAACTACATGGCATCCGGAAGTAGCATCGCGCATGGAACGAGAATTATATACCCCAGTAGTCGAAATAAAGGGTTTGGTTATAAAATTCCTAGGCCAGAGTGTACAATGACCAAACGCCATAACCATGGCAATAAGGATGAAGACAACAGTCTGAACAGTGTTGATAATGTAAATGCTACCTCATCTAAGAAGTATAGACGAATACTGTAGGGATTACGAGTTCTTAAAAGGCGGGGTAACAAAACACACCAGATGACTAACGCAGAGTGAAACGTCCCGTTCCAAAACAATATACATTTTTTCCTTCTAAGTTTCGTATTTTTAAAAAATTTTTTCCTTCTCTTTTGTTTTTCCTATGTTTTAATTTTTATTTCGCGTCTTATGATGACCCCAGAAGAAAATCACATAGAGATTTGTTCATTTTGGAGAAAAAGAAAAATATCTGTAACTAAATAATAACAAGCGTATATCTCCCTCCATAACCGTCCAGTGAAATTAAAAGAGAAAAAAATACTGGTCTCTTTTCAGTAATAAAAAAAATGCAGACCATCTACGAGGGTCATTAAATAAATAAGGTGAATTTTTCGGTATAAGGACTTCTAATACAGATAGAAGCTTACTTTCTTTTTTTAAAAAAATTCTTTTACTTCTTTTTCAAAGGGATTTAATTTTTTTTTTTTGCAGATTGATGAGAATCTTTGAGAGTTTTGAAGATTAGCAAAGATGGCCGACCAATAAGCATGCTCCAGGATTGAACAGAGATCAGTTATCAAGTTTTTCGTTGCTGAAGGGTACAAACCAGTTGAAATTCATAGGAGAATGTCAACTGTGTACGGTGTCACATGTTTCAGCCAAAAAATGTCTACACGTGGGCTAAATTGTTTAAAGAAGGACGGAGCAGTGTTGAGGATGAAGACAGGCCTGAGAGGTCTACAGAAGTGATGTCTCTTGAGGTGACCGAATCAGTCAATGACCTCATTCAGTGACAGTGGATGACACTGCAAGCCTCTCTGTTGAACAAACGCAGGGGTCATCAGTCACATTGAGTCGTCTTGTATCAAGACAACGCAAGGCCCCACAAAGCAGCCCAAACGGTGCAGACAATCAACGAGCTGGGCTGGAAACTGCTCCCTTATCCTCCTTACAGCTCAGACATTGCCCCTTCAGACTTTCACCTGTTTGGTTCCTTGAAAGCGTTCACGAGAGGCACGAAGTTTGAAAGTGATGATGAAGTCAAAAGTGCTGTGAGCGATTGGCTGAGACATCAGCTGAGGGAATATGGAAGCTTGTGCACAGATGGGAAAAGTGTGTGACATTGCTGGGAGACTACGTTGAAAAATAAAAAAAAGTAAACCTCTATCTGTATTAGAAGTCCTTATACCGAAAAATTCACCTTATTTATTGAATGACCCTTCAGTTGGGCACTTCGATATGGTCTAATGGTGAGCAAGCTAGGTTAATTACAACTATGTGTCCTATACTTTTGGCTTTCTGCTACATCTAAGAAAATATGCTTGGAAAATCACTATATATCAGTTCAGTTCACACAATGATATAGGCATCTACGCAGATGACACTACAATATACTCCCGCTCCAGTAAGAAACCTGTCGTGGTGGACAGACATAATCTCGCTGCTGATCTTGAGCGGGATCTACACTCTGTGGTGAACTGGGGCAAGAAGTGGCTTGTCAACTTCAATTCCTCTAAGACCAAGCTGTTGTCTGTCAACCATTACAGGCAACCTCTTCTGCCTCCCATAAGCATGGACCAGATGATTCTCCCGGAGAGTAATACACTACGCCTCCTCGGACTTACCCTGTCCTCAGACCTCAAATGGAAGCACTATATTGAATCCATAGCAAAATCTACTGCTAAGAAGATTGGGTCACTATGTCGATCCAGGATGTTTTTTCCACCTGAATCCATCCTGCATATATACAAGTCAACCATCCGTCCGTGCACGGAGTACTGCTGCCATTTATGGTCAGGTGCCCCTGCCGTTCTCCTCAGTGTTCTTGACAAGCTCCAAAGGAGAGTCTGTAATGTGATAGGTACTGATCTGGCGACTCGTCTGCAGCCACTTTCCCATCGTCGAAATGTGGCCTCCCTCTGTCTCTTCTATAAATACTTTCATGGCTTCTGCTCGGATGAGCTTAAGTCACTGATGCCTCCTCAACAGGTGTTTACCCGTGCAACCAGACTGGCAACTGGATCCCACCCATTCACAGTCAGGTTAGCCAAACGCAGACGACAATTCTACTCCTGCAGCTTCCTCTCTCGCACTTCCCGCCTGTGGAACTCACTCCCGTATTCTTGCTTTCCTGACGGCTACGACCTCCAGAAATTTAAAAGCAAAGTTAATACTCACCTACTAACCACTGGACTCTAGCTCTCTCCCCTCCCGTGTATAATCTTCACGTTCTCTCCGCCCATGTATCTGTCATTGCACCTGCTTTCTCAGCTTTCTATTGTTCCTTTCTAACTAGCTTGTACTCCTCACTCTTTTCTAATTAATCTTTCTACATTTATGTAACCCCCTGCACATCAGTGGTGTTTCTGCCTTGCTCGGGGTGAAATGATTAAAAAAAAAAAATAACCCTTTTTTTTCGGTAACATACAAATCCAATCTATTTGGGACACTAGATATAACGCGGCCATAACATCATTGATGTCATGACGAAGGACACTTATCATTCAGGCTGATTTTGAATTGAGAATTTTTTTTTATTAGACTAGTTGTCACCTCAAGACATGAAAGTAGAGTTAGCTATGTTATTTAAGCCATAGCTGGGGTTAAGGGCGAAAAGATAAACATATTCTTTTTGTAAAGGATATTTGTTTGAAAGAGAACGTAGTAAATGTGTATCTCATCCCACCCATTTTAGTTATTAAACACTCTCTATAAAATGCTGTTTGACTACTAACGGCTCGTTGTGCGGAATACATTTTTTGAATTCGGCGTTGTCTATTCATTACAGTGTAGTTGTCTGGAATTCTCCAATTTATCTTTTTGTACAGTTAACTGTTACACGAACCGTACATTTTTATACCTCCATCAATTATATTGCTGTTTTCCGCTTCACAGAAACGTTTTTTTTATTTCTCGACTCCGTAAATCACCTTGTAGTTATTTTCATACCAATGTTAGCGCCAACTGACTTCAGCATTGCTAAGGGAAACAAATCTAAGAGATCAAAAACTTACAAATAAAGTACACATTCACTAAGTGGGCTGGTTTACTTGTAAAAAACAAAAACGTTTTCCTTTGAAACAAAATTGTAGATTAACATTTGTCTGAACCACGTCAAGAAGCGACGTTTGTCAGAATTGGTGATATATTGATTCTTTTATCATTTTAGAGGGTGAAGTGTAAAACCTGTCTCAGTCTTTTTGAGGAATTAAATGTACTTACATTTTATTTACAAATATCAAGAATGAAACTGTGTTTATATCACTGATATCTGCATACAAAACTCTTTTGTTTGACGAAAAAGATTTTTAAAATAAGAAATGCCGCGTCTTGTGGAAGCTGAAACGAATACTTATCTACAAAATTTGTTTCCAGTTTTTTTTGTCCATTCTTTTTATGTTCTTACTTGTTGAGCAGTTTATCTCATTTCTCTCTAACTTCTGTCTTGTTAAGTGAAACGGGCATGGAATTAACAAGGGAACCCTGTTCTGATTCGAATGTGTATCGAACTTAAAAACGATTGATTGAGAAATACTATTTCTTTTCTCTTTAACCCACCATACATTTTCGTTGGCGCAAACATTTAACTTAAATCGCTAAGTAGGCGTGAATTTTTTCTGTCAACTACGTCCATTGGCTACATCAAAATAGTCCGTCAAAGGGAGATTTAATCTTGCCAGCCCAAAGGAACAGACTCTCAAGACGATGCACCCAACGGAATGTGCACGTTCACAGACGACCAGATCAAAAAATAGTAACGACCCACTCAGCGACACCAAATCCATCGACTCACTACAAGTACAGACTCTTTCCCGTATGCAGACACACACACACACACACACACACACACACACACACACACACACACACACACACACACACACGCGTCGCATAGGCGCTTATCAATGCTAACGCACACACATGAAACTTGCCAATACGCACACGCTTCGCACATACACACATTTCAGTCCGACACGATCACACCAAGGTTCGCGCATCAATAACTGCATTTTGCATTTGTTAAACCCTTTTTTCCCGAGTTTAAAATTGTTGCTTGTCTAAATAATTTGAACTTGTTACTATGATTAACAATTTGGAGATAAGCAGCCAATTGATATATCCAATATGCCAGCGTTCTACTGTTTCACTAGCATAGTAAAATTGAATTGCAAATACTAAGGCCGCGTACATGTATACTGCACTGCAGAGCCGGTGCAAATTTCTCGTGTGCTCTCACTGAACCTGTCATATGGGGCACCCCACTCTATTTTTATAAGGTAGTGTTCATATAAAATGCAAATTTTATTGTCACCTAATTGTGTACAACAATGGATCATATGCTATATAAATGAACAATTCAACAAGAAGTACTGAAAACGAATACAATGTATCTAAGTACAAATTAGAGACATGTCATAATAGACCATTTCAGTTTAAATAAATCAATGTTTTGTGGCAATCTTTATCATCACCTTGAGGTTTTTCTTCTTAAAAAGTGAGATTTTAACACATTCAACATTGTAGATAAAAATACTTAATTTTATAAAGTGTTTTTTCTCCAGATTTAGCATAAACAAAACAAATTCACGGATTTGAACGAAAATTAAAAAATAAATAAAAAGAACACAGGTTGAGGTCAAAATCCGCGAAAATGTTTGTTTAATAAATCAATTGTTGTGCTAAGTTTAATTTGCTACGTATATAAATGTACACTTGTATATTATCTCTCACTCTTGTCACTCACAGGCACACTTGTGTACTGCCTGTCTTTTGTTACCCTGAATCACATTTGTGTATTTCCTCAGTTATATTCATATTCAACGCGAAACAAAAATCTCTTAAAATATTCAAAATTAGAAAAGCGGGCGCTCCTGTCAAACTCGACAAATCAAAAACATATATTGTTCTACCCACTAACTCTATTACAACTACAATAAAAAATTATTTATCTTATGACTATATCTAAAACTTTAAAAGATTTATTCAATACCAAACAAAACAAGTCAAAACTTGAAAGAGCGATTTATTCTATCAACCGCAAGAAAGAATATATTGCATAAAACATAAGAAGTTTAAATAAAATATTGTATAATTATATAAACACAAAAGTTACATTAATAAAAAAAAAATTTACATTACATTAATAAAAAAATTAAACGCATTAGTTGCTCACCGTAACGAGACTGACCACAATTTTGACAGAAAATGTTACTCTAATTAAAAGAGAAAACAATTTACCGATACGAAAATCTTAAGAAAACGCTTTAATTTTTAGTTCATTCACAGTAAATTTCCGTCCAAATTTGTATATAGTTTCACCGTCCTTTGCTGATCTTCTGTTATCATAATGTGGGATATTTAATATCTCATAAAAATATATTTTTAAATATGACCTACGAAATTCTGTCACTGGTATAGTATGTGGCCTACCTTAAAAAGTGTATTATAAGGAAGTATTATAACTCTCTGGTAAGGGCTAAGGAAAAGAATTAGTTTCAATAAAAAGCCGAATGCTTAAATCTATAAATATGTTCTTACTGTGGTAGGACACATTCAAACCGGCTAGGCTACATACTATACCAGAATCAAAGAGATATTCTATACCGGAAGCGTTTTAGTCTAAAAATAACCATTGCCATAAGACTAACTTTTTCAAAACAAACAATGATATCAAATTAACATGAAAGCACTGATGGCACATCCATTGTGGAATTATTAAATACTAAAAGTTTCAAATACATCGGTGTATGGATCAGTTAAAACGAATTTAGTTTAAGAGATAAGGAAAATGAACATATAATAGGTTGTGTTAGGGGTAGTTTCTCCCAATACTGCAAGTTGCTACGAAACCAAAATATTAACCTGAAAAACAGTCATGTTCTTAAATAGTCCCGTCATATGGAGATTTTCATATGAATGTTATGCATTGCGCCAAACCAGTCAGAAATATATAAGTTATCGTCTATACAGAACCGCTTTCTCAGATTGATGTTCCAAAATGGCTTCGAGTGAGTGAAACGTTTAGGTATTAGCGAGGATCATCCTTTATCAAACCCCGTGGACAGGCGCTGCAGAAACACAAACTAAGAACTGTACCAGAGATTAGAAACCATATTACTTGAGAAATTTCAACAACGGCCACAGCTAAAATGGATTGCACATTCTGCTCCGTGGATTAAATGAATTGATCGAAATTCCCCAAGAAGGTCACAAATATTTGAAAAAAAAAACAAACCTGGATTGTAAAAAGAACCGAAACGAAGTGAGTAACAAAGATGAGAATGTTGTTCTGAATAACAAAGAATATAGTAATTATAATTCTTCATTCTAAAAAAAACCTGGATTGTAAAAAGAACCGGAACGAAGTGAGTAACAAAGAATATAGTAATTATAATTCTTCATTCTAAAAAAAACCTGGATTGTAAAAAGAACCGAAACGAAGTGAGTAACAAAGATGAGAATGTTGTTCTGAATAACAAAGAATATAATAATTATAATTCTTCATTCTAAAAAAAATTATACAAAATTATATACTCGTATCTGAATATCGTTAAACAAATAATGTTTTAAAAATTATTCTATTTAACATATTGAAAAAAAGTCTAGTAAAATAACCATAAGGTTTGAGAATTTATTTCTTCCAGCTCCCCACCTTGCTTATTTAATTCCGATATGGTCTCTTAACATGGCGCTTGCGATAAATCTTTACTACAAATGAACATAAGACAAACAGAATGTTCATTATTTCCATTCGTGTAACGTGAAGGAAAGAGTGTCATTTTTCTTTAATTTTTCCCCCACAGAATCTGGGCCTGGGCATGACGGTAAACTGCCTACGGCAGCAAGGCCTCTGTTTGGAAGGTTTTGAAGAGCATGGAACCACCTCTTAATTACTGTTGTTCCCAGGTCCACTCTGACCCGGAGGGGTAGCACCTGTTAGGGTCCCAGCTATGGGCAAAATGGGATCAAGAAACTATGAAAGTATGAAAATGCCCTTTTATAGAAAAATTCACATAAAAATAAACTTTTATAGAAAAATATACATTTTTGAAGGAAAATTATCACCATTACACATTTTTGAAAAAAAATATTCTCAGCAAAACATTTTTGAATACAAAACTAGAAGACATTTTCAGTTTTCTAAAATAAAAAGGAATAAAAAAAAATTTAATTAAAATCTGACTAAATCAACCTTCTCACTATAACCGAACATTAAAAAACAAACAAACAAACAAACAAACAAACCTTAAAACCCCACCTTTTTGGCATTAAATAACCCACAGAGGTTGATAAGCTGTTAACCAAAACTCAAACTAAAACCCACAGAATCAGATTTCGCCATTATTCATTTATGTTTGATATTTTCATCTTGTGGAAGAATTTTAACCTTTATGTTTTAATTGCGTTATCATTTCAGACTTTCAGTATTTCTGTTTATGTCAGATTTTTCGTAACTATCTTTTTATGTCTTTATACATCTCTTTATTTATATATAAACTTTCCTTTATGCCAGACTTTCTATAGCTAAGCCTTTATGTCTTCTTATACATCTATCCCTTTATCTATGGTAATCTTTCTGATGAATTTTCTTCTCTGCCAGACTTTTCATACCTCTCTCCTTATATCTTTATACATCGCTATCTCTTTATCTATTTATTCTTAATATTTTCTCGCCTTTTGAAAGCAACTTTCAATATACTAGTTCGCCTTTCTGTCCTATGTTGAAACGTTTCCCCAGATAACTAAGTTGTTAAACTGTCTTAATTTCGGTATCTATAATCTAATTTGCATGTTGGGCTGTTTTTTTTTTTTATACTAACAAACATACATTCAGTCTACTTGCAACTGATGTTTCGTCCTTTCTTCTCGCTTTCCTATACTATTTCCTGAACAACTTCTTGTAGTTTCTGCATCTACTGCTTCACTATAATAACAGTTTTATCAATAGAATCCCATATGGAGATTTTCTAAGCGTATCTCAGGTGTGGTACAAGGCCGAGTGTATGGGTTAACCATTGAGAATCAAACTTGCTACTCAGTTGTAATGGCTATAGAGAGACAACTTGCTAACCACCGTATCACGTCGAGATGTCCAAATGATTTTCTAAGCGTAGCTTAGATGTGTCACAAGGCCGAATGCTTGGATGCACTCAGTGATGACCGAAATCACTATTCACTCGTAATTGGTCTATAGAGACAAGCTTACTAACGTTTACACCGCGTCAAGATGCTCATAAATGATTTTCTAAGCGAATCTTGGATGTGGCACAAGGCCGAATGCATGGGTGCACTCAGTGATGGCAGAACTCACTATTCACTCGTAATTGGTCTATAGAGACAAGCTTACTAACGTTTACGCCACGTCAAGGAGCTCGTAAATGATTTTCTAAGCGAATCTTAGATGTGGCACAACGTCGAATATATGAAGCATCCAGTAGGTATCGAACTCTCATCCTATATGAGATGGGAATAAATTACTACAATCGACGGTTACATTTGTACGTCGAGAAACGCTGAAGATACAGGGACGTTTAATTTTAAATTTATTTTTTTATATTTTTGGCATCCAGATGTATGACCTAGCCCATCTCATTCAGCTTTTTTTTAATCATCTCACCCCAAGCAAGGCATTCTACTGCCACTGTTGCGCAGGGGATTACATAGGGGAAAGTGATGAAAAAGAGGGGTTAGTTATAGGAAATGTCAGGAGGAGGGTAATAGACGGATGAGGATACCGAGGGTGGGGGTTGAGTAGATGGAAAAAGAGCTTGAGAGAATAGATGCGAGTTAGTGTGATAGGAGATGTCTGTTGATCTTACATTTAAATTCAAGGAAGTATATGGAAGGGAATTCCACAGGCGGGAAGTGCGTGAAATGAAGCTGTCAGAGTAGAAATTGCGGTTACATTTCATCGGTTTCACTGTAAAAGGGTGGGACCTAGTTGCCAATCTAGTATCTCGTGCAAATTCACATCTAGGGGGCACCAGTGATTTAAGTTCGTCAGAGCAGAAGCCATGAAAGTATTTATAGAAGAGGCACAGGGAAGCCACGTCACGCCGGTGAGAGAGAGACAGCAGGCGGTCGGCCAAGTCGGTATCAATCACATTACAGATTCTTCGCTGTATTTTGTCAAGAACCCCGAGGAGAATAGAAGGGGCACCCGACCAGATTTGGCAGCAGTACTCAATAAAGAACTTTTAAAAAATTCATTTTGGGGATTCTTTATTAGGTTCTCTGGAAGTATGAGGTATTTTGATATATGGTGGATTGCTTGACGATAGATGCGTTCATATGGTGAATTGTAAAGAGTGAATGGGTCGTGGTTCTGATTAGCTAGGTATAAAATAGTTACTGATGACCAACCTCAGTTTTATGCCCCCACCCCAAACTGGCCTTGTGCCAAAATTGCAAATATTTACAATAAATCTCGGCATATACACCAGAATATCAGGGCCTTCTCCAAACGTTGACCCTAAGCCACACATCCACAAACCGACAGTGATTTGTGAAGTCCAGATTTAAACAATAAGAAGATATGTTTTTATTTCTATTGTACGACAAGTTACGTTTGAAATATTAACATAATGAATTATCTTTTTTATTGTTTTACAATCGTTAAATTTAAAATTCCATTTTCGAAGGTTTGATAAGATTGCAAGATAACTTTAAAAACTCTGTGTTCACAAGAATTTCTGCTCGTCTCTTCTATTTGAATGGTGGATAAAGTAGTTACAAGACTTGTAAAGGCATGATCTGCGAAAAGGAAAAACAAATTTCTCGGCTTAGTGACTTTCTCTTGGAACATTCCATTAAAATCTGCCAGATCTTTGAAATAACGGCAGTTTCATGTCATGAATGTATACAAGTAGACGCATAAAGTTACGGAAGTTAATGGAATTACTTATATATTATGCAGGTGAGAGACTATATGACGATATAGCTCGGAGTGGAATAGTAGGAATTTGCGTTGACGTTTTGGCAAAGAAAATGGACAACAAATCTAACTAAAGTAAGAGTTTCTGGCTACAGTATTTGATGTCATATAATGCGCAATCTTTACTAAAAATAACTGTTAATGTTCCCTTGCGTCTTATATGCCATATATAGGTTTAAAATTCGCGATAGTCGGCCGAATTTAGCTACCTGGCAATTACTATTACCTTAGATTTTAGTGTAACTTACACATACCTATTGTCATTATTTAAAAGACAATTATGCAGATTAAAAGGTGTTATCATTGATAATATGTATTATATTAATTTCATCCCATTTAATATTAGTACTATGTTGCACGAACATTGCATGTAATAAATTCCTACCTTTGGTTATAATAATTATTTTTATGCTCGTTTTCTTTTTTCCTATTATTTTTCGTTTAATTGTAATCGTGGCTTGCTTAACCAAAATTATGCCTCATAAAAATAGGCTAGACTGTACCGTTTACTAATAATTTTACTGATTACTAATCTTTTCTTGATTTGACCTGTTAAAATTGGGGTGCGTTTTATATGCCGGCAAATACGGTATTTTAAAAAATTTCTCAATGCTCAATCAATGTGAATATGTAGAGCAAACAATATATTAAAAAATAAAATATTTAGCACTTACTTGCTACCCAGGTTTCAACCATAAAGGTAGTAAGATGAAAGTGAGTATTTCGTTTTTAATATATATATATATATATATATATATATATATATATATATATATATACTAGCAGTTTAGCCCGGCATTGCTCGGGTGTAATGAAAGCTTTAAACTTAATCCATGGTCCTGGAGCTCAGACTCAGCCTAAAGAATATTTGTGTGAAGTTTGGTGAGAATCGGATAAAAATTGTGGATTTGTAGAAAGGACATACAGACAGATAAACAGACACACACACACAAACATCTTGCCTTATATATATATATATATATATATATATATATATATATATATATATATAATCAATTTTCTGCACTAGTGTAAGAACTGCAATCTTGACACTCCTGAATATCGTTTCTTATGTCTTTGTCTATGAGTATATGAAATTTGATTAAAATCTGATCACTCCTATAACCCGATTTTTTCGATTATTGATTTTCGATATTTATCGGGGGTACCTCGACACAAAATCTAGCTAAGAACACTTGCAGACGCTTATAGTACAACTGCGTAAACTTTCAAGAAAATCGGTTCAGCCGTTTCGGAGTCTATAGGTAACGGACACACACACAGACAAAGTTTCATTTATAAATAAATTTAGATTGGACACTTCAAAAGTAATACCTCTTATTCTATCAAGTATTCCACAATGTTAGAAGCAGGTATTTAATGGTACGGCAGTAGATAATGAAATTTATAGCTAATAATAAATGTGTCTGCTTCGTTACAGATAGCAACCATTTATCTAAATTTTGTTACTTTGAGGAACAGACTCCTGAGCGGATGTTCTTTCGATCACTACAATCATATCTCTCCCTTGGGTCAACCATTCTTCTTCTTCTTATTATTATTTTATGTGCCATGCCCGTTCAGAACGTAGGCGATCATGGCTTTCCACATCTCCCTGTCCCAGGTGACTCTTAGCACACTCTCTCCTGTTGCACCATGCAACCCTCGTTCCGTCATCCACCTGATCAGGTCCTTCAATTATGTTATCCGATTCTTTCCTCTGTCTCTTTTCCCCTCTATCTCGTCTGTTAGTATCAGGTTCTCCAAGCTCTCCTTCCTCATTGCATGTCCCAGGAACTTTAGTTGTCTCTTCCTGATGCTCACTATTAATTTCCTTTTCGTTTCCATCCTTTCCAAAACCTCGTCATTGCTCACATGCTCGGTCCATGATATCCGCAGCATCCTTCTGTAGAACCACATTTTAGCTGCTTCAAGTTTTCCCTTCATCTTCGAAGATATTGTCCAAATCTGTCCTAATTATATCTTCATAGTATGCACGTCTTTCTCCTTTCTTGTACTATCGAGAAAAACCTCATTCAGTAAACCACTAGCTTGTATTGCGTAAACATTTAATTAAAATATATATGAATATATATATATATATATATATATATATATATATATTATATATATATATAAAATATATATGAAAAGGTGCTAAAACTCTGTCTGGACCAAGTAGGGATTAAATGAAACTGAGGTTTTGGGGACGTTTGTCAAGTCGAGTATTTTTCAGTTCTCTGTTTGTCTAGGACGAAGAATGGTCATTGTTCAAATGAGAACTATTGTCCTAATTTTGTTGTTTTTATCATGTGCTTGTCAATCCGAGTACCCTCCAGGCAATTTTCGACTGCAACCTTTATATAATCTACAGGGGTTGTATATCCGCGTTCTACTGTCCATGTGTAAAGGGTAGATCGTTTTGTTCTTATTTAGTATTGCTCAATTATTGCTCGCACTGTTTTCAAAGAGTGAGTTTACACAACCAAACCCAGGGATTAAACTCCCAATTACCATGCCATCAAATTCACGAACCAACACTTTAATACTCACAATTATTATTAAGTGTTTAATCTCCTCCCTCTCTCTCTAACACACACACACACACACACACACACACACACACACACACACACACTAGAATAAATAAAAGAACAAAGTAGGAAATGTGTCCCAATCTAACATGTTTCATTTGATTAAACCTTCTTCAGAAATCGAGTTAATATATATGTATATATACATATAGAAATTTATATATATGCACACCTTTAGTTACACAAACACACACATATATAAAATAAAGAACAAATAGGAAACGGTTATCAATCTAACGTGGGTTTCATTTTTATTAAAACTTCTTTAGAGGATGAGAATGGAGAAAAAGAAGAAATAAATATATATAAGATAAAGAATAAATAGGAAACGTCTATCAGTCTAACATGTTTTACTTTTATTAAAGCTTCATCAGAGAATGAGATATGGGGAAAAAGAAGAAAGAAATGTATAAGATAAAGAACAAATAGGAAACGTTTATCAATCTAAAATGTTTCACTTTTGTTAAAACTTTATCAGAGAATGAGATATGAAAAAAATACGAAAGAAATATATGATAAGATAAAGAACAAATAGGAAACGTTTCTGAATCTGACATGTTTTACTTTTATTAAAGCTTCATCAGAGAATGAGAATGGAGAG
Organism: Ascarosepion bandense; assembly: GCA_037127315.1. Classification (NCBI taxonomy): domain Eukaryota; kingdom Metazoa; phylum Mollusca; class Cephalopoda; order Sepiida; family Sepiidae; genus Ascarosepion; species Ascarosepion bandense. The sequence goes on from JBBBDQ010002529.1 coordinate 125,214, forward strand.
AAAGAAATGTATGTAAGCTTAAGAACAAATAGGAAACGTTTATCAATCTAAAATGTTTCACTTTTATTAAAACTTTATCAGAGAATGAGATCTGAAAAAAATACGAAAGAAATGTATTTAAGATAAAGGACAAATAGGAAACATAAATCTAACATGCTTCACTTGTATTAAACTTTATCAGAGAATTGGAAACGAAAAGAGAAGACCGAAATCCTGGTATTTTTACTTTTGTATTTCATTTGATTAATCGTGTTTTACGTGCATTCGACTTGTTAAATAAACGTTAGTATAATTTTTGGCGTGCGACGCGTCCATTCGATGTTTCAAGAAATTAACGGATTACACGATTAACTTAAAAAAACTATGTGTGTGTTGTGTGTATGTTTGTGTAGCAGACATTATATTTGGTTTTCGTTTGTTGATTTGGGAACGTCTATTACATGTGTGTGTGTGTGTGTGTGTGTGTGTGTGTGTGTGTGTGTGTGTGCGCGCGTGTGTGTCTTGCACATTATGTTTGTTTTTTTCTTGATGACTTGGAAACGTTTTTGCGTACACACTGTATGCTACGGATAAACATACATTAGATTCTATAAGAATGGATTCGATATACATTAGTGATATAATATATTTTTAACGCATGTTTATAGTTGATAATATTGCTATTAGTAGGCTCTCGAAGTACTTTCTACGTTAAGCATTATGTTCTTTTGTAATTAGAGTGGCATTTAAAAATGGAAGTTGTTCCCAGTGTTGTTCCTGAATATATATACCTATTATATATATATATATATATATATATATATATATATATATAGCTTATAAAGGAAAACTCAACACGTCATATTAGTTATAAACTATAGTTCATTTCAATGAGCTTAAACAGCTCATCTCATCAGACCCTTTTACAATATTCCTCCATCTGGCATAAAAATTTTGCTGGAATGAGCTTTTTCTTAAAATGAAGAGGGAATATAATAAAAATAATAATAATAGGCATAAAATTACAAACAAATAAATAAATAAATGACAATATTTGTGAAGGGGGAAGGAGGAAATAAATAAATAAAGGAACGGGAGGGAAGGGGAGAAAGAGATATAGCCCAGTTCCAAATATGGGTAGTATCCGTTTGAAGTTATTTAACTGTCTTAGATGGTATGACCTCTGAAAATTTTTTTGTGATGAGGTTACATATCGCTCTGGTTAATACCCATCGAGCTCTCTATATGGCTTAACCTATTTATCTATTAATAATTTATATTAAGGAAATCTTGTTGGATTATCCTCACCGTTTACGGACTGACAACTATATATATATATATATATATATATATATATATAGATAGATAGATAGATAGATAGATACGCTTCATTAAAAATGACAGACAAGGTGTAATAGTTAAGTTTTTTATGTACTTTTTCATGTGATTTTATGATTTCTTTTTTTAGAGGATATAAATTATATCAAAATTCTCCAAATGTTTTGTCCATCCAAGCACTTTTGGCTATACTTTTAGCCATTTTCAAAGATGCATGATATTTTACGTCTAACAGAATGTAAGTGGTGTTATGTATAATGTGGAGTAGTGGTATGTGTTATGTACTGAACACAGTAAGCATGTTGTTATCGTGTTTGTAATTGATATTATTGCGTTTTGGGTTTTTCGTTTTTATTAATAAGGCCTCCGTTATTTTTTTTTTTTTTTTTGCATGTGGATGATGCTATGATATTTTTGTTGTCAATAAATATGTTCCGAATAGGATTTGGTAGATTTCCGTGTGTGTTTAAATGAGATCGAATTGAGCTCCGTTGAGACAGATGTAGCGTCAGTCTTCGAGTCAGTTTCGTAGTGGTTTGGCCGTTAAGATTATTTACGAAATTAGGGTCAAGAACACATTCTTCGAAAGACATGTGAATTCGTAAATATTGTTGGTTTGTTGTAGTTTGGATCTCACCAGCGAATTGTTGTTTTTTCATGATGAGGTAAGAATTCGAAGGAATTCGTTGGTTGATTTGATGCTGTAATTAGTAGGTGGGTATGGGGTGATAGTATCGTTTAGAAATTTAAGCATTTGTTATACGGGGGTAGGGATCTGGGAGATTATGGGTCGTAAGAAGTATTCAGGTATGCATTTTGACGTTACCATATAGATCCGGCTTCAAAATTGCCAATAACGGTATTGTTAGAAGCTATGAGTTTGTTAACGTATGTTTTAAGAGATTCATTAGGGTTCCTATTTAGTCGTGTGAATTTTGATCGATCGTCTAGCAAATGCAATTTTTTTTAACCGTATTATTAGAAGCTATGAGTTTGTTAACGTATGTCTTAAGAGATTCAATAGTGTTCCTGTTTAGTCTTGTGAATTTTAATCGATCGTCTAGCAAATGCAATTTTTTATGGTAATCTAATTTATCCCAAATTGCGTAAATGTTAGATTTATCAGCTCGTCGGATGACGATGTTAGGGTTGTTTTTTAGTTGTTTGGCAGCATTTGTGAGTTTGTAGGAATATGGCTGTAGGTGTTATGTGGAGAACGGTCCTTTAGACCTTCAACCTTGAGGGGAGCTTTGAGATTTGGGTTTAGTTTTATGAGTTTGTCATTTTCGAGTTGGTGTCATGACTGGTGTAAAATTTCGATTTCATTTTTGTTATGTCGTGAGTAAGAATAAATAACTCAACAACAGGAATAGGTTAATTGTTGTATTCCGTGAAAATAGTATTTACAAAGGTTATTAGTATCCAATACAAGAATAACGGTTAATCGTCTCAACCGTCGTAAGACGTAGTATGGGCAATGGGTACTTCCGGGTCATCACCGGAAGTCTACGACTGACTTGTCGATCGGCTACTCGGCACACTCTCTTACGTAGATGCCACCATTACTTTACATAGTAATGGAATAGTACATTATAGCCGAATAGGCGCGGGCGTCCCAACAATTTTTTTTGTAATGAGGTTACATTTTGGTTGCAAATGGCAATTAGGACCTCGGATTAGGAATTCTTTATGGTCGTCTGTTAATACATGGCTGAACAAGTTTATGTATTTGTCAGTGTTGTTGGGAAGTAGGATATTTTCCTGGTATAGGTGGCAGAGCTTCTTTTAGTGATAGTTTGTCGGTGTTTGAGTTCAGCATTGTAGATACTGTGGTCAATGTGTTGTAGTGCTTCTTGATATTCAGGTTCAGTCAGGGTATTTTGTAATATAGCATAGTATGTTTGGATTTCGTTATTCAAACATTGGATTTCGGTTTTTGATATTGCTATTTTTCATAAAACAAGCCTTTTTTCCGGAATGAGGTGGTGTTGCTTCCCTTGATGGCTTCCGAGTCATGCAACTTAAAAAATGTATATTTGGGTAGCAAGCTCTTTATATGCAGGTTTCATTAAAAAGAAAAAGGAGTGATGGTTATGTTTTTTATGTAATTTTTCATGTGATCTCATGATTTCTTTCTGTTGAGGACATAAATTGTATAAAAATTGTCCAAATGTTTTGTTTATCGAGCGCTTTCGGCTATACTTTTAGCCATTTTCGAGGATGAATGATATTTTACGTGTAACAGAATGTAAGTGGTGTTATGTGTTATATACCGAACACGGTAAACATGTTGTTAGCGTGTTCGTCGTTGATGTTATTGAGTGTTGGGTTTTTCGTTTTTATTAATAAGGCCTCCATTATCACATCTTGTCGCATTACACCTTGTCTGTCATCTTTAATGACACCTGCATAAAAGAGAGCATGCTATCGTAATATACAATGCACACACACACACACACACACACACACACACACACACACACACACACACACATATATATATATACAAATGAATAAGGAACGAAGAAAATATTTGCAACGTTCAAAACATTAATTTACAACAGTGCTCAATATAAAAATAGAGCAATGAATATTTATTATAAATTATAATTTAGAACATAGTAGTTTGTACAAGTTCTAAAGTATAATCTCTCTCTCTCATATATATATATATATATACACGCACGCAACTCTCTCTCTCTCTCTCACACACACACACACACACACATATATATATATATATATATATATATATATATATATATATATTTCATTTGTAAACGAGTTATTACGTGACCTAGGTTTCTACCATGAGTGGTGTTTTCAGAAAAAAAAAAACAAAAAACACCGTTACGTGAGCGTTCTTAAAAAAACAAAAAAAAACAAAAAAAAACGGTAAACGGTAAAATCAGTTATTGAAAATCGCCTGAAGACACCACTCATGGTAGAAACCTAGGTCGCGTAATAACTTGTTTACAAATGGAAAATATTCAAAAGGTCTACAATATATTTGTATTGAACACTTTTTAATACAAATGTGCACTGGTCTAATCTTATGACCAGAAACTAAGTAATTAAACAATTATATCTATCGATCTATCTATGAGTATATATGATAACAGGCATTCTACTATAAACGGCATTTGCTCATATTTTTCTTCTCTTCTACCCTTTTTTATTACTTTCCCCTATTTTGATTGTATCGACAGCGAAAGACAAAACTGAAATGTTTTCCATGCATAGAAGAACTCATTTTTTTTATTTTTGGTTTTGTCTAGCCTGCCAGATTTATTGATATAGTTCCATTTTTTTTTCTTGGTTTTTCTCTTCTTTTCATTTGATGATTGGCAAATCTTGACTAAGTATAAAGAAGATATAATTTACATTTTACCCTTTCTCTCTCTCTTTTTTTTTTTTTAAAGTGAATAACCAAAGATTACAATTGATCGTAGCTGTTTGAGCGTGGCTCAAAAACAAATATGGTACTTTGATTTATGGCGTGCAAAAAATATTTTCGCTGAAATAATTTCTAGAATATTAATCCTAATCTATAAAGTTAAATGGAAGGAAATAAAGACGATAAGATTGTCTTGTGCTAATGTTTTTTTAATCGTGTCACCCCAAGCAAGACATTCCACTGCCACTATAGCGTATGGGGTTACATAGAGGGATTGGGTATGGGAAATGTCAGAAGGAGGGTGATAAACGACTTAGGATGTACATAGGGAGAGAGTTGGAGAGAGTGGGTGTGAGTTAGTGTGTTAGGAGGTGTCTATTGACCCTACATCTAAACTCCTGGAGGTTGTAGACGTCGGGGAAGCAAGTATGCGGGAGGGAATTCCACAGGCGAGAAGTGCGAGAAAGGAAGCTGTTGGAGTAGAAATTGCGGTTACATTTCATTGGTTTCACTGTGAAAGGGTGGGACCTAGTTGCCAATCTAGTATCTCGTGCAAATTTACATCTAGGGGGCACCAGTGATTTAAGTTCGTCAGAGCAGAAGCCATGAAAGTATTTATAGAAGAGGCGCAGGGAAGCCACGTCACGCCGGTGAGAGAGATACTGCAGGCGGTCGGCCAAGTCGGTATCAATCACATTACAGATTCTTCGCTGTATTTTGTTAAGAACCTCGAGGAGAATAGAAGGGGCACCCGACCAGATGTGGCAGCAATACTCAATACACGGAATGTTCCGACTGTTGTAAATATACAAACACGGCTTTATTTTTTTTTCATCTCTTTATCAGCTCTATTCTAGGCCTATTTTATCGTTGATATTAAGATCAGTTTATTCTGTATCAGGCTTATAGTGGGAGATGAAGGAAAATTGTATGGCGTGAACAGTTTAAGTAATGTTAGGTCATCTTTAAACCTTGAAAAAATTAAATCAAAGTTTAATTCAATACCCTGACAATTAGAACAGTTCAGAAACGCACAGCTATCTCACTCTCCAGCGGGTCTTAACATTGCATCCAGTATGAATACATGTAACAGACCATTAGGCACCTCAACGTGGTGTAATGGTTAGTAAGTGTGTCTCGCTAGAACAATTACAACTGAGTAGTGAGTTCGATCCTTACTGAGTACTGCATACTTTCGGCCTTGTGCTACATCTAAGCTAAACTATCTAAGTAACGCATAGAAAATTACTATATAACAGACCAGATTTAAACTTGCAATGGCACAAGATCACTCCAGCTGACAATAGATGACCAAATCCAATGCAGTAGCAACTTAGTCTGCTAGACTACAATGTGTTATCTTATTTATTTTATTTTTTTGCAAGTCACTATTTTCAGAATCTATATTAATCAAATGATGTGGGGAATTTTTTTCCATATATATATATATATATATATATATATATATATATATATATATTTAATCATGTCACCCCAAGCAAGGCATTCCACTGCCACTATAGCGCAGGGGTTTACACAGGGCGATAGACGAGTTAGGATGTACATAGGGGGAGAGTTGGAGAGAATAGGAGGGTTAATGTGTTAGGAGGTGTCTATTGACCTTACATTTAAACTCCTGGAGGTTATAGCCGTCGGGGAAGCAAGCATACGGAAGGGAATTCCACCGGCGGGAAGTGCGAGAAAAGAAGCTGTTGGAGTAGAAGTTTGGGTTACATTTCATCGGTTTCACTGTGAAAGGGTGGGACCTAGTTGCCAATCTAGTATCTCGTGCAAACTCACACCTATGAGGCACCAGTGAGTTAAGTTCATCAGAGCAGAAACCATGAAAGTGTTTATAGAAGAGGCACAGGGAAGCCACGTCACGCCGGTGAGAGAGTGACTGCAGGCGGTCAGCTAAGTCGGTATCAATCACATTACAGATTCTTCGCTGTATTTTGTTAAGAAGCCCGAGGAGAATAGAAGGGGCACCCGACCAGATGTGGCAACAGTATTCAAAACATGGGCGGATGGTAGATTTGTATAAGTGCAGGATAGATTCAGGCGGAAAGAATTTCCAGGCCCTGCACAGAGAGCCAACTTTCATAAGCTAAATTATAATGTAAGTTTCTACTGGATATAAAGTGGGATCGATTTTTATTGTTATAAATAATAAACTGATCCCTCCTAATTAATATATTATATAATGATATGCATGTTATTAATATCACAATAAAACTGATATTTGTCTATATTTTTGAGAGAGGATTTTATGATTATTTACATTGTTGGGCAGTTGTCCTCATCTTTATTGCCATATTCACAACGTTTCAGACGCTGTACGCGACGACTTTCATCAGACGATTTAGAATTTCGATTAGAACTCTTAATTGCGATCACTTGGGTAGGTTGTCCCCAAGGACACATGGCCCAGTAGATAAAAGTCTTGGTTAGATTCAGTGACTTCATCCAAAGAGTTGTGAGTTCAGTACATGGGTACAGCAGTGTTGAACAAAATATTAGAAAGTTCAGTTAAAGAGAGATAACTCAGAAATACGGAAGTGACATGACTCACGGAACGAGAACAATCTATCCCATGATCTAAAATAAAGGGTTCAGTTCGAAATTCAAATCAGCTGAAGAAGGTCGGAGCGTATAGCGTCTGAAACGTTGTGAATATGCCAATAAAGATGAGGACAAAAGCCCGAACCTTTTACATAATAAAATTGATATTAACCAAACAAAATATTTCCCAGATATATTTAGATTATATTAATGTAAGTTTCTATTGTATAATTTTGGCCATTTATTTTAAACATACAAAGAAAGAAAAATGACACCGTTTTATTAGAAATCTTTGATTAAGATTATCCGTTCTGAGCATGACGATGAACTACACCTGGCAGCAAAGCCTCTAGTCGAGAGGTTTTGAGTTGGTTGGATCCACTTCTCAATTGCTGTTGTTCTCAGGGTGGCAACACCTGTTAAATGTCTCAGCATAGTTAACACCCAAAATGGGGTCAAAACATGAAAGAATGAAAACACATTTTTATAATAAAATTATCATTATGTTTCGAAAGAGACATGACTGACTGAGCAGAAGATTATCCCGCAGTAGGTTGCCATTGCTTTCTGCGGTAGACTGGTTGCCAACCAAGGCTATAGAACTCAATTTGTCCTGTTATTTAACCTATAATTGGAGGGAAGAGACGGATTAATACCTTTCTAAAGGATATTTGTGCGTAAGTGAATGCAAGGAATTCAACTGGAATTCGAACTCGGCTCCCCGATTTCGAATACCAGTTGAATTCATCGCATTCACTTACGTGCAAATACCCTTGAGAAAGGTATTAATCCATCTTTTCTCCCTTCACCAATGGGTTGAATAGCAGGACAGACTGGGTTCTATAACCTTGGTTGGCAACCAGTTTATATCATAAAGAAATGGAAACGTACCGTGGGAAAATTCTTCTGCCTAGTCAGTCATGATTCGAAAGAGACGTGATCGCCCAAGCGTGTATTACGAATGGCAATTAACTGACTGACTAAACGAATAACCCACGTAAAGATGCCGAAATGGTTTTTTAAACGTGGCTTAGATGTGGTCCCAGGCCGAAAGCATGAGACACAGTGAGGATTGAACACACTACACAGTTGTAATGTTTTTAGCAAGACAAACTTGCTAACGAATACACCACGTCGAGGTTCCCAATTGATTTTCTAAGCTTAGCACAAGGCCGAAAGTATGGTAGACCCAGTCACAATAAAACTCACTACTAGGTCGTAATTGTTCTAGCGAGACAAACTTGCTAATCATTACACGGCATCGAACTGCCCAAGGGATAAATATGAAATGAATGGCGACTATATTATGTTTAAGGAAGCCATGATATTATGGGATATCAAATTACGTCATTATAAAGTACAGCAGGTGATTGTAATTATTGTGAATATCGATACAGAAAATGGTCGAGAAAATTAACGAAATAAGATTTTGCTTTCGTTTAGGATGTAGAGATAAACGTACGTTCAAGTAATCGTTAGGATAGTTTCAGAGAAAGATTAATGATAAAATTATACAGTAAGTGAAGCAAAAAAAAAAAAAAAAAAGAAAAAGAAAACAAAAAGAAAGCATTTAAGGAGAAAAACGAAAGAAATAACAAAGCAATGAAAGAAACTAAAAAAAAAAAGAATAGATGTAAGGTTGGGGGAGAGAAGAGACGAAGAAGACGTAAGAGAGAGAAAGAAAAAGAGATTAAGGAAACGTAAGGTGAGGGGAAGAAGAGATGTGAGGGTCGAAAAAGAAGAGCCGTAAAGGAGAGAGAAAAAGAGACGAAGGACGTTGAGGGGAGAAAAAAGAGACGTGAGAGTATAGAAAGAAGAGACGAAGGTGACATAAGAGGGTGAAAAATAGAGACGACGGAGACGTTGAGGGGAGAAAGAATGGGGTAAAGGAAATATAAGATGGGGTGTGTGAAGAGACACCTGGTATCTATAATTCATTTTAGGTCTAAGTTTAAGAGTTTACTTTCAAGGTAAACATGATTTTTCGTAAAAATGATATTACGCAGTTTTGTTTCTCCCGAGTTGACTTGTACTTTCATATGTTAAGTATCGGTATTTAATTTATTCCGAACAGTAACCAATGAGAATGCCCCGCAGTTGCTACCGACATTACCCTGTCCGTCAGTTGCCTTATCCCCGTAGATAAGAATACACCGCATGCATCCTACATAGGTCTCAGATTACTCCAAAAGGAAACACCTGGGTGCACACTTGTATAAACTTGTAAGCTCTTAAAAACCGGACCCGTGTTTGGCAGTGAATGCTGGACAATATCATCAAAGATGAAGGAAAAACCTGAAGCAACTGAAATGTGGTTCTACAGAAGGATGCTGCGAATATCATGGATCGAGCATGTGAGCAATGATGAGGTATTAGAAATGATGGAAACGAAAAGGAAATTAATACTAAGCATCAGGAAAAGACAGCTGAAGTTCCTGGGACATTCAATGAGGAAGGAAGGCTTGGAGAACCTGATACTAACAGGGAGATAGAGGGAAAAGGAGACAGAGGAAAGCAACGGATAACATATTTGAAGGACCTAATCAGGTGGATGATGGAAAGAGGGTTGCATGGTGTAACAGGAGAAGGCGCGCTAAGAGCCACCAGAGATAGGGAGATGTGGAAAGACATGATTGCCTACGTCCTGAAGAGACAAGGTACATAGAAGAAGAAGAAGAAGTTAAACCGGACATTATTGTTTACATATTTTGACACCGGACCTATGTCTACCTGTTTATCTAGAGACCTATTTCTACTTTATTTTTACATTAGTGTCAACCAGAAATGTGTCTACCTTTTTGGATTCATATATAAATCGGACCACTGAAACTTTGGTCGACTCGTGTAAACCGGATCGATGCAACATTTTTTGACTTGTATAAACAGGAATCATATCTAAATGTGTTTTTAGATTAAATGTAAACTGAATATATATCTACTTATCTTAATTCATTATAATTTTTTAAACTTTTTTTTAGTATTAAATAATTTAATATGGTAGTTTGTTAAACGAAATTTCATACTTGGTCTTCGGGATAGGATCAAAAGCGTTATTTGCCGTGTTTGTGTCTATGGAGAATTTGTAGTGAACAAAAGTTCTAGTTTTTAAAATTCAAATGCTAAGTACTGACTCGTTGATTTTGCTAGAAATAAACGAATTTTCTCAAATTTACAAACTTTGTTTAGTACATACAAAACTCGGGAAATTTCACACCTCGATGCCGAAATGTTTTTCGGCCAATAGAAAACTAGGAAATATCTAAAAACAAAATAGAAAGGCCAGAATCACACCCGGGAGTGAATTCCCAAATGACCTACAAACGATATAAAAGACGAGACAAGACGACCGTCGAAAGAGAGAAATGAGACGATCGTAATTAACACGTCCCTTGACAAATGTCAAGCGAGCGCCATTATTTTCTCTATCTTTCTCTTTCACCTCTTTCTCTTTCACCATTCATCATGAGCGATAACATCAAATACACTCCTATCCAACAAATGCTCATACATACATACATACATGCCTACGTATACATAAACTCACTCACAAGGACTACTACGAACTCTTGATACCCTTAACCTCTTAATACTGTTTCTCAATGAACTTTTAACTTCTACCAATTTATATTATTCCTTTTTATTAATAAATTTCTATTTAACATACAAATGGTATACTTTTATTCTTCCACGAATCCACCTTCTGATAATTCTGGATAAAACCTGTAAATTTGGTTATGATTCACCCAAGGCAAAAAAAAAAAAAAAAAAAAAAAACATTAACCATCTCCCTACTGCTTCAAATTCACATAAAAATTGACGGTTACCTGGACTCGGGGATTCAAACTCTGCGCCAGAACCTTTCTCTTTGCATTTAAGTGGGAAGGTCCAACACCAATGTGACAGTAAACTGACTCGTATACATGCGTATGGACACTACACATTAAACAATAGCAAATTGCGTCCTACCTGGAGCGGAATAGAGTAAATAAAAGATCAATGTGTAGTATATATTCTTCACCTCACTGCCGTGTTTCCGTCTTGGAACAGAGCACAGAAAATCTTTAAAGGTTGCTTGGTTCCGTAGATTCCAACCCTACAGCAGCAACTCCTTTTTTACACTAAAGAGGGGAGTTGATGGATGCCAAAAGTCAGTGGTTGCGGTGACTGGGAGGTTTATTATCTCGGTCCCCTCTGTACACATATAGGCAATTCACTTTAAACTGGAGTTCTAGGTATGACGGTAAACTGCATCCAGTAGCAAGACCTCGATTGGGAGGCTGTAAGGAACATGGAACAAACTATTAATTGCTGTTGTTCCCAAGTCCACCCTGACCCAGAGTGGTAGCACCTGTTAGGGCAAACTGGGGTCAAAACACTATGAAAGTATAAAAACGGACTTTTATAGAAATATATACGTAAAAGTAGACTTTTATAGAAAAAAATATACAGTTTTGAAGAAAAAAATTATTACCGTAACACATTTTAAAAGGAAAAACATATTACCACAATATACATTTTTGAATACAAAACTGGAAGGCATCTTAAGTTTTCTAAAATAAAAAAATAAAAATTTTCATCAGAATCTGAATAAATCAACTTTCTCACTATAACCGAAGATTGAAAAAAAAGAATACCTTTAAACCCCACCTTTTTGGCATTAAATAACCTACAGAGGTTATGACGTTAAACCAAACTAAAATAAACTTATGCTTTAAACTGATTGTCGTATCTCATGCAACTGTGGCTGGGATCTAAAGTAAACCCTTACCGCATACGCGTAGCCTTGGGCTAGACTTAGCTGAGCTTACTAAATATCACGACCAGAAAATGCTTAATGGAATAATAAATACCAGTGGAGCAAGAATGTATCTACATTTGCCGCTTCTAAATATCACGGATTGTGTTGAAGCCCCAAGAACGTTTCGAGCAGAATGTTTGTTGCTATCTACTGAAATTGAATGGAAAGTTAAAAAAGCTAATTTATTGGTTAATGGCAGCGCGTTGTTTTCAATTGACCGCAATTTAAGAAGAGCGTGCATTAATCGAATTCAAGTCAGAATATTGAGTTAAATATAGACAAGAACCCATTTTGTATTATTTTCCGTAACAAATCCCCAGTTTCTAAATTACTTTCTTCAACTGGATTCGTTTATCACAATCAAATTTTACTTAATGATTCCTTTAAATTTTATCGAGTTTGTGTATCGTACATTTGGTGCCATTGTCTATGGTAATGGCAAGATTAACCTTTTCCATACAGGAAACATTAGGCATTCACATTCTTTCTCTCCACCATTTTACGTCTCTTCTTCCTTTCTCTATTTTACTTCTCCTCCGTCTCTTCTCTCTCTCCCCGCCCAGATTTTACCTCTCCTTCGTCTCTTCTCTCTTCTCACCCAACTTTTACCCCTCCTCCGTCTCTTCTCTCTCACCCCGCCCAGATTTTACCTCTTCTTCATCTCTTGTCTCCCGTCCGTTCTTCTCTGTCTCTCCACCCAATTCCCCCTCCGTCTCTTCTCTCTCCCCAACCAACTTTTACCCCAGCTCCGTCTCTTCTCTCTCGCCACCCAACTTTTACCTCTCCTCAGTCTCTTCCCTCTCTCCATTTTACGTCTCCTCCATCCTTACTTCCACTCTCTTACGTCGCCCCTTTCACTCCTCTTCCATCTCTTATTTCTCCCTCCAGTCATTTACGCCCCTCTCGTCTCTTTTTTCTATTCCTTACATCTCCTACATCTCTTCTCTACCAGCTTTTTACGCCTTCCCTTTCACCTCTTTTACGCCTGCTTCATTTCTTTCCTCACCCCTTTTTACGTCACCCTCATCTATTCTTTCTCCCCGTTACATCTCTTCTTTCTCTCTCTTACATCTCCTTAGTTTCTTTTCTACCACCTTTTTACGCCTCAATTTGTCTTTTCTGTCTCGCCCTCTTACATGTCTTTTTCTTCCATTTACGTCTCCTCCATTCCTTCTTTCTTCTCACCCTTTTACGTTTTCCCCGTCTTTTCTCCGCCACCCTTTTACGTCTTTTTCGCCTCTTTCTTCTGTCCCTTATGTCACTGTCTCATCATCAGACGTACAGCACTACTAAAATATTCAAGGTAATTTTTTCGCTCAAGGTGCCTCACCATTTTTTCTATAAAAGAACATATGTGTAACCATTGGCCTTTGAAATAGGAAAAAATAATGTTTCTTCTTAGATAATTTTTTTTTTCTATAAAAATGGAGGCTTGGTATAACATCTTCACTGATTTCAATATGATTTACATACGCTGCAGCCGTGATACATTACGGAATAATTAAAAGGAAAAAAAATAATTGAAAAATCAGTATCTTCAATATCCGTGCATCGAAGAAAAAAATGAATAAATACCATGATCACAGTAGAAGTTTTACCGATGATTCAGCTTTTTATGCTACACTCTTAAACAGGAACAAATATTTCGTTTCAATTATAATTTAGTACGTCACAAATTAGAGTCCATATTAATTGGATCAGGAGCATGAACCAATTTATCTGGTCGGAAGATGTCTGGAGCTGAAATTCATCGGGGGTATTTAACATAATAGGGTGTTAATACACTACATCGTAGAAGTGTGTGCACGTGGACCAAGAAGTTTAAAAGAGCCTGACAATCGTGACACAAGAAGGAGCAGGACGCCCATCAACCTCCATCACTGACACAAAGATCCAGCAAGCTCGAGATATGGCAATGGCAAATCGGCGAGTTATGATTGATGAAGTAGCATGTTGTATGCAGACTTGGATCACTCTTCTTTGTTACTCTTTTGATCACACTGCTAGCGGAGCAGCCATGTCTACACTGCTGCAGCAACAGCAGCAAAGAAACTGTCAAAATCAAGCTCAATCTTCGATGCCGTGACCACAATAATACCAACTATAAGAACGACTGAGTAGAAAGCAGTGACAAAACTAAAGACATATTATTTTTTTTTTATAAGCGTTTCACCCCGAGCAAGGCATGTCACTGCCACTACTGCGCAGGGGCTACATAGAGAATGAGGGTTGGGTAGATGAGAGTGTTCTGAGAATAATTGGGAGTTAGTTTGATAGGAGGTGTCTATTGACCCTACATTTAAACACCTGGAGATTGTAGCTGTCGGGAAAGCAGACTTGTGGAAGGGAGTTCCACAGGCGGGAAGCGCGAGAAAAGAAGCTGTTGGAGTAGAATTTACGGTTACATTGCGAAAGTGAGGATAATTTTTATTTACCCTCGTAATATAAAAATCAAGAAGTATATCTTAGTCAGTTAATTGCCCTAAGTGATACAAACTTATGCGATCATGTCTCTTTCGAGGCAGAAGATTTTTCCCTAGTAGGTTGCCATTACTTTCTTCGATTGACCGGTTGCCAATCAAGGCTATAGATCCCAATCTGTCCTGCTATTCAACCTATAGTCGAAGGGAGTAGAAATGGATTAATACGTAAATATAATAACACAAATGGTATTTATGCGTAAATGAATGAAACGAATTCGGTTGGAATTCGAACTCGGCTCTCAGATTTCTCATTCTGAGCCGATATCCATTAAACTACAATACACATTGCCAAGTATATGTAAGCATATGAAAATGTATTTGTTTGTGTCATAAGCATATTTTTTAATCGTTTCACCCAGAGCAAGGCATTCCACTGCCACTATTGCATCGTGGCAGTGGTTACATAGGGTCGGGGAAGTGATGAGAAAAGGATGGTTAGATATAGGAAATGTCAGAAGGTGGGTGATAGACGGGTAAGGGTACCGAGAATGAGGGTTGGTTAGATGGTGAAAGTGTTTGAGAGAATAGATGCATGTTAGTGTGTTAGGAGTTGTCTATTGACCTTACATTTAAACTCCTGGAGATTGTAGCTGTCGGGGAAGCAGGCATGTGGAAGGGAATTCCACAGGCGGGAAGCGCGAGAAAAGAAGCTGTTGGAGTAGAAATTACGGTTACATCTTATCTGTTTCACTGTAAAAGAGTGGCACCTAGTTGCTAATCTAGTATCTCGTGTAAATTCGTACCTAGGCGGCACCAATGCCCTAAGTTCATCGGAGCAGAACCCGTGAAAGTACTTATAGAAGAGGCACAGGAAAGCCACATCACGCCGGTGAGAGAGTGGTTGCAGCCGGTCCGCCAAGTCAGGATCGATCACGTTACAGATTCTCCGTTGTATTTTGTCAAGAAGCCCGAGGAGACTAGCAGAGACACCCGACCAGATGTGGCAGAAGTATTCAATACACGGGCGGATGGTAGATTTATATATGTGCAGGATAGATTCAGACGGGAAAAATTTCCGGTCCCTGCAGAGAACTGACCTTCATAGCAGCGGACTTAGCAATGGATTCGGTATAGTCATTCCATTTGAGGTCCGCCGAGAGTGTAAGGCCAAGGAGGCGTAGTGTTTTACTCTCAGGGAAGGAAGCCTGTTCCATGCTAATGGGAGGTAGGTGCGATTGTCTATGGTGGTTAATTGATAGCAGCTTCGTTTTGGAAGCATTGAAATTCACGAGCCACTTCCTACCCCTACCCCTACAATCATCCTACTATTAATCATATGTGAAATCTTGCTTTTTTTTTTTATCAATTTACCCCAAGCAAGGTAATAATACGACTAAGAGGCAATGTTCCAATGAAAGTGAAAGAAAAAGAAAAGACTATATAACGAACGGAAATCTGATAAAAGTACAAGTTTTATTTAGGAGTGAAATTTATAACATTTTTCCCTCTTCAACTTACTATCATGGTCCTGGGCATGACGGTAAACTGCATCCGGCAGAAAGGCCTATAATTGGGAGGTTGTGAGGAGCATGAAACCACCTCTTAATTGCTGTTGTTCCCAGGTTCACCCTGACCCGGAGTGGTAGCACCTGTTAGGGTCCCAGCTATGGGAAAATAGTTAATCCCTAAACTGGGGTCAAAAGACTATGAAAGTATAAATATAGAAATATATACATAAAAATAGACTTTTATAGAAAATATACATTTTTAAAGGAAAAATATTACCAACAATACATTTTTGAGGAAAAAATTATTCTCAGCAAAACATTTTGAATACAAAACTAGAAGACCTTTTCCGTTTTCTAAAGTAAAAAAGAATAAAAACAAGTTTTCATTACAATCTGAGTAAAACAACCTTCGCATTGTAACCGAACATTAAAAAAATACCTTACAACCCCACCTTTTTGGCATTAAATAACCCACAGAGGTGTTGATATACCATTAAACAAAACTCAAACTCAAACTCATCTATCATTACGTTTTCAAGTTACATGTTCTATCTATTTTTGTATTTTTAACCGTACTTCACGCAAGACCTAAGAGCCACTCACGTTAGAGCCCTTCTGAATCATGTTGTTGAAGGTAGATGACGGTTGAAGGGAGTAATAATGTTGCGATAGTCAGAGTGACCGTACGCGACTCTGTGCCGTAAAGTAGCGACTCTTGGAAAAATGTCATCTGAATTAATTAGTATTTATCATTTCTTTAAATAATTTCATCCAAATCAAGAACGATCCGCTACTATTGGAGAGAGTGTTACAGCGAGAAAAAAAGACTGGGTACAGGGAACATTGAGGATATGATAAAAGATGAACGGGATTTTAGAAGATAGAAGATGGAAGTTACTGTTGTGTTTAAATTTTTAGAGATTGTAGCTACCAGAGAAGCAAGTAAACAGAACGGAGTTTTACAAGTGGAAAATTTGAGAAAAGAAATTGTTGGGGTAGAATTATGGGTTACATTTAACTATTTCAGCGGTAAAAGGATGGGACCTAAATGTTAATCTAGTAGCGCGTTTAAGTTTGAGTGGTCGGGGCACCAGAGAAAAACTCGTCAGAGCAATTGCCATGAAAATATTTGTAGAAGAGTTCGAGGGAAACCATGTGACTTTGGTGAGAAAGTCACTGAAGTCGTGATGCCAAGTTAGGGTCGATTACATCGCAGATCCTTATTTGGATTTTGTCAAGAACTTCGAGATGCACCCGACCAGATATGACAACAGTATTCAATATACAGATGAATGGTAGATTTATAAATGTGCAAAATGTATTCTGACGAGAAAAAATCTAGATTGACCCAACTTTTCTAGCAGTAGATGCAGCTATAGATTCGATGTAGTTGTTCCATTTCAAGATGGTTAATAAAAAAATTATCCTCACTTTCGCAATAATATATCTTTAGTTTTGTCACTGCTTTCTACTCAATCGTTCTTATACTTGGTATTATTGTGGTCACGGCATCGAAGATTGAGCTTGATTTTGACAGTTTCTTTGCTGCTGTTGCTGCAGCAGTGTAGACATGGCTGCTCCGCTAGCAGTGTGATCAAAAGAGTAACAAAGAACAGTGATCCAAATCTGCGTACAACATGCTACTTCATCGATTATAACTTGCCGATTTGCCATTGCCATATCTCGAGCTTGCTGAATCTTTGCGTCAGTGATGGAGGTTGACGGACGTCCTGCTCCTTCTTGTGTCACGATTGTCAGGCTCTTTTAAACTTCTTGGTCCACGTGCACACACTTCTACGATGTAGTGTATTAACACCCTATTATGTTAAATACCCCCGATGAATTTCAGCTCCAGACATCTTCCGACCAGATAAATTGGTTCATGCTCCTGATCCAATTAATATGGACTCTAATTTGTGACGTACTAAATTATAATTGAAACGAAATATTTGTCCCTGTTTAAGAGTGTAGCATAAAAAGCTGAATCATCGGTAAAACCTCTACTGTGATTATGGTATTTATTCAATTTTTTTTCTTCGATGCACGGATATTGAAGATACTGATTTTTCAATTACTTTTTTTCCTTTTAATTATTCCGTAATGTATCACGGCTGCAGCGTCTGTAAATCATATTGAAATCAGTGAAGATGTTATACCATGCCTCCATTTTTATAGAAACAAAATACTTAAGAAAAAAAATTATTTTTCCTATTTCAAAGGCTGATGGTTACGCATATGTTCTTTTATAGAAAAAATGGTGAGGCACCTTGAGCGAAAAAATTACCTTGAATATTTTAGTAGTGCTGTACGTCTGATGATGAGACAGTGACATAAGGGACAGAAGAAAGAGGCGAAGAAGACGTAAATTTAATAAAGTAATTCCAATGAGGCATAGTGCCTTGCTCTCCAGTAGACTAGTATGCTGATGCTTGACAGGAAAGGTTGTCTATGGCGATTAAAAGGAGAGCAGTTGTGTTTTGGAGGCATTAACATTTGCAAGCCATTTCCTGACCCAGTGAACCATTCATTGGAGGTCTGTTTCAAGACTAGCAGACAGGTTTAATTTGGCAGCCTTGGCAGATCTTCTATTGAGACGGGAGTAAATAGTGGTATCATCTACATAAATGCCTACTTGGAGAAATCAAGAGTTTGCTAAACCTTGTCAAACGCATTCGGAATATCTAAAGCCATTAGTCGTTTGGGCGATCACGTCTCTTTCAATCCATGACTAACTAGACAGATTTTGTCGCAGTATGTTGCCATTACTTTGTCAATTATTCGTTTCTTCCACTGAGACAGAGTATGTGATTTTCAGCTTTAAAAATTAGAGATTAAATTTCGAATTGCCTGGGAACCGGATATACCATTAACCAAATATTTAATACATGAAGCCATTTGTTTCGGAGGGTCAGTCAGACGCGAAACACGTTTGGGGGGTTAATATATCGAAAGAGACATGGCCGACTGGGCAGAAGATTTTCCCGCAGTATGTTATCATTACTTTCTGCAGTAGATTGATGATCAACCAATGCTATAGAACCCAATCTGTTTTGCTGTTTAACTTAATACTTTTCCTAATGGTATTTGTGCGTAAATGAATGCAACGAATTCAACTGGAATTCGAAATCTGTTCTCCGATTTCTCGTTCTGAGCCGATATCTACTGAACCACAACGAAAACGGCTAAATCAAGATGAGAATTCTGGTATAAATAACAAGACATATAATAATTATTCTTAATCTCAAAAAATAACAAAAGAAACGGCACCCTAACTTTGCGGTTATAGCAATCAAGATTATAGTCATTGTCCACATCGCAAAGCATATAAGAATAATCTATATATATATAAATAAAAGGCAAGATGTGTGTGTGTGTGTGTGTGTGTGTGTGTGTGTATGTCCTTTATACAAATCCACAATTTTTATCCGATTCTCACCAAACTTCACACAAATATTCTTTAGGCTTCCAGTCAGATCATGGGCTACTTATTTTTTCCAATTTCCTCCCGATATTGGAATTGATACCCCGTTATCCGATCAGGTCTGATCAAGATCAGGATTTTATTGTGGTTCTTGATTCAGAATTTGCTCTTACTTGGTAAAATTATAGTTTTTATTCTCAAACATTAGTAGGTCTTTTTAGACGATTCATTTTCTTCGATATCGGAAATCGATACCCTCGATATTCTATAGAATCTGGTCAAAAACCTATATTCAGCCATCAATATGGCTTATTTTCTCTTATTTTACTCCCAATGGGTACGATAAGTTTTCATAGACTTATTTAGGTTAGTTTATCCTTGTATGGCTTATTTGACTCCGATATTGGAAATCGATACCCCGATCAAAATCAGGTTTTCAGCCCTTTGTTTTGGTTTTTGCTTCGGGTTTTGCTCTAAGTAGGTATAATTGTAGTTCTTAGTCTCAGCCATGATACCATTTACTCGGAAGACTTATTTAGCCTACAAAATTCAGTTTGCGACGGAAAACCTTTTTGACATCGATACCGGAAATCAAAATTTGACTTACATTCATTCATTTTAGTAAGTTCTACGGCTTCCAGATCAACCTTTCAACAACCTACGTTTTTCGTGCTAACGTCCAAGGAGTTTGAGCTCCAGGACCATGGATTAGTTTTAAAGCTTTCATTACATCCAAGCAACGCCAGTCTATACTGCTAGTAATGTGTAAGTATCACCCAAATGATATCACCGATGGTAATAGACTGACCGTGTTGTGGAATCTCTCAATCCACTCAGACAGGAAAATGGATGCAAATAGACTAAACAGTCATAAAAATTTAAAAAAAAGAAGAAAAGAACCTGCTAGCTAATATGATTTCTTCTTCTATGTGTCCTGTCCCTTCAGGCCGTAGGTGATCATGGCTTTCCACGTTTCCCTATCCCTGGTGGCTCTGAGCACGCCTTCTCCTGCTACACCGTGCAATCCTCGTTCCATCATCCACCTGATTAGGTCCTTCAAATATGTTATCCGCTGCTTTCCCCTGTCTCTCCCAGGAACTTCAGCTGTCTCTTCCTGATGTTCAGTATTAATTTCCTTTTCGCCTCCATCATTTCCAAGACCTCATCATTGCTCACATGCTCGATCCATGATATTCGCAGCATCCTTCTGTAGAACCACATTTCAGTTGCTTCAGGTTTTTCCTTCATCTTTGATGGTATTGTCAAGCATTCACTGCCATATTGAACGGCGGACATCACGTGGCAATCCAGTACTCTCTTATGATTCTAAAAAGAATTTAAAAAGACTATCAAATTATACGGGCCTTTAAATCGAAGTCACGAAAATATGGTAACTGAGAACTACAAGTATCCCTGTAGCTATTGCCATTGAAGAAGGGTAGCTAAAACATGTGTGTAAAATCCCTAGATACATCAGCATCTCAGAGCTAGAAAAGATGCTTTGTGCGGAAATGTACATATCCACAAAACTCTCCCCATCTAAACGAAACGTTCAGTATGCGTATAACTTTCCTACAGCGGCCCTTTTTACTCAGACTCTAGAGGGGATTTGGTAATTTCGAACTGAAGATTAATCTCTGGCAAGATAACACAAATAAGAATTCTTCATCAGTTTCTTACAAAAAATATCAAATAGTTTAACTGAATACTTTTTTTATGTATAACTTACTTCTAATCTAACTTTCACGGCTAAAACCCATCATGCTACGCAGATTAGTGAAATGTGAGTTCCACTCGAACAGCTTGTTTATGTGAGTCGTTTCTCTGTAGAACCGACAGCCAAGAGGATATTTTACGATCACTACAAATTAAACCTGTTAAAGTCTAGGGTTAACCGTTATCTTCTCGACATATCCGCATAAATTGTGCCTTTTACTCTGTAACATACTACCTCGAGTGACACCAGAACCGCGTATAGAGTTAACATTACTGTAAAAAAAACAAAAAAAACCCCCAAACCACTACGATGATAATCTTTCTCGTACGAATAACATGACAAAAAACTTATAGTCCCTTGTAGGGTGATTATGTCCATTTGGGTAAGTTGAATTCATGAGGATCACGTGACGGTCGGTAAGTGATGTCATTTCGTAGAGTAACATAATCTAGACCGTGGAAAAAACAAACAAAACAAAACGAAACAAAAAAAACAAACAAAACAAAACGAAACAAACAAAAAAAATCAAAACAAAACAAAAAAAAAAAACAAAAA
The DNA here is from genome assembly GCA_037127315.1 of Ascarosepion bandense. NCBI lineage: Eukaryota > Metazoa > Mollusca > Cephalopoda > Sepiida > Sepiidae > Ascarosepion > Ascarosepion bandense. The sequence continues at coordinate 146,912 of JBBBDQ010002529.1, forward strand.
AAAAAAACGAAACAACAAACAACAACAAATATCACAAGTCCGCAGTGATAGGGGGCGAATAGAGTAACTAACATAATATCACCAGAGTTTTAAGATATTACCAGCGTGGCCGTTTTCACGATATTACAAGACCCTTTCTTTTTAGCTCCCTTTCACACTGTTTGTTGTGTACATATGTTATAATGTCTCTGTGTAGAAAAATTAGTGACAAGTGTTAATATATTTGAATAGAATTTATTATGCGACTTCTCGTAGCTGTATGAAAAATATCTTTGAGAACAATGAAGTTCATCATTCCTTTATTTAAGCTATTCTGTTCCGTTCGCTGTATTAAGGTGTCGGTATAATAATCCTTAAAATGGGAGAATGTAAGGAAATTCTCATCACAAAGTTTCTGTCAAAATTTATGAAATAGGTAGGCACGGAAACGTTTAAAATCAAAAGTGAGGGTTTTTTTTTATAATCATTTCACCGCAAGGTGCACAGGGAGTTACGGTGAGAGAAAAAACAAGGTACAGGTGATGCCGAAGAAGGGATAAGAGATGAATGGGAATCAAGTCGATAGAAGATGGGAATTATGTTGCATTTAACTTTTGGAGATTGTAGCTATCAGGGAAGCACGCAAAAAGAAGGGTGTTCTACAAACGGGAAGTGTGAGAAAAGAAACTGTTAGAATAGAAGAGAAGGTTACATTTATCTATTTCGAGGCTAAAATAGTGGGACCTTGATGCCAATCTAGTAGCACGCGTAAATACATGTAAATCTTGTAAGAGAAGTTGCCTTGAAAATACTTTTAGAAAAGACAGAGGGAAGCCACGTCATGTCGGTGAGAAAGTGACTGAAGGAAGGCTGCCAAGTCAGGATCGATTACATTGCAGATTCTCTTTTGCATTTGTCGAGAACCTCAAGATGAATAGCAAGAGCACCCAACTCGATGTGACAACAGTATTCAATGCACAGACGAATGGTAGATTGATAAATGTGAAAAATGGATTCTGACGAGAAAAACTTCTTGGGCCGACACAATGACCTAACCTTTCAAGCAGTATAGCAGTAGCTGCAGCTATAGATTCGATGTAGTCATTCCATTTCAGGTCATTTTAGATTTTGAGGCTAAGGAAGCGCAGTGTTTGCTGATCCGAAGAGTAAAGAATATAATAATTTTGCATATCAAAAATTATTTTTTTCTATTTTTCAGGTTTAAGAAATCTCTGCCGAATCTTAAAAAATATTGTTTGACAAGCATTTCAGTTTTATTTTAAAAGGAAAAGAAGATACCATGCCACAAGCTTGAAAGAGTTTTGACGGTCCTGTTTGCTGATTACTAGAAAGCTGTTCGAAAAAGTGAAAAAAGAGCTAGAATAGAAGAAACAATTAAAAAACAACAACAAAAAAACACAGACTGCCCAAAGACACAATGAGAAAGAACATATATTTGATAAAAAACTCTATGAGTTGCAAACGTTTTAACAGCCAAAATCTAGATAAGATTACCGACGCCATTTTGGAAAACGAATGAATGAGTGACTAAAAGTGAACAACATTTTCTCGAACACTTTATACTGTTGAGTTCAGGGAATCGATAAACAGGAGAAAAACCGACACTTAACTTAGAGTATTATTATATTATATGTTATCAAAAAGCCGATTTGTATGAATATAGCTTTTAAAGTTTATTGTATACGGAATGTCGAACATAGAAAAGGGAGTTTTTCAACGTTTTTGCTGCACTTATATGGTTCCATATATAAATAGGAGTCACTTTGAGTACAGACAATTCTTTTTTGTCGATTGACATTTCCACAAAGTCTTGCAACAGACATTCGCTCAAAATTAGTTAACAATAGGTCATGGAAATATTCATAGCGTCTCAAATATAGCTGTTAAAATATAATTGTTTTCAGAAATTTATTTACAATTTATTTACACTTGCTGATATAAATTTAAGCCTCGAATTAAAAAATCAATAGTAAATTGTAAGGTATAAATCCGTCTCTTCTTCCCATCCAAGTTATTGGTTGATAACAATGTCAACAGGGTGAGCTAGCCTTGAGTAGAAACAAGTCTAAGGCAATTTTTCTTAATTCACAGTAATTCACACAGATAATGAAGTAATATGTGGATAATCATGATTGCCTACGCCCTGAAGGAACTCGGCATTAAAAATGAAAACAAAAAAAGAGATTGAAGCAGAAATAGAAGCAAGAAATGTAGAAACCGAAAGTCAATCTGTGCCTATCAGACATACACAATAAGATAAGTAGTACCATAGACGTAGGATAATGTGTGTGTGTGTGTGGGGGGTATATAAATAAAATACATCTCTTTTCATGCATTGAGCACTGTTTTATTAACACCTGAATAATAATACTATACGTATGTACACCCTACTCATATGTATTTAATATACGTCACTATATATATATATTTATTATAAATTATATTTTAGAACATGTACATAATTTTTTATATATCCACTACAAATGGTACATTTGTTTCGACATTGAAACTTCAATGTCTCATCAGGCGGTGCGGATGAGACATTGAAGTTTCAATGTCGAAATAAATGTACCATTTGTAGTAGATATATAAAAATTACGTACATGTTCTAAAATAATTTATAATAAATATTCACAGCTCTATATATTATATGTCGAGCACTGTTTTAAATTAATGTTTTGGACGTTGTAAAAATTCTTTCTTCGTTCTGTATTCACTCGGATATATATATGATGAGAGCGAGGCACCAGGGAGTAAGTCTTGTCAGAGCAGAAGCCGGGAAATACTTGTAAAAAAGACAGAGAGAAGACACATTCCATCGGTGAGAAAGTGGCTGAAGGCGAGAAGTCAAATCGGGAACAGTTACATTGCAAATCCTACTTTGGATTTTGCACGCGCACTGTATTGCTTTCGGGAGACTAGTGGGATCCATATTCATGATAGTGGGGAAAGGTTCCCTATGGTGGTTAAAGGAGTGCAGATTCGTTCTGGAAGTATTAAAACTTACAAGCCATTTCTTACTCCTATCCATCACAGATTGTAGGTATTTTTCAAGTGCAGAGGCTAAATCTACTTTGTCATTCGAGGCAGATTTCTTATTGAGACGAGAGTAGATAGTGGATTCATTTGTGTAGATGCCAACCTCAGAACTGACAATATCAGGAAGATCATTGATAAATATCAGGAATAGCGTAGGCACTAAGATAGAACCTTGAGGGACACCCGCGTTCGCATGAAAAGGGTTTGGAAGTATTCCCATTAAAACCGACCATCACATTACGATTTGACAGGAACAATTGGATTAAATAGAACAATCGTCCAGTTATACCTTAGCCCTGTAGCTTTTGCAGAGGGCCAGCATGCCAAACCCTATCAAATGCTTTCGAGATATTCAAGGCAACAGCCCGGGCTTCACCATTCTTATCAAGGGCCTGATATATGTAGTCGGTGATGGTCGTTAGCACATTTGGCGAAACGGAAGCCATACTGCTTGTCAGAAAGTAATTTTTAGATGAGATATACTAAATCATTTCACTACCGATAATAGTCTCGAGCACTTTGCAAAAAAGAGTTTGAAAAGGACAGGAGAGAGTTCAGGGGAACATTTCCTAAGCACAATGACTGGAATACTATCACATCCATTTGCTTTCTGGTAGTTAGGCTTAAAAATAATGCTACAGAACACAGAGGAAGTTATGTATATATCACTCAGCTGAGGAGGGATGTCAGGTGTGGTTATTCTAGAGGAGTCAAGTGAAGAAGTATAAGAGAATATGTGAGCAAAGCGCTCGGCCTTGTCCGCTGTGGATGTTAGAACCTCAAAATAATTGTGTAGTGAAAGAATCGAACTGTTGTTTAGCACACGATTACAAAGCCATCAGTTGTCCTTAGAGTCAAACTTTCGGGATGTTATGCACTGTTTGATTCTATTACGAAACAAGAGCTTAGCATCATTTAAGACTCGCTTGCATTCATTGCGAGCAGAGACAAAAGGCGCCTATTATGATCAGACGCGTCACACCGGTCCAGTAGTTCCTGTGCGCAATGATGGCTGAGCGAGCAGAAGAGAACCAAGTGGGAGTACAAGACTTGATTTGAAACTTCCTGTATGGGATCAAAGCATTTACATGTCTTATGTATGTGTTGTCAACAAGTATGTCACAGAAAGGTCCTTAAATCAGATTGGATGGAACTGTTGTAGGAAAAGTGCAATAGCAATCTTCCCGTCAATTTTTTGGCAGTGTGGACAATGTAATTGTTTACCAATTTAGATTGTTGAGAAACACAGTTCTTCAAAGGGCGTAGAAATTCGTAAACGACACTGGTTCTCTGCAGCGCAGTTTAGATTTTGCAGATAAATGATTATAGCTGAACAGATGAAAAATTATATAAAAACTCAACGATAATATCTTTTCTGTTATTAAAATATAACACCTGCAGATATATGTGTGTGTGATATATATATATATATATCACACATATGTATAACATATATACATATATATATCACACATATGTATAACATATATACATATATATATATATCACACACATATGTATAACATATATACATACATATGTATAACATATATACATATATATATATATATCACACACATATGTATAACATATATACATATATATATATATCACACACATATGTATAACATATATACATATATATATATCACACACATATGTATAACATATATACATATATATATATATATATATATCACACACATATGTATAACATATATACATATATATATATATATATATATATATCACACACATATGTATAACATATATACATATATATATATATATATATCACACACATATGTATAACATATATATATATATATATATATATATATATATGTATTACATATATACATGCATATATCATATATGTATATCATAAATATCTCCCTCCTCTCCTGACTGCTCCCTACTAGATAGCATTACTGACAACATAGATAAGGCTATTTCCTATCACCTATTCGCCCACATATTTGCATTTGGAGACCTCAATGTCCATCGCTCTGAGTGGCTTGAAAACGCCGTTACTGATCCAGCGGGCATTCACGCCATGAACTTCCCTTACGCAAGTGGTGGACTTCCCCACTCGCTTCCCAAGCACTCCCTCGGGTCATTCCTCACTACTAGATATATGTTTCACCTCTCCGCCTGACGCCTGTCAAGTCTCGCAGCTTTGCCCTCTTGGCAACTCCGACCACGCTGTAGTCTCTCTCAGTATTTCTTTCCAATCTCATTCTCCCCAGGAGCCCCCTACCTATAGGACCTCCTACCTCTACCAAAAAGCTGACTGGGATGCCTTTCGCGATTTCCTCTGCGACGTCCCTTGGGGAAAAGTGTTCGGCCTATCAGTTGATGACTGTGCCTCTGAGGTCTCGTCATGGGTGAAAGCTGGCATTGATGCCTTCACACCCACCAAGAAGTATTGCTTAAAACCTCATTTCTCTCCGTGGTTATCTCCGGCCTGCTCAGCCGCCATTGCCCACAGGAACCATCACTTCCGTCTATTCCGGAGACAGTCATCTGATCACAATAGGCGCCTGTTCATATCTGCTCGCAATGAGTGCAAGAGAACCCTAAATGACGCCAAACGGTTGTTTACTGAAAGAATGCGACAGCACAAAGCTGACCGCAAGTTCGGCTCCAAGGACTATTGGAGGATTTGCAAACGAGTGCTCAACAATGGGAAATCCTCAATACCTCCTTTAATCCATGAATTTGAGGTTCTCACGTCATCTGCGGACAAAGCTGAGTGCTTTGTCCGCAGAGTCTCATCCAACTCTACATTTGACTCGTCCGGAGTACACCCACCTGACTTCCCTATTAGAACTGAGGCCAAACTGCACGACGTATATATTACCCCGACAGTAGTTTCCCGAGTGATTTCAAAACTCGACCCCTATAAGGCATGTGGAGACGATGGAATCCCGGTGATAGTCCTTAAGAGGTGTGCTCCTGAACTTTCCCCTGTCCTCTCTAAACTATTTAACTACTGCCTTTCTGCTTCCTGCTTTCCTGCATGCTGGAAGTTCTCTTTAGTCGTTCCTGTATTTAAGAATTGTGGTGAGCCCTCGGACCCATCCAACTATCGCCCTATCAGTCTTCTACCGATATTCGGGAAAGTATTCGAGGCCATAATCAACGCTGAAATAGTTCATCATTTCACTGCCCACAAACTCTTTTCCGACAGGCAATATGGATTCCACCTTGCCAGGTCCACAGCCGACCTGCTAACAGCCGTAACAGAGTACATGCTACAGGCCCTTGATGAGTCTGACGAGGCTCGCGCGGTTGCTCTGGACATCTCCAAGGCTTTCGACAGGGTTTGGCACTCGGGCCTCCTATGCAAAGTACGGGGTTACGGTATTACCGGTCGCCTGCTTGACCTAATCCAATCTTTCTTAAATAACCGCCAAATGAAGGTCGTTCTGAATGGGCGTGCCTCTTCGTCCTACAGCACGAATGCTGGTGTCCCACAGGGCTCTATCCTGGGCCCGATGCTCTTCCTTATTTTCATCAACGACCTCCCAGATGAGATCAAGTCCCAAGTAGGCATCTACGCAGATGACACTGCAATATACTCCCGCACCAGTAAGAAACCTGTCGTGGCGGACAGAGATAATCTCGCTGCTGATCTTGAACGGGATCTACACTCTGTGGTGAACTGGGGCAAGAAGTGGCTTGTCAACTTCAATTCGTCTAAAACCAAGCTGTTGTCTGTCAACCATTGCAGGCAACCTCTCCTGCCTCCCATAAGCATGGACCAAGCGATTCTTTCGGAGAGCAATACACTACGCCTCCTCGGACTTTATTGAATCCTTAGCAAAATCTACTGCTAAGAAGGTTGGGTCATTATGTCGATCCAGGATGCCTTTTCCGCCTGAATCCATCCTGCATATATACAAGTCAACCATCCGTCCGTGCATGGAGTACTGCTGCCATTTATGATCAGGCGCCTCTGCCGTTCTCCTCAGTGTTCTTGACAGGCTCCAAAGGAGAGTCTGTATTGTGATAGGTACTGATCTGGCGGCTCGACTGCAGCCACTTCCCCACCGTCTAAATGTGGTCTAACTTTGTCTGTTCTATAAATACTTTCATGGCTTCCGCTCGGACGAACTTAGGTCACTGGTGCCTCCTCAACAGGTGTTTACTCGTGCAACCAGACTGGTAACTGGGCCCCACCCATTCGCAGTCAGGTTAGCCAAATGCAGACGACAATTCTACTCCTGCAGCTTCTTCTCACGCACTTCCCGCCTGTGGAACTCGCTCCCGTATTCTTGCTTTCCTGACGGCTACAACTTCCAGAAATTTAAATGCAAAGTCAATACTCATCTATTAACCACTGGACTCTAGCTCTCTCCCCAACCTTCCCTTTCTCTCCACCTATGTATCTGTCATCGCACCTGCTTTCTCAGCTTTCTATTGCTCCTTTCTAACTAGTTTGTACTCGTCACTCTTTTCTAATTAATCTATGTAGCCCCTCTCTCATCAGTGGCATTTCCGCCTTGCTCGGGGTGAAATGATTAAATTATATATATATATATATATCACATATATACATATATATCACATATATACATCGCATATATACATATATATCGCATATATACATATACATACATATATGCATCACATATATACATATATACATACATATATACATCACATATATACATATATACATACATATATACATATATATCACATATATACATACATATATATATATATCACACATATACATATATATATATATTAAATATTTATCGCACTTATATCTTATATAAAAATACACATATCTCACACACATATATCGTAATACACACACACATATATTATATAATATATAAATGTAATAATATATATATATATATATATCACGTATCTATATATATTAGCTACCGCCCAAAATTTGCCGAAAAAAACAACAAACAAAAAAAAACAGCATAGAATGATGTTAAAAGGGCTCAAACTTAATAAAAACAAGGTTTTATCATCAAAATGTCTATGCTATTATTAAGAGAAAAGATCAATTTTTGTTGTCATTATTTAAAAAAATTAATCCTTTCTAACACGTTCGAAATTTTAATTAAAATTTCTTTTTTTGTTTTCCGACAGCGATTCACGGTATGTTTACGTAATGTGATTATTAAGGAAAACCTAATATTACGCAAGTCGTTTACTTGGATTTGAAAAATACATTAATTTGAAAACTTTTGTAAAATTTCGTCTAATTGTTTGATGAAATTATTTATGCAAGTATCAATTTTAAAAATTCTTGGTAAATTTTTGTTACATTTGTTATCCCCGACTCCAATTGATTACATAAAATTTCTAGAAATACATTATCTATACCAATTTTTTATTTATTAGTTAAATGCAGAACTCATGAGGCGAAGTAAATCATGTAAATTTTTATTAATTACGAGACCATTTTCCGAAAATCTGCTCATAATAAAAAAATCAAACATGCATTAAAGCTACACTATTTGTAATGTAAACAAACTTTTAATTGATTTTATAATTAATATAATTTCAGGATATCATATTCTGAAGAAGAAAAAATTCGATGTATAATGAATTTTAAAAGAACTGTTTTCATTTTTTCTTTTCTAATTAAAGTTTAAAACGTTTTTTAAATATCTTCCAGTGTCTTCAGTTATAAATTCATTAAAAATAGATTTTATTTACAAATCGAAAATTAAAAAGTTTAATACAAATCATTTAGAATTAAAATTTTAAAAATAATCTTTAATTTGTTTTTCATCACGTTAAACTGCACATTTACTTTTACTACAGATCACATTTTTCAAGGGTTTGTCCTCTTACAAACGTTAAACTAGGTTATGTCAACTTTTGGTTACCATATTTCCAGATAGATTAATAACAGGTGCTGTCATAGCTTACTTGAAAGGTCAACGAGACAGACGTTTGTGATTAAGAAATACTTTTATTCTCAAATTCATGCCATAAATAAGTAATACTTGTTTCAAATCAGATCAATTTAACTTTAAATTTTCTAAAGATAACGAGTGAGAGAAATATATTTGATTTTTGCAAGATTTTTAAAACCGAGAATTAACTTTTATTTACAAATGTGTCGATCGCTCAAAAAATCGACGAAAATTGTAAACTAAAAAGAAAATCTCAAAAGTATAGATTACAATGAATATAACTTCAGTTTGAAATACACCAGAGTATTTTTTTAGTAGAACTAGTAAATTTAATCATTTAACTTTCAATTAAACTAATATTAAAGTTTCAAGAAAAAGCTTTTATTTTTAAAAACTCAATTTAAAACTTAGGTATGGAAAATGGAGTAAAAGTTACCTAATATATATATGACCAGTCCACCGAAGTGGAGAGCGCAGAATTATGGCATAACCTGATCGTGCCAGGTGTGACAGCATTTATGCCATAAATCTGCACTCAACTTCGGTGGGCTGGTCATACACACCGATGGAGGACAGCCGACTACCAAAGAGGCTCTTCTATGGCGAACTACCCACAGGGAAACGTTCGTATGGCCGGACAAAGTTGAGGTACAACGGCAGCTTAAAGGAGGCCCTCAAGTGCTGTGACATCCCATACTCCTCCTGAGAATCAACTCCTAAAGATAGAGGTGCCTGGATATCCCAAGTGAAATATTGAGTTGCAAAATTTGAAGAGGGACGCCAGAAAAGGAAGGAGCAGAAACGCTCCACCCACCAGCTTGGGTCTGCCCCCTACATACCCTGCCCCTACTGTGACAGGCTCTTCTGTGCAAAGATTGGCCTTATCAGTCACTTCCACACCCACCCAAATCCTTAGTGACCAGGAGTCATAATCTTCTTCGCCTGCGAAGGACGAACACATATATCATATATTTACATATATCATATATATTACATATAATTACATATATCATATATATTCTCTCACACACATATCTCCACATAAATTGTAGAGCATAATATAATTGAATTTGTTTTTTTTTTTAATTTAAAATTTAATTTACATTGCCAGACAGAAATGTCCATGTTTCGAGATTTAAAGCTTTCATTTCGTCATCAGGCTATCAGTTTTTATTCATAATAAAAACTTACCCATGTCCATTGTCGCTATTGACACTTTCCCTCTTGGTATTTCTTCCAAATCCCACTCCGCCATCTGCTTGCTCAAGACCATCAAATATGTCTCGCGTTGCTTTTCCATGTGTCTGTTTCCCTCTATCTATCTTGTAAATATCAGATTCTCCAAACACTCCCTTTCTCATTACATATCTCAGAAACTTCAGCTGTCTCTTCCTGATGCTAAGTATAAGTTTCCTTTTCGTTTGCATCTTTTTCGAAACCTTTTCGTTGCTAACATGTTCGCTCCGAGGTATCATCAGTGTCTTTCTGTAGAACCACCACATTTCTGTTGCTTCGAGTACTCCTTCATCTTTAAGAAGATCGTGCAGCATTCGCCGTCATATAGGTGAACAGATATCACATGACAGTCCAGTACTCATTTTTTTTTTGTTTCTAACGAAATCTCCCTGTCTCAATATTCTGCTTAGGTTTTTTTCCTCAGTGTCACACTTTCCGAACATTTTCCAGGTATTTAAATTTCTACACCTGTTTGGTTTTAGTATCCCCCACCTGCAATTGGCATTTTGGGGCCCTCTTTTTGCTGATAACTTGGAGTTTATGTTTAGTCTTTTCTTATCTTTTTCTTGCTATCAGCACTGTTTTTATATTGCATCTGATATTGTTGAGATTGTGGCCAGAAATGATGAATCATGGCAGTACTTTAACTCTCCCAGAATTGTTTCGCTGTACAAGTTCAATAGATCTAGTGAGAAGATATCCTTGTCTTACACCCCTTTCTATTTTTTGCTGAATTCATTTCATGTATTTCTGTATGCAGGCGATTTGCTACCAGCATAGATTCTTGATTTACAACATCCACCATAATACCTCAAAGTCTCTATGTAGTCCTAATTAGTTCCCTTATATAAAAGTTATCTGGAGGGTGGGTAAAAATATTTAAAAATGAAACCCTAATGAATATTAAATATAGAGGAAAGTTCATCAGAACAATTATGAAAATATTTTTATAGAAAAGTGACAAGAAAGCTATGTCACGGCAATGAGAAAATGACTGAAGGACCAATGACATTTCAGATTCTTGTATTTCATTTGCCATACATTGCAGAAGCATATTCAATGCCTGGACGAATGGTCGACTTGTAAATGTGAAAGACTGATTCTAGTGAAAAATATTGTCTCCCACGATATACTGAACCAAGCAGGTGTTTCAGTATAATCTTTCCAATTCATATCAGCGAAAAATATTAGTCTAATTACTATATAATAAGAAATTACCGCAGCTATAATTAAATATCATTTTTATTTTACTCTTTTACCATAATAGAATGCCTAGGTGTCATGTACCCAACAAGAATTGCTAGATTTGGCATTGCTCTGTGCCAAATGAAGTTGATGAAGATAGGAGGATTGTGTTGTACTAATTACATAAAAAGAAAGGATAAAACTTTCAACTCTTTCTTTTTTCTAGGCTCGAATAGAGAACAACCACAATCACCGTTGTGAAATACTATAATATATTAAAACTGAAGTTCTATTTTAGTATTTGACTAAAAGACATTATTTCACTCATGAAAAATAGTCTAAAAAACGTTTATCTTAAATACAATATGTTCAAAATTTTAAGTTCATTTATTTAAAAAACAGCAACATTATTCTTTTGCTTAATATGAGGGTCATTCAATAAATAAGGTGAATTTTTTGGTATAAGAACTTCTAATACAGATAGAAGATACTTTTTTAAAAACATTTTCCATTACTTCTTTTTCAAAGGGATTTAAGTTTTTTGTAGATTGAAAAAACAAAAAAAAAAAACGTTGAGAGTTTTGAAGATTAACAAAGATGGTCGACCAAGGAGAATGCTCCAGGATTGAACTGAGGTCAGTTATCAAGTTTTTGGTTGCTGAAGGGTACAAACCTGAAATTCATAGGAGAATGTTAACTGTGTATGGTACCTCATTTTTCAGTCAAAAATGTCTACAAGGGAGCTAAATGGCTTAAAGAAGGACGGAGTAGTGTTGAGGATGAAGACAGGCCTAGGAGGCCTACAGAAGTGAGGTCTCCTGAGGTGAACGAATCAGTCAATGACCTCATTCAGTCTGACAGAAGGGTGAAGGTGGATGACATTGCAAAAACTTTGAACCTATCTGTTGGGACAGCACACAAAATTGTCCATGATGACCTTGCCTACTCAAAGGTCAGTGCCAAATATGCTTACTGCAGAGCACAAACAGAAGATAGTCGAGTTGTCCCAGCTGTGTCTTTCCCGCTTACACCCCAGACCTTGCCCTTTTAGACTTTTACCTGTTTGGTCCCTTGAAAGTGGCGATGAAGTCAAAAGTGCTATGAGCGATTGGCTGAGACATCAGTCCAAAAATCTTTACGCTGAGGGAATATGGAAGCTTGTACACAAATGGGGAAAGTGTGTGACACTGCTGGGAGACTACGTTGAAAAATAAAACAAAAGTAAGCTTCTATCTGTATTAGAAGTCCTTATACCGAAAAAGTCACTTTGTATTGAATGACCCTCGTATAAAATATAAATACTGCCTATTATATGTATCTTTGAACAGGGGTCTTCCGGTGTTGATTCCAAAAGGACTTGGAACTCCAGACAGCTTCGCTCATGAGATCACTGGGACACGCAAGCTCTCTACCCTAACAAGGAACAACTATATATACTTTACAATGAACGTCGGAGTGAACAGTTCGTTATCAAATGTACCACTTTGACTTATTACTTTAATGACAATAATAGAAACGAATCAATGAGTAAGAAAAGAATAAAAGTATAACATTACCATGAAATATACGAGAATATTTTTTTATTATTGTTGGTAAAAATAAATATTTGAGAAATAATAAAGGAAGAAATTCATTACTAAACGTCAACATTAAGAAAAAAGAACAAGCAAAAATAACATTATGATTGAAACGCGTTTTTTATTTACAAATCATTTAACTGCCATACTTGATACACGTTCGGGTAATGATGTCCCCAAACACAAGATAAAGATTTTCCCACAGTAGGTGTGTTGTGGCGTAATGGATATCGGCTCGGAATGAGAAATCAGAGAGCCAAGTTCGAATTTCAGTCGAATTTGTTACATTCACTTACGCATAAATACCCTTGGGAAAGGTAATGATTCACCTCTTCCCACCCCAGCTATGGGTCGAACAGCAGGACAAACTGAGTTCTATAGCCTTGGTTAAAAAAACAGTCTATCGCAAAAAGAATTAGCAACGGACTTCGAAAAAATCTTCTGCCTATCAATAATGGACTGAAAGAGATATGATCGCCAAAGCGCGTATTACGTATGGCACTTAACTGACTGATTTCTTATATATACTCCCAGAAATGCCACTTAATATCTTACCATTATGTGGGCGATATTTCTGTCGATCATATATATGTTAGCGTGCGTGTGTACGCAGTGTAATAATCAAATTCTTTTCCATCACGTAAAACGAATGCCATCAACTTTATACTGAATATCAACTTTTATGTCAAAATTCGGTAGACAATCTCATTTTTAATATATCAGTGTTTCGCATTGTTACTTACAAACACGCTTGTGTGAAGCTCGGATCTTAGACAATCTGGTAAAAGTACTTAGATTTCCAGATATGGAATTGGAATTAGTCTACAGAGGAGACTAATGTTTTGGTTGGAAGCAGGTTCGAAGATTGGAGACAGATTTCTCGCTTGCAGCTGTGACTTTGGAATCAGTCATTTGTATTCTGCAGACGATTTTCTTGTTAATGAAACTGTAATTTGGTAAATAAAGGCTTTATTGAATCAGTTCTGAAGTTGCGAAAGTTAATTAAAAATGCTCTCAACCAGTTAGATGGATGCGTATTTATTGCCGATAGTTACGAATGTCGGGCAAAAGACATTAATGAATGACCACCGATCAATGAAGAGCCGATAGACACCATCTTCGAGAGTTTCGATCTCGTGACACCCCAAGCTTCACCCGAAATAAGGCGATCTGGACGACAAAGAAAAGTTGTGGCTCCTTTGATTGTTGATCCAAAACAGAAGAAATATTAAACAGCTTTTCGGGGAAAAGCTCTTGAAGGATAGTGTTGTGGGGCGTTACCCACTTAAATATGGACTCTTCCTACCAGTATATTAGCTGAGAGTTAATCACTCTCGTGGCTTCAGTTTAGCTCAGCACAGTCACTGTCAGTCACTAGTAAGCCAAACTTATATTTACTCTTTTCTTTTGTATCTATTTTTGACTCATATATGTTGTTAACCTTACCACCGTGTTTCGAGTTATCATTTCGTGATCCAATCACCGGTTCACATCAGTTACGAATATATCCAACTCACTAGAAAAGATATATAGCATATACACTCATGCATGGTGCGAGTTTTTTTTATCGGATTTTTAAGAAAAAAAGGGGTACCACTATACGCAAGTTATTGTATTCTTATGCAAATCTTGCCCTTATAAAAAGCAGTTGATACAGCTGGAGGCTAAACAAATCCTAACCTTTTGACTGAGATTTGTATTCTTTGGATACTTTATATTCTTTGGATATTCTTTAACCCAAGCTCCAGTGAGATTTTTCCCTGGGCGTTTTCGATCCAAGAAGGGCATCTCCCTCAGGAGGAAACTAGGTTTATTGCCCAGTGCTTGAGAGGTTCCCAGAAGTAAAATTACCGAGTAGCTTGGGAATTTTTGCCCAGTATGGCCGTTAAATCCACTTTAAACCATCACTTTGCGACATATCCGGTTGTGACTTGAGCGACCTGGTAAACACCACAAATCCTAACCTTGAAGACGAAACTACTAAAGAAATAGTAACGAATACTTTTAACTAATTATTCTTTACAACATAGGTAATTTTTTAAAGAGGTTAAAAACCATGCATTTTCGGTGACCGGTTGCACTGGTATATATTTTTTTAAAATTAAAATTAATGCAAAAATAATTTTTGTGATCACACTATACATGAAGTCAGCTTATACACAAGTATATACCGTGAATAACGGTAAGTAAAACATAGAAATTGGAAGAGAGTCAATGATTAATATAAATCGATAGAAGCATATATGTATATGGGCAGGTCTGTTGAAATAATTTCATATATACGTCGTCTGATAAAAAGTATCAGGGACAATACTATGGTAACCCCGATAAAAGACGCAGAGTGAATCTACTTGGCACAAATAAGTCTTGAATTCTGTCGCGCATGCACCTTAAGTTATAATTTCTAGCTTGTTACCCTTACTTAGAAAAGTGCTTGGAAGGAAAATGTGTAGAGTGTGACAGTCTTACCACTTTAAAGAGGCTCCATCAGTAACAATGTCTTGTGCAGCAGTTTGGGCCCAAGCACAATATTTCCCAGGTCCGACAATTACTATATTCCCTTATATCTCGTCCCATTGAAACTTTTTCCTCTATCTAAATATAGAATTCCACTTGAAAGGAACGAGATTTTTAGACGTAGAGAAAATCCAAGTGAATGCAACGAGGTATCACTTCGCTGCACTTCCCCAAAGAAAAGAAAAAAAAAGAGCTCCAAGAATGCTTCTATCAATGGAAACGACGCTTCAAAAGAAAATACTTCGGAGAAAATAAAATGGCGGATTAATATGTGTTATAGTTTTCTTTTTAAAATGTCTTTCCGATACTTTTTGATCAGCCCTCGTATGTCCTTTTTCAGATTATAGGCAGGAAGTAAGATATGAGACAGACAAGCGGTCAATTATCAGAGTGACCGATATTGATAGCTAGATATGTTAGGTCACGGACACATTAAATTATATTATGTGAATGATTGTTAGAAATAAAAGACACAAGGATAAAATTCTATTTAAGGATGAAATCGTCAAACATTGACAAATAAATAATCGCGAAATTCAGTTCCGTGAGATAAAAATGAAGGATATCTTCATTCATTTCTGTCAAGTTGTATGAATTGAAAGAAAGAATATTTCTCGCAGGCATTATACTAAAATATCACATCAGAATTTAGGTAAGTCGGCGTGGCGCGGGAACAACAAAAAAAAAAAAAGAAAAAGAAAAAAGATCAACTGAAACCACAGGCAGACAAAGAAATAATGCTATGTGGTTATTTTACTGGATACTTAAAAAATAATATGACAAATATAATTCTTTGTTCAAAATTTTTTAAATGAAATTATTATATCTAAACTTATGTATAAATGGAACGTTGTCTCAGCGTGTGTGTGTCCGTTACCTATAGAATCCGAAACGGCTGAACCGATTCTTTTGAAAATTTACACAGTTGTAGTATAAGCGTCTGCGAGTGTTCTTAGCTAAGTTTTGTGTCGCGGCACCCTCGATAAATATCGAAAATCGATAATCGAAAAAATCGGGTTATAGAAGGAGTGGTCCGATTTTAATCAAATTTGACACACTCATAGACAAAGACATAATAAACGATATTCAGAAGTTTCATGGTTGCAGTTCTTACAATAGTGCAGAAAATCGATAATATATATATATATATATATATAAAAGGCAAGATGCTTGTGTGTGTGTCTGTTTATCTGCCTGTATGTCTGTATTTTTTTTCAGCCCTTTTATTTTAGTTTTTTCTTCGGGTTTGGCTCTAAGTAGGTATAATTGGAGTTCTTATTCTCAGCCCTGATACCATTTACTCAGAGGACTTGTTTAGCCTTCAAAATTCAGTTTATGACGAAAAAATCTTATTTGATATCGATACCTGAAAATTTAACTTACATCCATTCATTTTTCTTTCAGTCTACGGTTTCGCTTTAAATGGAAACAACTTTTGCTTTTTAGTCTTTCGTGCCAACGTCCAAAGAGTTTGAGCTCCAGGACCATGGATGAGTTTTAAAGCTTTCATTACACCCGAGCAACGCCGGGCTATACTGCTAGTACTTCATATTCAGATGAACATGAAATTATTATATATTTCATATTCAGAAGAACATTGGTTGTTATACTCACGACTTTTCGTTGAGTACAACGACGTTCTTCATTTTCTGTCTTCATAATCTCATAATTCTTTATTCAATCTTATATATATATATATATATATATATATATATATATATATATATATATATATAGTAATATTAATTATAGTAATAATACCAATAGCAACAGAACTAATTCTGTCGAGACTAGCAATAATTAAACTACAACTGAGATCATCTTGAAACCCACCGGGAACTAACCCGGAGGGAAAAGAAGGGGAAGTAAAAAAAAGAAACAAACGAAATACCTGAACAAAAAGTCAAGCATTCGTAAGAAATAAAAAACACCAAGACGAAAACCTTAACAATAATGAGCTCAATACGAAAGCAGAGTACACAAAGCACTCAAAATGAAAGTAGAGCAAACAAAATCGATTTCGATTATATATATATACTTTTCACTGGCCTTTTACTATCATCTGTCCATATTTTCCTGGGATATTCGCATATGCTAAAATTTTCTGGCCCTTCTTTTTCCAGCGGCCATTCTCGTGTTAGACTTTTTTCTACCAGCCTTTCCGTTGTTTTATTACGATATCCAATCACTAAACTTTTTTGTACGCCTCCACCCTCTTTCTTCACACCTACGTTGGTTTACATGCGCTTCCCCCCCCACACACTCTTCACATGTCCCTTCCATTTATTACACTTTTCTCTCCATCTCTTCATATCTCACTTTTCTTAAACTATTCCTCGTCTATCTCTTTACATCTCTCTTCTTTTCCCTCTATCTGTCTACTTCTCTTCACGCCTCACTTTCTTGCCTTATCTCTTCACACTAAACTGGGGTCAAAACACTATGAAAGTACAAAAATACACTTTTATAGAAATATATACATTTTCGAAGGAAAAATATTACTATAATACATTTCTAAAGAAAAAAATGTTACCATAATACATTTCTAAAGGAAAAAGTATTACCATAAAACATTTTAAAGGAAAAAAATATCACTATAATACATTTTTAAAGGAAAAATATCACCATAAAACATTTTTGAAGAAAAAAATATTACCGTAATACATTTTTGAAGGAAAAAAATTATTGCCATAATAAATTTTTGAAAAAAAATATAAAAAATTACAAAATTTTCAATTGCTAAAATAAAAAAAAAGCATTTCATCAAAATCTGACTAAATTAACCTTCTTACTATAACTGTACATTTAAAAAATACCTTAAAACACAACTTTTTGATATTAAATAACCTACAGAGGTTGATATGCCGTTAAACAAAACTCAAATAATCTCTCTATCTTTACACTCATTTTCTTTGCTCTTACACTTCTTTCTCTCCCCACATCTCCATTCCTTTATTTACACACACACACACACACACACACACACACTCTCTCTCTCTCTTCTTTTTACACTTTTACTTTTGATGTTCTTCGTAACCAGCGTCAGGATTTTTATATCATCACCACCCCATCATCCTTCCCATCAACCCTCTTTTCACGCGTAAAAACCTTTTTCTTCTATTTCCTCTTTGTCCTCATTTTAGTTTTCTTCACTTTAACGGAACTATTATTTTTGTCCAAGGTATTTCCCACAATTCAATTTTGTTGCTATAATTGCCGCAATTAATAATCTCTAGCCACTGACAATTAAATGCAATCAAACATTGCTCGATGGGACGGATCTATAATTACTGCGTGGATAGAAACGAAAACTCTGCACTACCCACGTAGATGCTAAGTGTGACGTTAGATTGCTACTTAGCTTGCAAAGTAGCATCGTTTCTTTCTACTGATGCCAACAAACCCAGTGACCAGACAAAATTATCTGGTGCGTCACGAGATGCATTTTAATTTGAACCATCAATCCTTTCAATATTGTTTTCCACACCGACACATTATACATACACACAAATAACAAATATACTTTTTTTTCCTCATTGTTTGGTACATCCAAATTTTATGCACATCCACGCCTGTAGTTTGCAACTCAGTAGTACCAAACAGTGAGGAACAAAATTTTAGCTCCTATTTTTTTTTTTATAGATTATTGACACTCATTGTTTGGTATTTTATATGTTTAACGTCAATGTTTTTCTTATGAAATAGTTATATTGATGACTTGTTACATCGGCCAATCGGTGACTTCACTTATTTTTAAACTAACATGACATTTTTGTTTGTTACAAATATTTTTATGGTAATTGTTCTGATTAGCTTTTCTCGTTGGTGGTAGCTGATCTTCAATATTGCCGGGTGGGACACTCGCGGTTGCCAAATGAAAGGTTGGGCCCTAATAAATGGTAGCGTTATAAAAATATCAGAAAATGTAATAATCAGCGTTGTGCTGTAAAAACAAACTAATAAATGTGTAAAAAATGTGAATAATGAATGATTGTATAATTAAGGAGAAGTGGTTGGACAATTTAAAAAAGTTTCAAATTACAAGACGTCGAAGATATAAAACTTGAAAGAAGATTCTATCATTGTATTTGAATAAAATTCTTTAACCAAATCGAAAATATTTTCCTGAAGTCTTGCCAACATTAAAAATATAAGTAAACGAAGAAAAAAAAAGACAAAAATAGCTCATCAAAAATTACTAAAATGAACAAACAGGGATTCCTAAGTTCCAGGAGGCTTTAAAAAAATAAAAAAATTAAAGAGCGTGGCAGGAACTTCGTTTCTCACGAGTAATTCGTCCGTTATTTACAACATTTATCCGCCATTACCATTCAATATTGAATATTTCTACCATATTTCTGGGCTGTTGTTCCTACAATGTATACCGAAAGATTCTTGACAAAATTCAAAGAAGAATCTGTAACGTAATCGGTATCTCGACTTCAGTCACTTTACAACTAACATAACGAGGCTTGCCTTATCTACAAATATTTTCATGGCAATCGTTCTAATGAGCTTTTCTTGATGCATCGACTTCATGAATTAAAATGTGGTACTAGATTGGTAACTTGGTTTCATCATTTTACTACTGAAAAAGCCAGATGCAAATGGATGTTCTATTCTAGGAGTTTGTTTCTTCGTCTATGAAACTCTTTTCCAGGTCCTTGCTTACCAACAACTTACGATCTTTAAACATTTAAATGCAACATTAATCGCCATCTTCTGTCTTCTGTGGATTTCATAAAAATCTTTAGATATATACGAAGACGTGTCAGCAATATTCAAATCAAGGACAAATAGCAGACTTATACTTTTACCACAAATTCTAGCAAGAAACATTGTCTGGCATAACACAGGAACCAACCTTCATAACATACGAGACACAAGACCTAGCAGATGCTTCAATATAATTTTTACACTTCATGTCAACGGAAAAAACGTTAATCTGAGAAGACGCAATGAGTCACTGTAATGAAGGTTAGCATCAGCCATGCTGATGGAAGGCAAAAATGGTTCACTTAGACGATTAAAAGATAGAACTTTCCCTTTAGGGACGTTAAAATTAACATGCTATTTCTTGCTCCTGTTAAAACCTAAATGTAGATCATTTTTGACATCAGCTGCCAATAAGATCTTATCGAACCGCTCAGAGTTACTTTTAATGTCTGGAATAAATAGTTGCATTATAAGCATAGATAACGAGAACTGGTATAAAGAAATCATTGTCTTTTACTCCCAAGTGGTATTTATGAAAGATAACGTTTTTGAGGCAAGCAGTCTTTGTAATTAGAGTCCCTGATCTCAATAAATAGGACATTAATAATAATTAATAAAATTAAATGCTCTTTTTTGTATCTACAGTGTTTCAAGGAACTGCATCCACTCTTTCAGGAAACTTGAAAATCATTTTCAGAGTGGTTGTATCTGCGAAACACAGAGTAAAGGGTGTAAGTACACACACACACACACACACACACACACACACACACACACATATATATATATATATATATATATATATATGTGTGTGTATATATATATATGATGTTTCAGCTTTCCCCGGTGATAATGTAGGCATATATAGGAAAACCTGAAGTTCTTGGTAAAAGCCATCCTTCTTCGTACCTCGTGGACGAGCACAACAGAATCCCAAAGAACTGTACCAAATAACAGAAACCACAGCACTTTAGGACTAACAACAACAGCAACAACTAAAATGTATAGCACATGTAACGTGAAGGGAAAATACTATAATCAAGATGATAACATTCTATGCCATTTCAAATAGAAGGTTTGGAAAGAAACCCTTAATTAAGACTTGAAAGAGCGTTAATGGCTACTGGACTTGACAAATTTTTTCTCCTACAAAAATATTCAAGAGAAAATTTTATCCGAAAACAGTACTGGCTACTCGGTATGTATGTTAAAATGTTTCCTTGTGGGGAAACGATTAAGATTATTATTACAATATTCTTTTTTAACTTCTTGTGCACATATTTTTTTCATCGATTGAGTGAAATAGGAGTAACAAAAACTTGGTTAGCCCTTTTTTGAATTTTTTAGATCCAGCATTATACGATGAGAAATGATTTTCTTATCCTTTCTATTGCGTTTAATAGGTTTTTATAAATATTTCAATACTTTTAATATGTCAGTTTTTACTCATCAAATCGTGTCTATTATAATAAAAACCGTTATATATATATATTCAGAAATTATAATATGGATATGTTATAATATCACTACAAAAGTAGCTTTTTTGTTTCGACACTTTTTGTGTCTTGTCAAGTGAAGTGGTTTATTTTAAATTGAATGCTTTTAAAAGGTTAAAAACAAGCAAAACCCCTTTAATCAGGGAGAAATTGTTGTATGTACAATGTGAACCAATCAGAGTAAAGCAACTTCTAATTTGGAGAATATGTGGGCAGACTTAAAAATTATATATATATATATATATATATTCCCTTGTTACTGAGAGAGAGAGAGAGAGAGAGAGAGAGACAGAAAGAGAGAGAGAGAGAGAGAGAGAGAGAGAGAGAGAGAGAGAATACCGAGACAGCGTCGGCTCAGTTCATTCTCTTTACTACCAGTTTTTATTAAACTTTACTACCATTTATGAAATAGGTTGTTGCTTGTTTGCCCTTTAACAGTGCCTTATTATTTTATAATTATGTCGCCGAGTAGTGAAATTATATATATATATATATATATATATATATATATATATATATATTAATCGTTTAACCCCAAGCAAAGCATTCCACTGCCACTATTGCGCTTGGGGCTACATAGGGGAAAGTAAATAGAAAAAGTGGTTAGATATAGAAAATGTCAGTAGGGGGGTGATAGGTAGTTGGGAGGATGGGAAGAGTATTTGAAAGAATGGAAGCTAGTTATTGTTTTCGGAGACTGGAGATTGTAGCCGTCGGGGAAGCAGTCACGTGGAAGGGAATTCCACATTCGGGAAGTGCGAGAAAAGAAACTGTTGGAGTAGAAGTTGCGGTTACATTTTATCGGTTTCACGGTAAAAAGGTGGGATCTAGCTGCTAATCTAGTATCTCGTGCAAATTCGAACTTAGGGGGCACCAGTGATCTAAGTTCATCGGAGCAGAACCCATTGAAGTATTTATAGAAGAGACACAGGGAAGCCACGTCGAGCCGGTGAGAGAGAGACTGCAGGCGTCCTGCCAAGTCAGTATCGATCAAATTACAGACCCTCCGCTGTACCTTGTCGAGAAGCCCAAGGAGAATAGCAGGGGCACCCGACCAGATATGGCAACAGTATTCAATGCACGGGCGGATGGTAGATTTATAAATATGCAGGATAGATTCAGACGGAAAAACCTCCGGCCCCTGCACAGAGAACCGACTTTCATAGCAGCGGATTTAGCAATGGATTCGATATAGTCATTCACCTTGAGGTCTGCTGAAAGTGTGAGACCAAGGAGGCGCAGTGTTTTACTCTCTAGGAAGCAAGCCTGGTCCATGCTAATGGGAGGTAGGTGCGGTTGTCTATGATAGTTAATTGATAGCAGCTTCGTTTTAGAAGCATTAAAATTTACGAGCCATTTCTTACCCCAGTCCACTACGGATTGGAGGTCCTTTCCAAGCTCGGCTCCAAGGTTAGCTTTGTCGCGCACACCAGATTTTTTATTGAGGCGAGAGTAAACTGTGGTGTCATCGGCGTACATACCTACTTGGGATATTATGGTATCGTGGAGATCATTAATGTAGATCAGAAAGAGCGTAAGACCTAGGATAAAGCCTTGAGGGACACCCGCCTTCGTATGGTAGCTCTGGGAGGCATGTCCGTTTAATACCACTATGAAAAAATTTAACAAAAAAAAAAAAAAAAAAAAAAAAAGAAATAGAAAAATTAAACTTTTTGGGAGACAGACAATTTTTACTTACTTGATTACGCTGTAAATAAATAGGATTTAAAATGCATCTGTTACTCTTTTATATAGAAGTACAAATTCCGTGGATCCAATTCAACACCAAATTTATTCAAACAAAAATTACAAAATGTCTTGCAATAAATGTCCTCAAAGCAAAAAGTGTAACAAATATTAATTATTATTTGATAAATGAAATGATATTTTTTGTTTGAAACCAGCCGTCTAGTTTGGAGTAAGTTATTTCCCTTACACCGGCTGTATTACTACTTATATTAATTAATTTACGTTAATTTTTTAACGTAACATTTGAAATTGTCCTTTTGTTAATAAACAGACAATATTTTTAAAATCTCAGTATTAAATTTAGAGATATACAGTAATTTGTTTTACTTATAGAAAAAAACATTTCATAGGTTGTTTCTAATTTTATATATTTTGCACAATTAAATACGCAAAATGTAAATAACATCAATGATGTATTAACCTTATGATTTAAATACTTTAAAAGATTTTATTTAGGCTAAAGTCAAAGCCATTGAATACAAGTTATTAAAACTAATTTTAATTTGAAGAAATTACATATTAGAGTAGTTAATATGTAAATTATAAATGAAACTTAAAATAAAACGCTTAGTTTTAAATCACTTCAAAAAATAGTAGCGATTATTCACTACTTAAATTTTACCGGAAAAATTTTGAAAACGTAATTTAGTATATTACGCACAGTTTTTTTTCACAGTTAACATAAAAAGGCAGAGATTAGTAATATCAACCTCTAAATTATAAATTGCTAAATATTGCAATTTAAAAAATAAAGATTTCACTTATAGTGAAATATAAAAGAATCTGAAACGTCCATCAACTGGAATCGTTAGAAGATTCTTGAATTAAAAAAGAGAGGAATTGGTTTATCTTATAGATACCAAAATTTTCCTCCAAATATCTAAGTTGCTAAGTTTACAACTTAGAAAATAAATAACGATTTCACTTATAGTGAAACCGGAGAAAATCTGACAAGTCCAAACGATGGAAACGATCAAGAGATTCTAATTAAAATCGGTTATCTTAGCAAACAGGAAAACTCTTACAGACGATAACATTCGCGCCTTTCTGAGCCCCAGGTGTTATTGCTTCGCGTTCTTTGCCATATAAGTAACAAAGAAACGCCCATGTTCCCAAATAAGGAAATTTCCAAATATGGTTATTTTTACAATAATACCAAACGCGCTCTTGTTTTTTAAAAATAAGGAATTTTTTAGAATAAATGCTTATAATTTAAGAAATTTCAACCTAAAAATATTTCACAAGTAAAATATTAAAAAATATTATTATTTGGTTGAAATACAAAAATAATTCTTACATTATATATATATATATATATATATATAGTCATTCGCAGACAGATCTCTTTCGCTACATCACAGCTCATCAGTAGGGTTAGACATCAGATTGCTTTTTACCCAGGATTGGAACCAAAATAATTCCAACCCCCTGAGCGTGAAAGGAGATATATTGATGTACCTATGATTGCGTATTTTACATTAGGACATGAGAAAAAATATTTCACGCTCAGGGGTTGGAATTATTTTTTCTCATGTCCTAATGTAAAATACGCAATCATAGGTACTCAATATACATAGTACTGACATTTTAGACGGCCTGGTTTGAATTCTAGTTGAATTCGTTGCCTTCAGTTACGCGCACTTGGGAAATGTATTAATCCGTCTTTTCTCTCCAGTTATGGGTTAAATAACAGGACAGATTTTGTTCTATAGTCTTGGTTGGTAGTCAGTCTAACGCAGAAAGTAATGATAACTTATTACAGGATAATCTTTTGCTCAGTCAGTCATGTCTCGAAAGAGACATGATCGCCCAAGCGTGTATCACGTTTGGCACTTAACTGACTGATTGATTGCGTCGTCATGGGTCTGCTCGTAAGAAATAAAACACGAAATCTGTTGTCCAAAAATTTAATGTAGAAAATTAGGAAAAAAAAATATTTTAATCTTTTCCAGTTACTGCACATAAATATAAATTTATAATTCTTTCATGCAAAGTTATGTGGGCGACAATTCATAAAACTATATATATATCTATATCTATATCTATATCTATATATATATATATATATATATATACCAGTGTTTGTTTGTGTGTATATCGTCTGGAAATTAGTATTGCCGTGATGTATCTGTAGGCGAGGACAAAGAGACCGACAATAAAGAATATACGTTGTTAGAAATAGCCACACGTAATCATACGAAATCTTGAATTGAAAAGATGAAATATTTGATTGTTATCTGACTGGAAGTTTTGAAGTGGCCTGATTTAGAATCGCCCTGCCCTGTCGAGTGTGAACGAAGAAAGAATTTTTTCTGGATAAATGCGTTGGCGGGCTATTCGAGGTGTCTATAAAAAGAAAGGGAGAAAAACAAAAATATTACGGAGATGACTCCATTTATCTGTCAATTCACTTCTGCTAACGACTGTTAAATGACGCTGCTAAAGCTATATATATATATATAAAATCGTTTCCTTTTCCTTATTGATAGAACACGTCTCGTTGCCTTCTGGGATACTTTTCAGTCCCCAGCGAACCTCATCTCGTACTGAACACAACAGAACACTATAAATTTGAGCGAGCGATTAGATTTTTTACTGCTTATCAACATCTTGCAGGTTATTTAAAGCCAGAAATATTTTTAGATTGTAAGACTCTTTTAGAGATACTGATTTACTGATAAAAGTCCTATCTATAATTAACCAATAGAGGTGGGGTAAAGGTGGTTTCACATCTTTCTCAAAGAAATTTGCGCGTAGTTGAATATAACGAACCAGACTAGAATTAGAACATCACTCCCCAATTTCCAATTCTGAGTCGGTTACCCACCACCTATACATCCAAGCTTACAACACATGGTATTCTCAAGCGGTTACCCATCTAGCGACTTACCAGGCTCGATGCTACTTAACTCCGGTGACTGTACGAGAAACGGTATTTCAACTACACTGCATACAATGCTATAAGCTTATTTGAATATATATGCCTAAAAATTCTACCAAACCAACGGACAAAGATCCCTTCTTCAATGTCCCTCACAGTCAATCAGTGCAATCTTTGCATACGCATATATATGAAAAAGAGCATCCACAATTGATGGCTTTGATTTTTTTGAGAGATGCCATCAATCGAGCTATCCTCATATATGAGTAGCGCCTATATGGCTTCCTAGATCTGCTAGGGTCTTACATTCTCTTGTGTAGACGTGGTAACGTTAGGCGTCTTTTGTAGTAGTTGTTGAATAAATGCCACATAACGTGCCAAGTTTTCACTTTTAACTTTCTATAGAGTCTAAAGTCTTCGCGTCCTTATGGGTAAATAATTATTTTTCACCCTACAATCCCGATCCCACAGACGAAATGGCTCGTAAATTTTAATGCTTCTAAAACGAAGCTGCTATCAATTAACCATCATAGACAATCGCACCTACCTCCCATTAGCATGGACCAGGCTTGCTTCCCAGAGAGTAAAACACTACGCCTCCTTGGTCTCACACTTTCAGTGGACTTCAAGTGGAATGACTATATCGAATCCATCGCTAAATCCGCTGCTATGAAAGTCGGTTCTCTGTGCAGGGCCCGGAATTTTGTTCCGTCTGAATCTATGCTGCACATATATAAATCTACCATCCGCCCGTGCATTGAATACTGCTGCCCTATCTGGTCGGGTGCTCCTGCTATTCTCCTCGGGATTCTTGACAAAATACAAGGGAGAGTCTGTAATTTGATCGATACCGACTTGGCAGACCGGCTGCAATCTCTTTCTAACCGGCGTGACGTGGTTTCCCTGTGTCTCTTCTATAAATACTTTCACGGATTCTGCTCCGATGAACTTAGATCACTGGTGCTCACTAGGGACGAATTTGCACGAGATACTAGATTGGCAACTAGGTCCCACCCTTTTACAGTGAAACCGATAAAATGTAACCGCAATTTCTACTCCAACAGCTTCTTTTCTCGCACTTCCCGACTCTGGAATTCCCTTCCAAATGATTGCTTCCCCGACAGTTACAATCTCTAGGAGTTTAAATGTAAGGTCAATAGACACCCCCTAACACACTAGCTCGCATTCATTCTCTCAAACACTCTTCCCATCTACCCAACCCTCAGCCTCGGTATCCATACCCTCCTTCTGACATTTCCTATATCTAACCACTCTTTCTCTTTACTTTCCCCTATGTAACCCCTTGCGCAATAGTGGCAGTGGAATGCCTTGCTTGGGGTGGAATGATTAAAAAAAATGATTATTTTTAACCCTACAATCCCGATCCCACAGACGAAATGTCACAAGCCTCTTGCTGCGGCTTACGGCCATATCACGTTGAATACACCGGTTCTCGCTCGATCACCGAAGTTAAGCAACATTGAGCCTGGTCAGTACTTAGATGGGTGACCGCTTGGGAATACCAGGTGCTGTAAGCGTTTAGTGACGGATGTACGCTGTGGTGCAGTGGATATCGGCTTGGAAAGAGAAATCGGCGAGCCGAGTTCGAATTCCAGTTGAATACCCTGCATTCACTTAAGCACTGGTACCCTTGGGAAAAGTATTAATCCGTCCCTTCACTCCAGTTATGGATTAAATAACAGGGTAGAACTTTGGGACCCTGCACTTAAAGAACAAATCCCTATGAATCTTGATACTTGAAAAGAAAAAAGTATTACTAGACACAAAACTTATTTAAGAAACAACAATAAATTGTTGAAAGAAAAAGGTATTACCAGCAATAAATAAATAAAAATTTAGTTGGCAATAAATGACCCGCCGAGGTTGATATGTCATAAAACAAAACAACCAACCAACCTTTTGCTGCTCTATCCATATTCTCATGGAAAGTGTTCAGACGAGCTATATATTCCCTAGTTTCACCATTATAAATCTTCACGGCAAAGACCCGCCCTAACATGAACATTGTAGCAGAGAACCAGCCTGTAGAACCGACTCACAAGAGAATTTTTCCCTGATTACGAGAATATCAATCTGTTCCAGTAGAGGGTTAACCGTTATCGTACCAACATGACCTAATAAATTTTGCCTCTTAACCAGTAACCAACTACCTCGATTGGCTCTTGGGACTTGTACAAAGGAAACATCTATGTAAATCAATAAATAACGTGTACTCAGTAACTGTTCTCTTTATATATATTTGAAGATTTTTAGGTTTGTTTTGCTTAGACAGACACGATTACGTTCGTTGCACGTTAGAGCAAATCGTGGCAATATTTTCAGGGAAATTCTTTCACATGCCGTGTCACTTCAGGACGTAGGTGATCATGATCCTCCACATCTTTCCGTTTCTCGTAGCTCTTGAGTTTTGTCTTTTTATTTCTTCCAAACCCTGTTCTACCATTCATCTAACCAAGCCTATCAAGTATACTAAACACTGCTTTCCTTTGTTTATCTTTCCTCCCCAATCTTCCCTGTGAGTATCATGTTTTCCAAGCCCCTCTTTTTCATCACATGTCCAGTATATTTCAATAGTCTCTTCTTGATGTTAAGTATAAGTTTCTTTTTTGTTTGCAATTTTTCTAAAACCTTGTTGTGGCTCACATGTTCGGTCCATGGTATACTCAGCATCCTTCTGTAGAACAACATTTCTGTTTCTTCAAGTTTCTTTTTCATCTTTGAAGAGATTTTCCAGAGGACGTTGCCATACAGGAGGACGGGTATTACGTAACAGTTAAATACTGTTTTTAACGAGGTTTTTCTGACTCTTATTCTACTTAACTTTTGAAATGCACTTTTGGCCATCCCAATGTCTTCAGATCTCAGTATCGCACTTTCCGTCCTCTGTTAGAACACTTCCTAGATATTTAATTTCACTGAACTTATTCAACTCATACAATATATAATATGCAGATTACAGTGTTGAGGGCAAACATAGAAAGACAACACAAAAACTTCTCCAGGAGGCAGTGAAGGGAAGCCAGAATGAAGAAGTAAACATCAATTAGAAGATTGATTGATTGTTTCCCCATATATCAAACCCAGTGAGTCATTTGATGCTGAAACTGGATTTTTGTTTTTATTCAAGAATGTTTCAAAATGTTTTAAGCGGTAGTGAATATTTAAAACTGTTTTCAGAATATCACAGGTTGTATAGTTCGGGAGTATTTGAAAATCTAAGTTGTATGGTTCAAAGTTCAAGCCCTATTTTTTTTTTATAGAAGTTAGGTATTCTATTATTAGAAGTATTCAGATATTCTATTATTTAGACAGTAAACACATTTTGCGGAACATTAAGATGTTTTA
Source organism: Ascarosepion bandense (assembly GCA_037127315.1). Classification (NCBI taxonomy): domain Eukaryota; kingdom Metazoa; phylum Mollusca; class Cephalopoda; order Sepiida; family Sepiidae; genus Ascarosepion; species Ascarosepion bandense. The sequence goes on from JBBBDQ010002529.1 coordinate 176,571, forward strand.
TTTAGTAAGAGTTTAGTCAGGTTTGGTTCATTTTGTTTTACGGCATGTTAACCTCAATGGCTGTTTTAATGCCAATAATATTTTTATGATAGTTTCGTATGAATAGGATATATTCATTGTTAGAAATCATTTTGTAGATCAGGTTGTATTGATGTATTTTTGTAAAGAGGTTTTTTTTTCTCAAGAGTTTAGTTTCATCGATTTTATAGCACATCAATCTCAATGGTTGTTTAAATGCCGATATTCATGGGGCATTGCTATTTCCACCATTACTGAATGTTGTGGAACCCAGACTCACCTCAATATGGGCTCACCCACTGCTATATTAATAGGTGTGTGATAGCAGTGAGGAGTAGGGAGATCAGACAGTAGCACTGTGCGCATGACCGCAGTCGACTACCAAGGACTATACTGGATTCATAAGCTCTACTTATTTATACCTTCTTCTTTGTAACCTTTTCTGTAATACATCTTCCTTTAACCTACACCTCGTCTTCCGTGTTATATTTCCGTGGACCCACTTTTGGCTCCACATCACTGAAGTACCTTCATTCAGCCTATTCTCTATTGTTAATACATTTATTTTGTGGGATGTTTATACTTGATATGATTTTTTCTATCACAAAAGGTGAAAACAACGACGTTATTATTTTGCCTTTATTGTTTCTATTACAGTGAATTTTTAAAATGTTTCCTTGGATTCATTTCCTGTCACTTTTTGTGTCTATTTCAATTGGTAGAAACTTTGTTTTTTTGTGCTTATACTTTATTATTATTATTATCATCATCATCATTATTCATCAACCATGCTTCCCAGTCTTGATGAGGGGGGATTCCCATTCGCCTCATTCCTCTAGAGCTATATAATTGGTATACTCAAACGTGCCAAGCGCGTGTTATAGATTTTCCTCAGAGGTTGAAACAGCTATATCAGATTCCTTTCTTCTCAGTCTGATTGACCCCTACAGCCACCGCTTGCTAAGTCAATTAATGTTTACTATGGTGAATGTGAGCGAATTTTGTTTGTTTTGTTAGTCTAACTTAGGGCTTGACGTGACCAGCCGGTTAACTGGATCAGCCTCTTCAACCGTCTGTCTAGCTCAAGTAGGGGTCAAAGTGGCGTGTTGATGTTTAGGAGTATATGTAGAGCCCGACTCCTAAAAGCCTCACCCATCAGAATCCCATCCTCAAAAATCACTGGTCGCCACCCACGGCAAACAGGTAGCCCCTTTGGTTGCTGGGGGGGCGGCGTTTACCCACTGCAGAGGTGCAGTGGGTAAACGCCCCCCCCCCCCGTATTTTGAAGCCTCGCCAACAGGGTATTCAGTTGCAAGAAGACAGAATGCATGGTTGTTAGTGAAAGAATAAAATACTAACATCAAACAATTAAAACAATTTAAATATCTTGGGAGGTGCATTGGGATAAGGAAAGACACCTTTCAAAAGCTAAACAAAAGAGATGGAAAATATCGTTTGAAACAACGCTAAGCGTACTGAACTGTTATACATGTGGGACAATCTCCTGACAGGTAAAGAAGAGAGATGAAGCAACAGCAATATGGTTCCACAGAAGGATGTTGAGGATGCCTTAGACCAAAGATGTGAACAAAGTCGACATTTTAGAGAAAATGCAAACAAAAATGACACATACTTCGCATCAGGAAGAAACAGTTGAAATTTCAGGAGCTCATAATGGAAAAAGATGTTTTTGATACTCACAGGGCAGATTGAAGTAAAAGAAAATGTCAGAGTAAAACAACACATAACCACTCTCGCGATCTGGCGTTAAATAGATTGTGGGACAAGCTTTAGGGATGATAAGAAAAATTATAAATTTATTAAGAACTATAAAGGACAGGAAATTGTCGAGAGCTATGATTGCCAACGTCTTGAAGGACAGAAGAAAAACATCAAAACCCTTACGAATGTATATTTTGAAATTTTTCTTTTGGCATACTCAACTTTTCTATTCTTTTCCGTCTAGTTTCGCTAAGACAAAACAATATGTTTTTAATTATACGCCATTGTTTGTAAATAGAATCATTACTCTCTTGTTTGAAGAAAACGCAACATATCCCCTGAACTAACAGCTAATAGCCCCTCAAAATGATCATGCGGTAAATTTATATTTATCTAATTAGGTTTGAAATGTCGTTAACAAAATTTGTTGCCACTGTCTGGGCTGGTAGGACTGTGATTTTCCCTTGTTAAACATAATGGAATGCTAATTGTAACGATATATTTTGGAAATAGATCGCAGGAAGAAGTGGGTTTATAACTTTTCAAGGCTAGGCAAATGGTAATAAAATGTAGTTTCGACTAAAGTTTATAGTGAAAAGAAAAAATGAAAGAAATTCTTTCCTTTTTACATATAACTCCTCCAACAATATCTTAAAATTCTTTCAAACTGCAGTAGAGTAAACTGACAGCAGTCAGTGGTGTAACGGTTATCGGCGAGGGAGATAGAACCGGTGCCCAGTGTTCAAATTCCTAGTCGGTTTCGTTCGCTTCGCGCCAATGTACTTACAAAAGGCGCAGAACCAATTTACTACAGCGTTGTGTTATATAGCAAGACATACTTCACTTGATTAGATGATAGTCCAGGACAGAGATTCCCAAACTGGGGGAAAATTGAAGCTACCAGCGGGGAAATAATGACACTACCTCCTAAATAACTTTACCCACAATCAAGCCCAAAGCACAAAACCGACTGGAGGTGGAATATGACATACTTTGCGTGCTTGCCAAAACTAACCCTGATATTGATGCACTAGTACACAAGAAGCAGCATCACCCTTCTCACTAATTTAATTCTGAAGTAGAAGAGCTAACAAAAGTCCTTTTATTTGTTACTAACCGCTCTCTATGGCTATGCTTAATTGTTACTAACTGCTATCTATCCACTTTACTCTGTAACTATAAGTTTATCACTATATTTGTACATTTGAAAAATAAATTAGTAGTCTCAGGGTGTTTTAACTGCTCTTTCTCTCATAGACATGAAGGGGGAATTTGGATGGTTGAACTTGGTGTAGGGGGAAATGACAGAAAAAAGTTAGGGAACCGCTAGTCTAGGAGAAGGAAAACTGAATTAAAAACTAACATGGTTATGGTTAAACTTTTCTTAAATAGACTAGTTGCTTCTGTAGCTTCAGTGCATGCGGTAACTTGACGACTTTAATGGGTTACTGAGGTCTCTGATTGCAATTTTGAAAAAAAAAAAAAATTAGCAGTTTATTAATTAGCGAAAATTCTCACGGAACGATTAATAGATCAATTGAGAGTAAGATAGTTTTTTCACCTTAAGTAGGATTACAGAGTTATACCACGAATTTGCATAGCGGTTATGTTTGGAATAAGACTAGGTGTCATTACGAACAAAACGGGGCGATAACGAGAATGGAATGAGATGAATAAGACATTCATTTCGTATTCAAGTATTAAATAATAATTAGAAAAATATTTTTGGTCTATCGGAGGAGAACGAAACAAGACAAAAGATCCGAGAAGGGATACAGATAAGTGGAAAGAAGAAAGTCCGAAACAAAGAAAATATTATGAAAAGAAGAAATTAAGAAGTTAAGCGAAAAGGAAAAAAAGAGGATACATAGAAGGATAAAAGTTGTCTCGGGAGAAGTAAGGAAAAAAGAAAGAAAAGACGGCCACACAACTAAAGAAAGAAAAAAAGAAAAAAAAAAAAGAAAAGACGACCACACAACTAAAGAAAAGTCGACCACACAACGAAAGAAAAGAAAACTACACACCTAAAGAAAAGAAAACCACACACCTAAAGAAAAGACGACCACACAGCTAAAGAAAAGACCACCACACAGCTAAAGAAAAGACCACCACACAGCTAAAGAAAAGACCACCACACAGCTAAAGGAAGAGGAACACACAGCTAAAGAAAGACAGAAAAGACGACCACACAACTAAAGAAAAGTCGACCACACAACTAAAGAAAGAAAGAAAGAAAGAAAAGATGACCTAATAACTAAAAGAAAAAAACGACCATACAACTAAAAAAGGAAAGACAACCAAACAACTAAAAAAGCAAAGTTGAACACACAACTAAAGAAGGAAAAGACGACCACGCAATTAAAAAAGAAAAATACAACCACACAACTAAAAAATAAGAAAGAAAAAAACAAAAGGACAACAAAACTAAAAAAAAAGAAAAGACGACCACACAACTAAAGAAAATACAACCATACAACGAAAGAAAAGACAATCACACAAGTAAAAAAAAAAACAGCCACACAACAAAAGTCTACCACACAACTAAAGAAAAAAAGAAAAACAGAAAAGACGACCTCATGACTAAAAAAAAGAAAAGACGACCTCATGAGTGAAAAAAAAAAAAAAAAGAAAAGACGACCTCATGACTAAAAAAAAAAAAAAAGAAAAGACGACCTCAGGACTAAAAAAAGAAAAGACGACCTCATAACTGAAACAAAGAAAAAACGATCGCATAACTAAAAAAAACAACAGACGACCTCATAAATAAAAAACAAACTCATAACTAAAAAAAAAAAAAAAGACAACCTCATAACTAAAAAAAAGAAAAGACGACCTCATAACTAAAAAAAAGAAAAGACGACCTCATAACTAAAAAAAAGAAAAGACGACCTCATAATTAAAAAAAAAGAAAAGACGACCTCATAACGAAAAAAAAGAAAAGACGACCTCATAACTAAAAAAAAACGAGATCATAACTAAAAAAAAGAAAAGATGACCTCATAACTAAAAAAAGAAAAGATGACATAACTAAAAAAAGAAAAGATGACCTCATAACTAAAGAAGAAAAGATAACCTCATAACTAAAGAAGAAAAGATGACCTCATAACTAAAGAAGAAAAGATGACCTCATAACTAAAGAAGAAAAGATGACCTCATAACTAAAAAAGGAAAAGATGACCTCATAACTAAAAAAGGAAAAGATGACCTCATAACTAAAAAAAGAAAAAATGACCTCATAACCAAAGAATAAAAGATGACCACATAACTAAACAAGAATGGATGACCTCATAACTAAACAAGAAAAGATGACCTCATAACTAAGCAAGAAAAGATGACCTCATAACTAAACAAGAAAAGATGACCCCATAACTAAACAAGAAAAAATGACCTCATAACTAAACAAGAAAACATGACCTCATAATTAAAAAATAGAAAAGATGAGCTCATGACTAAAAATAGAAAAGATGAGCTCATGACTAAAAAAAGAAAAGATGACCTCATAACTAAAAAAAGAAAAGATGACATAACTAAAAAAAGAAAAGATGACATAACTAAAAAAAGAAAAGATGACCTCATAACTAAAGAAGAAAAGATAACCTCATAACTAAAGAAGAAAAGATGACCTCATGACTAAAGAAGAAAAGATGACCTCATAACTAAAAAAGGAAAAGATGACCTCATAACTAAAAAAAGAAAAAATGACCTCATAACCAAAGAATAAAAGATGACCACATAACTAAACAAGAATGGATGACCACATAACTAAACAAGAAAAGATGACCTCATAACTAAGCAAGAAAAGATGACCTCATAACTAAGCAAGAAAAGATGACCTCATAACTAAACAAGAAAAGATGACCCCATAACTAAACTGAAACCCCAAGAAAAGAAATATGACCTCATAACTAAACAAGAAAACATGACCTCATAATTAAAAAATAGAAAAGATGAGCTCATGACTAAAAATAGAAAAGATGAGCTCATGACTAAAAAAAGAAGAGATGACCTCATAACGAAAGAAGAAAGATGACCTCATCACTAAAGATGAGAAAATGACCTCATCACTAAAGATGAGAAAATGACCTCATAACTAAAGATGAGAAAATGAACTCATAACTAAAGAAAAAAGATGACCTCAAGACTAAAAAAAGAAAAGAGGACCTCATAATTAAAGAAGAAAAGAGGACCTCATAACTAAAGAAGAAAAGAGGACCTCATAACTAAAGAAGAAAAGAGGACCTCATAACAAAGAAGAAAAGAGGACCTCATAACTAAAGAAGAAAAGAGGACCTCATAACTAAAGAAGAAAAGATGACCTCATAACTAAAAAACAAAAGAAGACCTCATAACTAAAAAAGAAAAGATGAACTCATAACATAAAAGAAAAGATGAACTCGTAACTAAAAAAAAAGATGACCTCATGACTAAAAAAGAAAAGATGACCTCATGACTAAAAAAGAAAGATGACCTCATAACAAAAAATAGAAAAGATGACCTCATAACAAAAAATAGAAAAGATGACCTCATAACAAAAAATAGAAAAGATGACCTCATAACAAAAAATAGAAAAGATGACCTCACAACTAAAAAAAAGAAAAGATGACATCATAACTAAAAGAGAAAAGATGACCACATAACTAAAGGAGAAAAGATGACCTCATAATTAAGGAGAAAAGATGACCTCGTAACTAAAGCAGAATAGATGTGCTCATCACTAAAGGCGAAAAACGTGCTCATAACTAAAGAAGAAAAGATGTACTCATGACTAAAGAAGAAAACATACATGACCTCATAATTAAAAAAGAAAACATGACCACATAACTAAAGAAAAAAATGACCTCAAAACTAAAAAGAAAAGATGAACTCATAACTAAAAAAGAAAAGATGACCTCCTAACTAAAAATGAAAAGATGACCTCATATCTAAAAATAGAAAGATGACCTCATATCTAAATATAGAAAGATGACCTCATATCTAAAAATAGAAAAGATGACCTCCTAACTAAAAAAGAAAAGTGAAATCATTACTAGAAATATAAAAGATGAACTTATAAACAAAAATGGAACAGATGACCACATAACTAAAAATAGAACAGAAGATATCATGACTAAAAATAGAACAGATCACATCATAACTAAACTTAGAACAGATGAACTCATAACTAAAAATATAAAAGATGACCTCATAATTAAAAATATAAAAGACGACCTCATAACTAAAAATAGAACAGATGACCTCATATCTAAAAATAGAACTGATGACATCAGAATTAAAAATGGAACAGAAGATCTCATGACTAAAAATAGAACAGATGACATCATAATTAAAAATGGAACAGATGACCTCATAACTAAAAATAGAAAAGATGACCGCATAACTAAAAATAGAAAAGATGACCTCATAACTAAAAATAGAAAAGATGGCCTCATAACTAAAAATAGAAAAGATGACCTCATAACTAAAAATAGAAAAGATGACCTCATAACTAAAAATAGAAAAGATGACCTCATAGCTAAACATAGAAAAGACGACTTCATAACTAAAAATGGAAAAGACGACCTCAAAACTAAAAATATAAAAGACGACCTCATAACTAAAAATAGAACAGATGACCTCATAACGAAATTTAGATAAGATGACCTCATAACGAAATTTAGAAAAGATGACCTCATAAATAAATGTAGAAAAGATGACCTCATAAATAAATGTAGAAAAGATGACCTCATAACTAAAAATAGAAAAGAGGACCTCATGACTAAAAATAGAAAAGATGACCTCATAACTAAAAATAGAAAAGATGACCTCATAACTAAAAATAGAATGATAAACTCATAACTAAAAATAGAACAGATGATCTCATGACTAAAATAAAACAGATGACCTCATAACTAAAAATAGAACAGATGACATCATAACAAAAAATATAAAAGAAGACCTCATAACTAAAAATATAAAAGATGACCTCATAACTAAAAATAGAATAGATGACCTCATAACTAGAATATAGCACAGATGATATCATAACTAAAAATAGAACAGATGACCTCATAACTAAAAATAGAACAGATGACCTCATAACTAAAAATAGAACAGATGACCTAATATCTAAAAATAGAACAGATGACATCAGAATTACTAAAAACAGAAAACATGACCTCATGAATAAAAATAGAAAACATGACCTCATGAATAAAAATAGAAAAGATGACCTCATGAATAAAAATAGAAAAGATGACCTCATAACGAAATTTAGAAAAGATGACCTCATAACGAAATTTAGAAAAGATGACCTCATAACGAAATTTAGAAAAGATGACCTCATAACTAAAAATAGAACAGATGACCTCATAAATAGAAATAGCTCAGATGACCTCATAACTAAAAATAGAAAAGCTGACCTCATAACTAAAAATAGAAAAGATGACCTCATAACTAAAAATAGAAAAGATGACCTCATAACTAAAAATAGAAAAGATGACCTCATAAATAAAAATAGAAAAGATGACCTCATAAATAAAAATAGAAATCATGACCTCATAACTAAAAATAGAAATGAGGACCTCATAAATAAAAATAGAGATAATGACCTCATAACTAAAAACAGAAAGGACAACTTCATAAATTAAAATAGATCTCATTACTAAAAAAAGAAAAGATGACCTCACAACAAAAGGCGAAAAGATGAGCTCATAACTAAAGAAAAGATGACCTCATAAGTAAATTAGAAAAAATGACCTCATGATTAAAATAGAAAAGATGACCTCATAATTAAAAATAGAAAAGATAACCCAAGAATAGAACAGATGATCTCATGACTAAAATAAAACAGATGACCTCATAATTAAAATAGAACTGATGACCTCATAAAATAGAAAAAAAGACCTCATAATTAAAACAGAAAAGATGACCTCATAACTTAAAACAGAAAAGATGATCTCATGACTAAAAATAGAACAGATGACCTCATGACGAAATTTAGACAAGATGAACTCATGACGAAATTTAGAAAAGAAAATTGACCTCATAACGAAATTTAGAAAAGTTGACCTCATAACGAAATTTAGAAAAGTTGACCTCATAACTAAATGTAGAAAAGTTGACCTCATAACGAAATTTAGAAAAGTTGACCTCATAACTAAATGTAGAAAAGTTGACCTCATAACTAAATGTAGAAAAGTTGACCTCATAACTAAATGTAGAAAAGTTGACCTCATAACTAAAAATAGAACAGAAGATCTCATGACTACAATAAAACAGATGACCTCAAAACTAAAAATAGGACAGACGACCTCATAACTAAAAATAGAACAGATGACCTCATAACTAAAAATAGAAAAGATGACACATAATTAAAAATAGAACAGATGACATCATAATTAAAAATAGAACAGATGACATCATAATTAAAAATATAAAAGATGACCTCATAACTGAAGAAAAAATAGATAAGCTCATAACTAAATGTTGAAACGATGACCTCATAACTACATTTAGAAAAGATGACCTCATGATTAAAAATAGAAAAGATGACCTCATAACTAAAAATAGAAAAGATGACCTCATAACTAATAATAGAATAGATGACCTCATAACTAGAAATAGCACATATGATATCATAACTAGAAATAGCACAGATGACCTCATAACTAAAAATAGAACAGATGACCTCATATCGAAATATAGAACAGTTGACATCAGAATTTAAAATAGAACAGATGATCTCATAACTAAAAATAGAACAGATGACCTCATAACTAAAAATAGAAAAGATGACCTCATAACTAAAAATAGAAAAGATGACCTCATAACGAAATTTAGAAAAGATGACCTCATAACTAAAATAGAACAGATGACCTCATAACTAAAAATAGAAATGAAGACCTCAAAACTAAAAATAGAAATGATGACTTCATAATTTTAAAAAGAAATGATGACATCTTAACTAAATAAGAAAAGATGTCCTCATAGCTAAAGAAGAAAAGATGTCCTCATAATTAAAAAAGCAAAACATGAACTCATAATTAAAAAAAGAAAACGTACTCATAACTAAAATAAGAAAACATGACCTCATAGCTAAAGGAAATAAGATGACCTCATCAGGAAAAAAGAAAAGATTACGTCATACCTAAAAAAAGAAAAGATGAAATCATAAATAAAAATAGAACAGATGACCATGTAAATAAAAATAGAATTGATGACCTCATCAATAAAAATCGAAGGGATGACCTCATATCTAAATATATAAAGATGACCTTACAACTAAAAACAGAAAAGAGGACGTCATAACTAAATTTAGAAAAGATGAACTCATAACTAAAATTAGAAAAGATGACCTCATAACTAAAGAAGAAAAAAAGACCTCATAACTAAGAAGAATAGATGACCTCTTAAGTAAAAATAGAAAAGATGGCCTCATAATTAAAATAGAAAAGATGACCTCATAACTAAAAATAGAAAAGATGACCTCATAACTAAATTAGAAAAAATGACATCATGATTAAAATAGAAAAGATGACCTCATAACTAAAAATAGAAAAGATGACCTCATAACTAAGAATAGAACAGATGACCTCATAACTAAAAATAGAACTGATGACCTCATAATTAAAAATAGAACAGATGACATCATAACTAAAAATATAAAAGATGACGTCATAACTAAAAATAGAAAAGATGACCTCTTAACTAAATATAGAAAAAATGACCTCTTAACTAAAAATAGAAAAGATGACCTCTTAACTAAAAATAAAAAAGATGACCTCATAAATAAAAATAGAAAAGATGACCTCATAAATAAAAATAGAAAAGATGACCTCATAAATAAAAATAGAAAAGATGACCTCATAAATAAAAATAGAAAAGATGAACTCATAACTAAAAATAGAAATGATGACCTCATAACTAAAAAAAGAATAGATGACCTCATAACTAAAAAAAGAATAGATGACCTGATCACTAAAAAAAGAAAAGATGACCTCATAACTAAAGAAGAAAAGATGACCTCATAACTAAAAATAGAAAAGAAGACCTCATAACTTAAAATATAAAAGATGACATCATAACTAAAAATAGAACAGACGACCTCATAACTCAAAATAGAACAGATGACCTCATCAGTAAAAATAAAACAGATGACATCAGAATTAAATATAGAACAGATGATCTCATAACTAAAAATAGAAAGACGACCTCATAACTAAAAATAGAACAGATGATCTCATGACTAAAAATAGAACAGATGATATCATAAATAAAAATATGACAGATGACATCATAACTAAAAATAGAACATATGACCTCATAATAAAAAATAGAACAGATGACATCATAACTAAAAATATAAAAGATGACGTCATAACTAAAAATATAAAAGATGACCTCATAACTAAAAATATAATAGATGACCTCATAACTAAAAATATAATAGATGACCTCATAACTAAAAATAGAATAGATGACCTCATAGCTAGAAATAGAACAGATGACCTCATAACTAAAAATAGAAAACGTGACATCATAAATAAAAATAGAAAAGATGACCTCATGACTAAAAATAGAAAAGATGACCTCATGACTAAAAATAGAAAAGATGACCTCATGACTAAAAATAGAAAAGATGACCTCATGACTAAAAATAGAAAATGACCTCATAACTAAGAATAGAACAGATGATCTCATGACTAAAATAAAACAGATGACCTCATAACTAAAAATAGAACGGATGACATCATAATTAAAAATAGAACAGATGACATCATAACTAAAAATATAAAAGATGACGTCATAACTAAAAATATAAAAGATGACCTCTTAACTAAATATAGAAAAAATGACCTCTTAACTAAATATAGAAAAGATGACCTCATAACTAAAAATAGAAAAGATGACCTCTTAACTAAAAATAGAAAAGATGACCTCATAAATAAAAATAGAAAAGATGACCTCATAACTAAAAATAGAAAAGATGACCTCATAACTAAAAATAGAAATGATGACCTCATAACTAAAAATAGAAATGATGACCTCATAACTAAAAAAAGAATAGATGACCTCATAACTAAAAAAAGAATAGATGACCTGATCACTAAAAAAGAAAAGATGACTTCATTACTAAAAAAGAAAAGATGATATCATAACTAAAAATAGAACAGATGACCTCAGAAAAGAAAACAGAAAAGATGACCTCATAACTAAAGAAGAAAAGATGACCTCATAACTAAAAATAGAAAAGAAGACCTCATAAATTAAAATATAAAAGATGACATCATAACTAAAAATAGAACAGACGACCTCATAACTCAAAATAGAACAGATGACCTCATCAGTAAAAATAAAACAGATGACATCAGAATTAAATATAGAACAGATGATCTCATAACTAAAAATAGAAAGACGACCTCATAACTAAAAATAGAACAGATGATCTCATGACTAAAAATAGAACAGGTGATATCATAAATAAAAATATGACAGATGACATCATAACTAAAAATAGAACATATGACCTCATAATAAAAAATAGAACAGATGACATCATAACTAAAAATATAAAAGATGACATCATAACTAAAAATATAAAAGATGACGTCATGACTAAAATATAAAATATGACCTCATAACTAAAAATATAAAAGATGACCTCATAACTAAAAATATAATAGATGATCTCAAAACTAAAAATAGAAAAGATGACCTCAGATATAAAAATAAAAAGATGACCTCAAAACTAAAAATAGAACAGATGACCTCATAACTAAAAATAGAACAGATGACCTCATAACTAAAAATAGAACAGATGACCTCATAACTAAAAATAGAACAGATGACCTCATAACTAAAAATAGAAAAGATGACCTCATAACTAAAAATAGAAATGATGAACTCAAAACTAAAAATAGAAAAGATGACCTCATATCTAAAAATAGAAAGATGACCTCATGACTAAAAATAGAACAGATGACCTCATAACTAAAAATAGAACAGATGACCTCATAACTAAAAATAGAATAGATTACCTCATAACTAGAAATAGCACAGATGATATCATAACTAAAAATAGGACAGATGACCTCATAATTAAATTAGAACAGATGACCAGATAACTAAAAATAGAACAGGTGACCTCATAACTAAAAATAGAACAGATGACCTCATAACTAAAAATAGAATAGATTACCTCATAACTAGAAATAGCACAGATGATATCATAACTAAAAATAGGACAGATGACCTCATAATTAAATTAAAACAGATGACCAGATAACTAAAAATAGAAGAGATGACCTCATCACTAAAAGTAGAACAGATGACCTCATAACTAAAATATAAAAGATGACCTCATAAATCAAAATAGAACAGATGACCTCATAACTCAAAACAGAACAACTGACCTCATATCTAAAAATAGAACAGGTGACATCAGAATTAAAAATAGAACAGATGATCTCATATTTAAAATAGAACAGATGACATCAGAATTAAAAATAAAACAGATGATCTCATAACTCAAAATAGAACAGATGACATCAGAATTAAAAATAAAACAGATGACCTCATAACTCAAAATAGAACAGATGACCTCATAACTAAATATAGAAAAGATGACCTCATAACTAAATATAGAAAAGATGACCTCATAACTAAATATAGAAAAGATGACCTTATAACTAAATATAGAAAAGATGACCTCATAACTAAATATAGAAAAGATGACCTCATAACTAAATATAGAAAAGATGACCTCATAACTAAATATAGAAAAGATGACCTCATAACTAAATATAGAAAAGATGACCTCATAACTAAATATAGAACACATGACCTCATAACTCAAAATAGAACACATGACCTCATAACTCAAAATAGAACACATGACCTCATAATTCAAAATAGAACACATGACCTCATAACTCAAAATAGAACACATGACCTCATAACTAAAATTAGAAAAGATGACGTCATAACTAAATTTAGATAAGATGACCTCATAACTAAATTTGAAAAGATGACCTCATAACGAAATTTAGAAAAGTTGACCTCATAACTAAATGTAGAAAAGTTGACCTCATATATAAAAATATAAAGATGACTTCATAACTAAAAATAGAACAGAAGTTCTCATGACTAAAATAAAACAGATGACCTCATAACTAAAAATAGAACAGATGACCTCATAACTAAAAATAGAACAGATGACCTCATAACTAAAAATAGAACAGATGACCTCATAACTAAAAATAGAATAGATTACCTCATAACTAGAAATAGCACAGATGATATCATAACTAAAAATAGGACAGATGACCTCATAATTAAATTAGAACAGATGACCAGATAACTAAAAATAGAAGAGATGACCTCATCACTAAAAGTAGAACAGATGACCTCATAACTAAAATATAAAAGATGACCTCATAAATCAAAATAGAACAGATGACCTCATAACTCAAAACAGAACAAATGACCTCATATCTAAAAATAGAAAAGAAGACCTCATAACTAAAAATAGGACAGATGACATCATAACTAAAAATAGTACAGATGACCTCATAACTAAAAATATGGCAGATGGCATCATAACTAAAAATATAAAAGATGGCCTCATTACTAAAAATACAACAGATGACCTCATAATTAAAAATAGAACAGATGACATCAGATTTAAAAATAGAACAGATGATCTCATAACTAAAAATAGAAAAGATGACCTCATATCTAAAAATAGAAAAGATGACCTCATATCTAAAAATAGAAAGGACAACCTCATAAATAAAAATAGAAAAGATTACCTCATTACTAAAAAAGAAATGATGACCTCATTACTAAAAACGAAAAGATGACATAATAATTATAAAAGAAAAGATGACCTCATAACTAAAGGAGAAAAGATGTGCTCATGACTAAAAAAGAAAAATGTCCCCATTACTAAAAAATGAAAAGATGACCACATAACTAAAAGGAAAATATGACCTCCTAACTAAAGAAAAAAGATGACATCATAAGTAAAAAAGAAAAGATGACCACTTAAGTAAAAAAGAAAAGATGACATCATAACTAAAAAAGAAAAGATGACCTCGTAACTAAAAATAGAACAGATGACCTCATAACTCAAAATAGAACAGATGACCTCATATCTAAAAATAGAACAGGTGACATCAGAATTAAAAATAGAACAGATGATCTCATATCTAAAAATAGAACAGATGACATCAGAATTAAAAATAAAACAGATGATCTCATAACTCAAAATAGAACAGATGACATCAGAATTAAAAATAAAACAGATGATCTCATAACTCAAAATAGAACAGATGACATCAGAATTAAAAATAAAACAGATGATCTCATAACTCAAAATAGAACAGATGACCTCATAACTAAATATAGAACAGATGACCTCATAACTAAATATAGAAAAGATGACCTCATAACTAAATATAGAAAAGATGACCTCATAACTAAATATAGAAAAGATGACCTCATAACTAAATATAGAAAAGACGACCCCATAACTAAAAATAGAACAGATGATCTCATGACTAAAAATAGAACAGGTGATATCATAAATAAAAATATGACAGATGACATCATAACTAAAAATAGAACATATGACCTCATAATAAAAAATAGAACAGATGAGATCATAACTAAAAATAGAACAGATGACATCATAACTAAAAATATAAAAGATGACATCATAACTAAAAATATAAAAGATGACATCATAACTAAAAATATAAAAGATGACATCATAACTAAAAATATAAAAGATGATATCATAACTAAAATTATAAAAGATGACATCATAACTAAAAATATAAAAGATGACCTCATAACTAAAAATATAAAAGATGACCTCATAACTAAAAATATAATAGATGACCTCAAAACTAAAAATAGAAAAGATGACCTCAGATATAAAAATAAAAAGATGACCTCAAAACTAAAAATAGAACAAAAAGATGACCTCATAAAACTTTAAAAATAGAACAGATGACCTCATAACTAAAAATAGAACAGATGACCTCATAACTAAAAATAGAACAGATGACCTCATAACTAAAAATAGAACAGATGACCTCATAACTAAAAATAGAAAAGATGACCTCATAACTAAAATTAGAAAGGACAACCTCAAAACTAAAAATAGAAAAGATGACCTCATATCTAAAAATAGAAAGATGACCTCATGACTAAAAATAGAACAGATGACCTCATAACTAAAAATAGAACAGGTGACCTCATAACTAAAAATAGAACAGATGACCTCATAACTAAAAATAGAATAGATTACCTCATAACTAGAAATAGCACAGATGATATCATAACTAAAAATAGAAAGGACAACCTCAAAACTAAAAATAGAAAAGATGACCTCATATCTAAAAATAGAAAGATGACCTCATGACTAAAAATAGAACAGATGACCTCATAACTAAAAATAGAACAGATGACCTCATAACTAAAAATAGAACAGATGACCTCATAACTAAAAATAGAATAGATTACCTCATAACTAGAAATAGCACAGATGATATCATAACTAAAAATTGGACAGATGACCTCATAATTAAATTAGAACAGATGACCAGATAACTAAAAATAGAAGAGATGACCTCATCACTAAAAGTAGAACAGATGACCTCATAACTAAAATATAAAAGATGACCTCATAAATCAAAATAGAACAGATGACCTCATAACTCAAAACAGAACAGATGACCTCATATCTAAAAATAGAACAGGTGACATCAGAATTAAAAATAGAACAGATGATCTCATATCTAAAATAGAACAGATGACATCAGAATTAAAAATAAAACAGATGATCTCATGACTCAAAATAGAACAGATCATAGAAAACAGATGACCTCATAACAAAATGAACAGATGAACCTTCAAAAATAAAACTAAAATAGAAAAGATGACCTCATAACTAAATATAGAAAAGATGACCTCATAACTAAATATAGAAAAGATGACCTCATAACTAAATATAGAAAAGATGACCTCATAACTAAATATAGAAAAGATGACCTCATAACTAAATATAGAAAAGATGACCTCATAACTAAATATAGAAAAGATGACCTCATAACTAAATATAGAAAAGATGACCTCATGACTAAATATAGAACACATGACCTCATAACTAAATATAGAACACATGACCTCATAACTAAATATAGAACACATGACCTCATAACTCAAAATAGAACACATGACCTCATAACTCAAAATAGAACACATGACCTCATAACTCAAAATAGAACACATGACCTCATAACTAAAATTAGAAAAGATGACCTCATAACTAAATTTAGATAAGATGACCTCATAACTAAATTTGAAAAGATGACCTCATAACGAAATTTAGAAAAGTTGACCTCATAACTAAATATAGAAAAGTTGACCTCATATTTAAAAACATAAAGATGACCTCATAACTAAAAATAGAACAGAAGTTCTCATGACTAAAATAAAACAGATGACCTCATAACTAAAAATAGAACAGATGACCTCATAACTAAAAATAGAACAGATGATTTCATAACTAAAAATAGAACAGATGATTTCATAACTAAAAATAGAACAGATGACCTCATAACTAAAAATAGAACAGATGACCTCATAACTAAAAATAGAATAGATGATTTCATAACTAAAAATAGAACAGATTATCTCATAACTAAAAATAGAACAGATGACCTCATGACTAAAAATAGAACAGATGATCTCATAACTAAAAATAGGACAGATGACCTCATAACTAAAAATAGGACAGATGACATCATAACTAAAATAGTACAGATGACCTCATAACTAAAAATAGGACAGATGACATCATAACTAAAAATATAAAAGATGACCTCATTACTAAAAATACAACAGATGACCTCATAATTAAAAATAGAACAGATGACATCAGATTTAAAAATAGAACAGATGATCTCATAACTAAAAATAGAAATGATGACCTCATAACTAAAAATAGAAAAGATGACCTCATATCTAAAAATAGAAATGATGACCTCATAACTAAAAATAGAAAGGACAACCTCATAAATAAAAATAGAAAAGATTACCTCATTACTAAAAAAGAAATGATGACCTCATTACTAAAAAAGAAAAGATGACATCATAATTATAAAAGAAAAGATGACCTCATAACTAAAGGAGAAAAGATGTGCTCATGACTAAAAAAGAAAAATGTCCCCATTACTAAAAAATGAAAAGATGACCACATAACTAAAAGGAAAATATGACCTCCTAACTAAAGAAAAAAGATGACATCATAAGTAAAAAAGAAAGGATGACCACTTAAGTAAAAAAGAAAAGATGACATCATAACTAAAAAAGAAAAGATGACCTCGTAACTAAAAATAGAACAGATGACCTCATAACTCAAAATAGAACAGATGACATCAGAATTAAAAATAAAACAGATGATCTCATAACTCAAAATAGAACAGATGACCTCATAACTAAATATAGAACAGATGACCTCATAACTAAATATAGAACAGATGACCTCATAACTAAATATAGAACAGATGACCTCATAACTAAATATAGAACAGATGACCTCATAACTAAATATAGAACAGATGACCTCATAACTAAATATAGAACAGATGACCTCATAACTAAATATAGAACAGATGACCTCATAACTAAATATAGAACAGATGACCTCATAACTAAATATAGAACAGATGACCTCATAACTAAATATAGAACAGATGGCCTCGTAACTAAATATAGAACACATGACCTCATAACTCAAAATAGAACACATGACCTCATAACTATAATTAGAAAAGATGACCTCATAACTAAATTTAGATAAGATGACCACATAACTAAATTTGAAAAGATGACCTCATCACGAAATTTAGAAAAGTTGACCTCATAACTAAATGTAGAAAAGTTGACCTCATATATAAAAATATAAAGATGACCTCATAACTAAAAATAGAACAGAAGTTCTCATGACTAAAATAAAACAGATGACCTCATAACTAAAAATAGAACAGATGCTTTCATAACTCAAAATAGAACAGATGACCTCATAACTAAAAATAGAACAGATGACCTCATAACTAAAAATAGAACAGATGATTTCATAACTAAAAATAGAACAGATTATCTCATAACTAAAAATAGAACAGATGACCTCATAACTAAAAATAGAACAGATGATCTCATAACTAAAAATAGGACAGATGACCTCATAACTAAAAATAGGACAGATGACCTCATAACTAAAAATAGGACAGATGACATCATAACTAAAAATAGTACAGATGACCTCATAACTAAAAATAGAACAGATGACATCATAACTAAAAATATAAAAGATGACTTCATTATTAAAAATACAACAGATGACCTCATATCA
The DNA here is from genome assembly GCA_037127315.1 of Ascarosepion bandense. Classification (NCBI taxonomy): domain Eukaryota; kingdom Metazoa; phylum Mollusca; class Cephalopoda; order Sepiida; family Sepiidae; genus Ascarosepion; species Ascarosepion bandense. The sequence continues at coordinate 195,712 of JBBBDQ010002529.1, forward strand.
AAAAATAGAACAGATGACCTCAGATTTAAAAATAGAACAGATGATCTCATAACTAAAAATAGAAAATATGACCTCATAACTAAAAATAGAAAAGATGACCTCATAACTAAAAATAGAAAGATGACCTCATAACTAAAAATAGAAAAGATGACCTCATATCTAAAAATAGAAATGATGACCTCATAACTAAAAATAGAAAGGACAACCTCACAAATAAAAATAGAAAAGATTACCTCATAACTAAAAAAAGAAAGATGTCCTCATAACTAAAAAAACAAAAGATGACCTCATCACCAAAAAAGAAAAGATGACCTCATAACTAAAATTAGAAAAGGAGACCTCATAACTAAAAAAGAAAAGATGACTTCATAAGTAAAAATAGAAAAGATGACCTCATATCTCAAAATAGAAAGATGACCTCATAACTAAGAATAGAACAGATGATCTTATGATTAAAACAATACAGATGACCTCATAACTAAAAATAGGACAGATGACCTCATAACTAAAAATAGGACAGATGACCTCATAACTAAAAATAGAACAGATGACATCATAACTAAAAATAGAACATATGACGTCATAACTAAAATTAGAAAAGATGACGTCATAACTAAAATTAGAAAAGATGACGTCATAACTAAAATTAGAAAAGATGACGTTATAACTAAAATTAGAAAAGATGACCTCATAACTAAAAATAGAAAAGTTGACCTCATAACTAAACTTAGAAAAAATGACCTCATAACTAAATGTAGAAAAGATGACCTCATAACAATCACTTTTAGGAAAGATGACCTCATAACTAAAAAATAGAAATGATGACCTCATAACCTAAAAATAGAAATGATGGACCTCCATAACTAAAAATAGAAAAGATGAACCCCATAATTAAAAATAGAAAATGATGACCTCATAACTAAAAATAGAAATGATGACCTCATAACTTAAAATAGAAATGATGACCTCATAATCTAAAAAATAGAAAGATGACCTCACAACAGATGACCTCATAACTAAAATAGGACAGATGGACCTCATAACCAAGGAGAAGATGTTTGGTGACTAAAAGAAAACAACCTCAGCACAAAAAAGAAAAGATACATCTCTATAACTATAAAAGGAAAACATGACCTCCTTAATCAAAGAAAAAGATGACACTAGTAACTAAAAAAGAAAAGAGACACCTCTTTAAGAAAAAGAAAAGACAGACTCTACAATCAAAAGAAATGACACCCCGCAACTAAAACAGAAAAAGATGACCCTCATATTCAAAAGAAAAGATGACCGCAACGAAATAGAAAAGGAGACCCTTACAATTAAAAGAAAAAGATGACTCCTCATCAGCACAAACAGAAAAAGACACCCTCACAACAAAAGCAGAAAAAGATACCATCTCTAAAAATCGAGACACTGGCAATTAACAGAATATGATTCCTATCAAAACAAAACAGACACCTCACAATAAAAATAGAACAGATGACATCATAACTAAAAATATAAAAGATGACGTCATAACTAAAAATAGAGAAGATGACCTCATATCTAAAAATAGAGAAGATGACCTCACAACTAAACTTAGAAAAAATGACCTCGTAACTAAATGTAGAAAAGATGACCTCATAACTACTTTTAGGAAAGATGACCTCATAACTAAAAATAGAAAAGATGACCTCATAACTAAAAATAGAAAAGATGACCTCATAACTAAAAATAGAAAAGATCACCTCATAACTAAAAATAGAAAAGATCACCTTATAACTAAAAATAGAAATGATGCCCTCATAACTAAAAATAGAAATGATGCCCTCATAACTAAAATTAGAAAGGACAACCTCATAAATAAAAATAGAAAAGATGACCTCATAAGTAAATAAAGAAAGATGTCCTCATCACTAAAAAAGAAAAGATGACATCATAATTATAAAAGTAAAGATGACCTCATAACTAAAGGAGTAAAGATGTGCTCATGACTAAAAAAGAAAAATGTCCTCGTTACTAAAAAAAGAAAAGATGACCTCATAACTAAAAGGAAAACATGACCTCCTAACTAAAGAAAAAAGATGACATCATAACTAAAAAAGAAAAGATGACCTCTTAAGTAAAAAAGAAAAGATAACCTCATAATTAAAAAAGAAAAGATGACCTCATAACTGAAAATAGAAAAGGAGACCTCATAACTAAAAAAGAAAAGATGACTTCATGACTAAAAATAGAAAAGATGACCACATGTCTAAAAATAGAAAGATGACGTCATCACTAAAAATGGAAAAGATGACCTCATAACTAAATTTAGGAAAGATAACCTCATGAATAAAAAAAGAAAAGATGACCTCATAACTAAAAAAAAAGATGACCTCATAACTAAAAATAGAAAAGGAGACCTCATAACTAAAAATAGAAAAGATGACCTCATACCAAAAATAGAAAAGATGACCTCATATCTAAAAATAGAAAGATGACCTCATAACTAAGAATAGAACAGATGATCTTATGACTAAAACAAAACAGATGACCTCATAACTAAAAATAGGACAGATGACCTCATAACTAAAGGAGAAAAGATGTGCTCATGACTAAAAAAAGAAAAGGCGACCGTATAACTAAAAAAGAAAAGACGACCAAACAACTAAAATTGAAAAGACAACCAAACAACTAAAATTGAAAAGACAACCAAACAACTAAAATTGAAAAGACAACCAAACAACTAAGCAAGAAAAGACAACCAAACAACTAAGCAAGAAAAGACAACCAAACAACTAAAAAAAATAAAAGCTGACCACGCAACTAAAGAAGGAAAAGACGACCACGGAATTAAAAAAGAAAAATACGACCACATAAGAAAAAAAAGTAAAAAGTCTACACAACTAAAAAAAGAAAAGACGACCACACAACTGAAAAAAGACGACCACACAACTATGAAAAGCAAAAAGAAAAGACTACACAGTCAAATAAAGAAAGAAAAGACGACCACACAAATAGATATAGATAAATAAATACATGAAACTTTTTAAACACGAGAAACTATTATGTAATGATGGTTACATACCATTAATGTACCCAACTATACAGTCATATGTTCTTTAGTGGGAGATTTCATTACCAATGGCCGGCAAATTAAACTCTTTCGTCCATTTTCATCTTCGATAAGGAAAATGTAGTTCGAGTAAAATAGAAAGTTAATGCATTCAACTTATAAATTATAAGACATGTACGATTATGTATTAAAAAATCACTTTGTGTAAATATTTACTCGAAATGTGTTCGTTTTTTCAGCTGCTTTAAACTTTGATAAAACTATGCGAGTTTGCGGTGGTTACCCGCAATCCATAATCGATCAAACATTTTTTCTAAATGTATAGATTTGCATGACCTTAAAATGCTAACCCAGTGCACAGGATCAAGATAGACGTCATTGTTAAGTGGATTTCAAACGTTTCTGTTGAAGATTAAATATTTGATAATGCGAGAGTCCCGTGACAGCTGAGACAGAAATAGGTCAAAGATTGTTTGAATCGAAGATGTAGATCGTGCATTTTATGGAGACTTTCTGTTATGAATTAGAAGAAACCTAAGCCAAAATAACAAATAATAATGAATCGCAAAACGAAATAGTATGTATATATAAAACATATTGACTTTTAGTTGGATCGACGTGGTCAAACGAACAAAAATAAGTAGTGATGTTATTGCTTGTATTCGGACGTCTGCTCTTAAGAACAATGTATAAGAATTCAGGAATAAAGCCAAGAAATATCGTTTGAGATAAAGCAGAGTCAAAGTCTGAAGTTGTGTGAATTTCCAAACAGAAACACGACCACTTATTTCCTTTTAGTCTAGTTTTTCTTCCACCATAATTAATCACTAGCAAAGACTTCCAGAGTTGCTAAGGAACTTTTTATTTTTTAAAAAAATCGTGTCGCCCCAAGCAAAACATTTTACTGCTACTGTTGTGCAGGGGGTTACATAGGAGGATTGTATGAGAAAGAGTGACAGGTTACGGGGGGTGTCAGGAAGATGGTAAGAGAAGAATGAGAATGCTGATGAGAGTGGGGTGGACGGAAAAAGGAGCGAGAGAGAGAGAGAGAGAGAGAGAGGGAGGGAGGATGCAAGTTAGTGAGACAGAAAATGACTATTGACTTTACATTTGAATTCTTGAAGATTGTAGCTGTCGGGAAAGCAAGCAAGCGGAAGGGAATTCCACAGGCGGGAAGTGCGAGAAAAAAGCTTCTGGAGTAGAATTTCCGTTTACAATTTATTGGTTTCACAGTAAAAGGGTGGGACCTATTTGCTAATCTTGTGGCTCGAGTAAATTCAAATACTAGTGAGCTAAGTTCATCGGAGCAGAAGCCGTGAAAGTATTTGTAGAAGAGACACACGGAAGTCACACTGCGTCGGTTAGAAAGCGACTGTATCCTAGCTGTCAAGTCGGGATCGATCACATTACAGATTCTCCGTTGGGTTTTTTCAAGGACACCTAGATGGATAGCAGGAGCACCAGATCAGATGGACCATTCTTTTTATTTTATAGATTAATAAAATAACCAAAGGAAGTAACCACGCATTAATATATTATCAAAAATTGATTAGCCTTCATTCTCACTAGATGTTTACGTGAGAATAAATATTTAAATTCCATGATATAGGCGTCTGACCTTACTTTTTGCATATCCTATGGTGCTACTTTGATCATATCTTATCTGCATGCCAAGGCCGGTTGAAATCCATCCAGTAGTTTCTGAGCCTATAATGGACAAACAATCCTATTTCTATAGATGGATATGAACATAGTTCTGCAAGAAAACTTTAGTTAGAGGAATCATTTCCGAAATGCTTAGTCTTCAAAAGTATATTTCAACTCATGTGGACATCCGCCATTGCATTGGTTTAGAGCCATAATGTGTTAAAAATGGTGGCTAGATCGTAAAATCTTTACAGAATTATCAGTTTCTACTAATCTGTAACAGAGGTCATAGGAGAGGTAAAAATGTTTAATAATAGTCGTATCATGTATGGGGATTAATTGATTGATTGATTGAATTGTAAAAACGAATGTTTGATTGTCAGCAAAAGAAACAACCGAGTATGCAAATTACAAATTGAAGATACAAAAAGCAAGCAAGTAAAAAAAAATTAATATCTATGAAGTTTTTTTAAAAAATTTTCTTCTTCTTCTTCTTCTTCTTCTTCTTCATGTGTTGTGTTTTTTCAGGACCTAGGCGATCATGGACTTCCACTTGGCTCTGTTTCTTGTCGTTCTCAAAATTTTTCATCTTGGTATCTCTTCCAAACCCCACTTCGCCATCCATTTGCTCAGGCCTATCAAGTATGTCTCTAGCTGGTTTTCCCCATTTCTCTCTCTTTCCTTCTATCCGTCCTGTGAGTATTAAATTCTTTAGATCCTCCTTCCTCATTACATGTCCCAGGAACCTCATCTGTATCTTGCTTATGTTAAACATGAGTTTCCTAGAGGACGGAAAACATAACATCAAAACCAGAAGGCACATAAATTTAACCAGTTTGTTTCATTAAAATGTCATTATTTATTAGAGATTTTTTTACTATTCTTCCAACAATGCAAGCCCCAAGTGCCACTCAAGATAGATGTTTACTAAATGACCCTCGATTTTAAGATAATCAAGAACCTATACTGACAGCAAACTATCTGCATACGGATAAAAAAATGAGTCCAGTAGATATATAAAAACAGAAATTAATGTAAGACAAGGATGTGTTTTCTCACCGGACTTATTCAAACTTTACAGCAATCGATTCTGAGAGAACTAGAAGTCCAACCATGATTCACTATTGGTTGCCACAATTTTAACAGCATAAGGCATGCAGATGACACAATATTGAAAGCAGAGACGGAAAGAAAGTTACAAAACCTCATACAGAAGGTAGGGAAAGAAAGTGAGACGAAAGGACTAAACATCAAGTGCAAGAAGACAGAATGCATGATTGTTAGCAAAAAGTATGAGCCCAAGGTTCGAATTGCATATCAGTGATACCAAAATCAAACAAGTACTGAAATTTAAATATTTGGGAAGTGTTTTAACAGAGGGCCGAAAATGTGAGATTGAAATCAGACGGGGTATTGGTAAATTAAAGGTAACAGCTAAGTAGAGTATTACACCCTTGTGCAAATTATGTTAATTCAAACAATGAGGCGATTCTGTGAAAATCAGAAGTCCTTCCAGGATTTATTATTGGTTGCTACAATCATAGCAACATTATATTTACAGTTAAGAATGTTGATAGAAAACACAGAAAAGAAACTAGAAAATATTTTACAGAAAGTAGCGAAGGAAAGCGAGAAAGAAGGACTAAGTATTAACTGAAAGAAGATTAAATGCATACTTCTCAGCAAAAGGATGGGCTCAAAGTGTAAACTACAAATCGAGGATGCTGAAATAAATTAAGTACAAAAATTTAAATATATAGGAGTGTTCTAACAGAGGACAGAAATCCGACACTGAGATCGGAAAGCGTATTGGAATGGTCACAAGTGCATTTCAAATGCTAAGCAGAATATTAAGAGATAATCTCATTAGAAAAATTTCATTAGAAAGAAAGAAAAAGTATTAAACTGTTACGTGATATCTGTCCTCTTACATGGCAGCGAATGGTGGACAATCTCTTGAAAGATGAAGAGACTTTAAGCAACAGAAATATGGTTCTACAGAAAGATGCTGAGAATACCATGGACAGAAAATCTGAGCCACGGTGAGGTTTTAGAAGAAAAGAAAACTTAAACTTTTTTTTTTAATCATCTCACCCCAAGCAAGGCATTCCACTGCCACTATTGCGCATGGGGCTACAGAGGGGAAGGTAAAGAGAAGGAGTGGTTAGACATAGGGAATGTCAGGAGGAAGGTGACAGATGAGTAAGGATAGCGAAGATGAGGGTTGGGCAGATGGGAAGAGTGTTTGATAGAATGGGAGCAGGTTAGTGTGTTAGGAGGTGTCTATTGACTTTACATTTAAACTCCTGGAGAATGTAGCCGTCGGGGAAGCAATCATTTGGAAGAGAATTCCACAGTCGGGAAGTGCAAGGAAAGAAACTGTTGAAGTAGAAATTGCGGTTGCATTTTATCGGTTTCACTGTAAAAGGGTGGGATCTAGTTGCTAATCTAGTATCTCGTTCAAATTCGTATTTAGGGGGCACTAGTGATCTACGTTCATCGGAGCAGAAGCCGTGGAAGTATTTATAGAAGAGACACAGGGAAGCCACGTCGCGCCGGTGAGAGAGAGACTGCAGGCGGTCTGCTAAGTCGGTATCTATCACATTACAGACCCTCCTCTGAACCTTATCGAGAAGCCCGAGGAGAACAGCAGGGGCACCCGACCAGATATGGCAGCAGTATTCAATGCACGGGCGGATGGTAGATTTATAAATGTGCAGGATAGATTTAGACGGAAAAAACTTCCGGGCCCTACACAGAGAACCGACTTTCATAGCAGCGGATTTAGCAATGGATTCGATATAGTCATTCCATTTGTGAAGTCAAGTTTTAAGATTATCTTAGAGACAAGCGAAGGTGTAATGTGGACATCATTCAATTGTGCCTCGGTTCTAGGTGAGAAGTCGGGTGTAAAAACTCCAGATGAGTCCAGACTCGAATTGTTCGAGAATCTGCGGGCAAAGCATTCAGCCTTATCTGCTGGGGAGGTGAGGATCTCAAATTTGTTGATTAGCGGGGGTATTGTGGACTTGCTCTTGTTAAGTACTCTTTTACAGAGTCGCCAGTAGTCTTTAGAGCCGAATTTAGAGCATGCTATGCGTTGCTTCATTCTGGCAGCAAACAACATCTTAGCTTCGTTAAGTATCCTTTTACACTTATTACGAGCTGAAGGGAAAAGGCGCCTGTTTTGGTCCGACGCGTAGTTACGATAGAGTCGGAAGAAATGATTCCGGTGGGCAATGGCAGCCGAACAAGCGGGTGAGAACCATGGAGACGAATGAGATTTAAGCTGGAATTTCCTAGCAAGTATGAAGGCATCGATGCCAGCCTTAACCCAGGAGACCTCGGATGCACATTCATCGATGGGAAGACTAAAGACGTTGTTCCAAGGAATGTCACAGAGGAAGTCTCGGAACGAATCCCAGTCTGCTATTTGATAGCAGTAGGATATTCTACTTGTCTGGGTTTCATGGGTCGGGCGGGAGTGGAGTGAAACATTGACGGACACTACAGTGTGGTCAGAGTTTCCGAGTGGGCAGAGTTGTCTGGTAGTGCAAGAGTCTGGGATGGAAGTGAAGCAGAGGTCTAGAAGTGAGTCCCTTCCGTTAGGGTTGTCGGAGAAACGCGTGGGGAAGTCCACTACTTGCGTAAGGGATTGGGTGATTGAAAAGTTCATGGTGTGGACACCAGCAGGGTCAGTGACAGCGTTCTTCAGCCACTTGGTGTGGTGGGCGTTAAAGTCACCAAACACGAATACATGGGCAGAGGGATGGGAAGAAATGGCTTTGTCAATATTGTCAGAAATGATGTCAAGTCACGAACAGTCAGGGGAGGAAGGAGAGCGGTAGAGAAAGAAGAGATATCTAATCGAGCTGAGAAGTGAGAGGCGGAAGCACATGAAAGAATGATCTGGGGATTCAAAAGATGACACCCTAGCTAAGGGAAGGTGTTCGCTGACATAGACACCAAGCCCATGCATATGAACATTGGAGTCCTTCCTGAAGAGGGAAAGGTAGCCAGGAACGTAGAACTCAGATGAGGGGATAGAAGGGTTAAGATTAGTTTCACATAGGGCTAATATATCAGGTGAGTTATTATGGATGAAAGAATCTACGCTGGGGAAGTTGGTGCGGATGCTGCGTATGTTAGTGAAAGAGGAAGAGGTAGCTGATATTTCTTGCGAATGTAAAGAGGAAAAAGGGTTTGGAATATCTGATACTCACAAGACATATTGAGAGAAAGAGAGAGACAGGGAAAAGCAGTGTGTAACATACTTGATGAGCTTAGATGGTTAGACAGGGCTTGAAAGAAATAACAAAAAGACAAAACTTATTAAAAGCTCTAAGGTACAGAAAGATGTGGAGGGCCATGATTACCTACGTCCTGAAATGACACGGCACATAAAAAGTGATCAGGGAAGTTCATCCTTCATTGCATAATTTCTGCGGAAGAAGTTGTCTGAGTGGAACTTTTAAACTGGATCAATAGCTAAATCCAATGCTAGGAAGGTTGGGTCACTGTGTCGAACCAGGAAGGTTTTTCCGCCTGAGTCCATCTTGCACATATAAAAAACAATTATAGAGCAGAGAATACTTTTGTTATATTTGGTCGGGCGCCACTGCTGTTCATTTCAGGGTTCTCGACAGGCTCCAAAGGAAAATCTGTAATGTGATTGGTCCCGACCTGGCAGTTCGACTGTAGTCATTTTCTCAACGGCGGGATGTGGCTTCCCTCTGTCCTTTCTACAAATACTTTCATGGCTTCTGTTCCGATAAGTTTAGGTCACTTGTTCCCCTTCCACAATCGAGCAATCAAACTGGCAACAAGCTTCCACCCTTTCACAGTTAAATCTACCAAATGCAGCCGGCATTTCTACTCCATCAGCTTTTTCTCGCACTTCCCGCCTGTGGAACTCCCTTCTGTATACTTGCTTTCTTGACGACTACAACCTCCAGGAATTTAAATGCAATATCAATTCCCATCTCTTATCCACTTGACTCCAGTCCTTTCCTCGTCCTTTCTACATCACCCGTGCATCTTGTTCTTTTCCTTTCTCATTCTCCCTTCGCGACTGTTATGCACCAGTATTCCCATCCTTCTCTTGCCCTTTCTCGGACACCCCCCTGTAACTGGTTCGTCTTTCTCTTCGCTCTCCTCCTGCATAAAATTTTACTCTCTTATGTAGTCCCCTGCACATCAGTGGCAGTACCGCCTTGCTTGGAGTGAAACGATTAAATAAAAGATTCTCTTACTAATGGAATATTAAATGAGTCAGGACTAATGAAACCAATAAATTTAATAAAAATAAATTTAAGCAACTTACGTATGTATTCTTGAAGAAAAAAAAATTTTTTCACCTCGTTAATGAGATTAAATGTCGTTCTTTTTTGTTATGATCCATGTCAAGATTCTCAGTCTCTACAGTTTGTATTTATCCCCTTCTTATCTTCACTGGGTAAGACTTATATTTTCCCATTCCGAAATTTATTTAATCTCTCCCTTGCCTTCAGCGAGCGAGCTTCTTGATTCTAATTATTGACTGAATACAGCACTTTTTAAATTTAAATTTTTTTAATTTAAAACTTTTAAAATTAATTTAAAATAATTTATTTAAATTAATTTAATTTAGATTAATTTATCTATAATAATAATTTAGATTAATTTATTTAAATTTAATTTAAAACATTTAAAATTTAGCGAGTGGACGGTTTTAGTTATAATGTTTTATCTTGCTTTTTATTTCTTTATTGGGTTCACTCCCTTCACGCTAATGTCATATGAAAAAATCATTTATAAAAACAAATGGAACAAAAAAAGAAAATGTACATATCTAAAACACGGATACCATTGGTGTTAGTATTGATTTTCTAATCGCAGCTTATTTGTGGCATAAGACCGAGATTATGGGGTACACAGTGAGAATCGAATTCACTACTCAGTTGTAAGAGGTTCAAGCGAGACAAGCTTGCTACCCATTACACCACGTCCAGGCGCTCAACATTGTGTGTTAGAATATTCTGAAGAATATGTGGTATATGTTGGAGACGGATGGGTTTTATTTAGTGGACGTGGCAATTGTAATGTGAATGGTTCATAAATCGGATTAGTAGGATATTCAAATACCTGGAAAGTGTTTTAACAGAGGATGGAAAGTGTGACACGGAGATCTAAAGACGCATTGACATGGCTAAAGACGCATTTCAGAAGCTAAGCAGAGTACTGAAAGACAGGAAAATTTCATTAGAAACACAGGATTGCTATGTAATATCTGTCCTTCTGTATGGAAGTGAATGTTGGACAATCTCTTCAAGGATGAAGAAGAGGCTTGAGGCAGCAGAAATGTGGTTTTTCAGATGGATGCTGAGGATACCATGGATGGAACATGTGTGCATCGATGAGGTGTTGGAAAGGATGCAAACGAGAAGAAAACTAAAAACTTAATATCAGGAAGAGACAAATGAAGCTCCTGGGACACGTAATGAGGAAGGAGGGCTTGAAAAATTTAATACTCACATGTCGGATAAAAGGAAAGAGAGACAGGGAAAAGCAGCGCGAGACGTACTTGTTAGGTCTGAGCAAATGGATGGCGGAGCAAGGTTTAGAAGAGATATCAAGAGAAAAAATATTGGGAGCGATAACAAACAGAGACAATTGGAAGTCTATGATCGCCTACGTCAAGAAAAAAAGGATAGTCAGTGAAAATCAGCCTTTCTTCACGTGTCCATTGGCTATGTACCAAATTAACAGTGTATTTTGTTGAAAATATATTATTCTTGAAGAAAGAAATAAGCATAGAATAACTACCAAAATCGTAAGTTGCTGATAACAAATAATTGTACATAGACAATTATAATACAAAAGTTTTACACGCTTTAACACATCTACGTGTACAATGCCTTCGTTTAATTCACGTGGCATTTTTATTAGCCGTTTATTTATAAGGAAACATTCAGCATTCGCTGGACGAACAGTCAGTGATAATTCTGGTTGAAGTTTGTAAATTCTTTCTATTAAATCTTTTTAAAATATATGTTTCTCAAATCTAAAAACTGTTATTTCTCTTTTCAGACTTGATACGGTATTCCTTTTTAACATTTTGTTTTAAGTCGTGTAAAACTTCAACATCTTGATTATGGCATTCTCTCTTCAAATTTCATGTACCATCCAATCTAGTTTTTGCTATCATTGAATGTTCTTAAGTGATGTGGTTTCTGTTATTTGGTCAGAATTCGTTGTGAAGATGTAGCACCAGTTGCCGAGGTTCAGAGAAGTATGGCCCTCGAAGAAATCTACAGGTTTCATTCACTCTAAGCCTTTTACAACCACTGAACCGAGAAAGTGGTTGTATCCGGCTGGCAGTTTAGATATTTCTGAACGACTTTGGCGCCATGCATGATATCAATATGAAAGTCTTGATTTGACAAGGCTATTTAAGAATAAAACTCGAGATTTTAGGTTAATGTTTTGGTTTTGTAGCAACTTGCGGTGTTGCAAGAAACTACCCATAGCGAAGCGTATTCTATGTTCAATTTTCTTATCTCATCCACTGAACTTATTGTAATTGATCCATAAGGCCGATGTAGTTAAAGTGTTTAGTATTCACTAATCCAACATCCTGAATTTTTATGATGGACTCAGCGTACGTGTTATCATTACTCTCATTCCAATTCCAGAGTTTTTGTATTATTTAGTCCTGAGTATCACGATAAACTACATCTAGCAACAAAACTTCTGATCAGGAAATTAGAGATTTTGAAGAGCGTAGAACTATTTTTCAATTGTTACTGTTCCCACGTCTACCCTGACCCGGGATGGTAGAACCTGTTTGGGCTCAAGCTATGGAGAAATAGTCAACCTCTCATAAAAATACATATGAAAGAGTAAAAATACCAGCAATATATTTTTATATAAAAAGGACCAACAAATAGTGAAGCCCTAAACATCAAAACACTAGGAAAGTATAAAAATACTTTTTAATAGTAAAAATACCAGCAATATATTTTTATATAAAAAAGGACCAACAAATAGTGAAGCCCTAAACATCAAAACACTAGGAAAGTCTAAAAATACTTTTTAATAGTAAAAATACCAGTAATACATTTTTATATTAAAAAGACCAACAAATAGTGAAGCCCCAAACATGAAAACACTAGGAAAGTATAAACATATATTTTCATCGTAAAAGTATCAGCAATACATTATGATATAGAAAATTTACCAAAAATATATATTTTAATAAATTTACTATCAGTACATACAGGGTGTCCATAAAGTCCGTGTGCACTTCAAAAAATGTATATCATTTGTATTTGTGATAGAAGTAAGCTGTAAAAATTGTTATAAATTTTCATGTACCTAGTTTTAAGTATAGTTATTGAATAATTCTTTGCCAAAAAATTTACAACAATTTTTAGATAAGTAAAAAGTATGAACTGTAAAATCATGTTACCCTTTGTATTGCTAATGATAGCGGACATGTGGAAACTTAAATAAGATTTCAATAAAATCGTAAAAAACAGATTTACGTCTTTCTAATCCTTTTTACAAATTATTTCTAATGCAAATACAAATAAAGTTATAAATTTTTTAAAGTGCACGCGAACTTTATGGACACTCTGTATTTATTTTAAAATGAGCAATAATATATTTCATCTGTAGTTGAAGGCATACAATTGCGTTCCAAATATATTTAATTGAATCCATAAAATTCTGTTCAAAATATTTAGATTTAGGCATTAAAGAACCAACAGAAGTTGCTATGCCGTTAAACAATATGAACCAATCCACAGAAAAGAACTCCTTCTTGACATTAATTCATATAACATCCTACAATTTCCTAAAGAATTCAAACTTTATAACACAATATAATTTTAACAAAACTACAACATAAAACACACATATCACCGCTTCTAGTAATTATACCTACACAAACATGGATATGCACACAATCAGCATCTCATCTACTAAGTATTCAATTATGAAAGAACAACAACAATTCTATTGCTTCAAAGTTCCAAAGAAAATTAAACTTTGACATGAAATGAAAGGAGTTGATATACCGTTAAATAAAGGAAAAGTAAAGGGTATAATAAACAGTTTATAAAGTAAAAACGAAAACAGCTTTGATACTAACTAATAGTTTAATAAATTATCTTTCGTTATATTTGACTAACTACTCTCTCGGTTTAATTGTCATGAATGTGTGGCGTAATTTAAATCTAATCTAATCTAAACTTATTTATAAATGAAACTTTGTCTATGTATGTGTGTATGTGTGAGTGCGTGTTTGTGTCCGTTACCTATAGACACCGAAACGGCTGAACCAATTTTCTTGAAAATTTACACAGTTGTACTATAAGCGTCTGCGAGTGTTCTTAGCTAAATTTTGTGTCGAGGTTCCCCCCGATAAATATCGAGAATCGATAATCGAAAAAAATCGGGTTATAGAAGGAGTGGTCCGATTTTAATCAAATTTGATACATTTAAAGACAAAGACATAAGAAACGATATTCAGAAGTTTAAATGTTACAGTTTTTACAATAGTGCAAAAATCGATAATATATATATACATATATAAAAGGCAAGGTGTGTGTTTGTGTGTGTGTGTTTATCTGTCTGTATGTCCTTTATACAGATCCACAATTTTTATCCGATTCTCACCAAACTTCACACAAATATTATTTAGGCTGAGTCTGAGCTCCAGGACCATGGATTGGTTTTAAAGCTTTCATTACACCCGAGCAACGCTGGGCTATACTGCTAGTTTAGAATAACTCGAAATAAGAAATCGAAGAACCTATTTCGAATTCCAGTTGAATTCATTACATTGTCTTACGCGTAAATACTCTTAGGAAAGATATGAATCCATCTCTTCATCCACCAGATATGGCTTGAATAGCAGGACAAGCTAGATCCTGTAGCCTTAAGTGGTTGCATACTACGGGAAATTTGTCTCGTCAGTCAAAAATCCAAAGAAATATGATCGCCGAAGCGTGTATCACGTATAAAACCTAATTGACCGAGTATTGAAAGATTCGCATGGAACTGAATAAATACACAAAAATAGAGAAAGTACACGCTTCTCCTCTTTCAAATATCTTTTCAATGTGTTGAAAGTTCATCCAGTAGAATTAGTTATAATTGAAACAAAGTCGAATTCTTTGTTTCGAACGAAGGTTTTAATACAATCTGTTACCAGTATGGTGTCCTTGTAAAATCTACCGTATGTCCGCTATTCCGATAAACATCAAAGTCAGCTATAAGTTTAAATAATTACTTAAAAATCTGCTCAGGTCAATTTTTGAATGTTTATTGACCTTAGGAACATGGCCAGTTCAGTTAAGAAATCTACTGGCAAAGGAATCATTCTAAAAGGTCTTGATGTATTTCATTGGAGAAAGGCGTTACGAGACACTCGAATGGGAGTCTTTGCTATATCAAATCGATTATTTCGTGTTATACTGATAAAGAATTGGTTGGAAATTGGTTGGACTGTTTCTTTTTTTAATTTTCCTTTACGCATTGTAACTTATCGCCGAACAGGAAAAGTTCCGTAATGTTCATTTTTCTTTTATGTTGAATGGAAGGCTTTGTAGTTGATCTCGGCTCAAATCAAATTTACTGTCTAGGATTTTACGATGAGATTTTTTTTTTCACCCAAGTTCACCCAATTCAAGGCTGTAGAGCCACACACAATCAACCAACCGTTCGGACATGGCTGCAACATTTAGTCTGGTAATTCTATGTATATTCTTGACAAAATCTGAAAAAGAATCTGCAGTATTACCGGTTCTGACCTAGAATCACGGTTTTCCCACAGCCGTGATATTTTCTTAGCAGTTGTTCGAATGAAATTTTCTTTTAGTACCTCGACCTCACTAAATTAAGCTTAGAACTAGATTGGGAGCTGGGTCTTATTTTACCGCTAAGATTCTAATTGTAACCGCAACTTCTATGTTAACAGTTTCTTCAGACAGTTTGCAAACGGAAAATGTGCCCTTGTGCACCATAAATTAATCAAAGCAGATTACCTTTATTAATTGGTACTGAAATTAAGAATGATTATATTTTAACTTATCCGTAAATTAATAAACAAAGAAAGCATCAGTTGAATATTTTAAAATTTTACGACTTTCATCAAGAAATAAATCATTGTCTAAGTAATTAAAGGATCTTATTATTTGAATACGTTTAATCTTATCTACAAAATCTTTTTTGAGAAACCAGGAAAATAATCATCGTATCACCTGAATTAATTGAAAGCTGTCCCCACCTCCTCAACGTCAAATAATTTACTTATAAAACCGGCTAATTTAGTATGATTTATGCTCATTCTTTGATTAGAAGTATTGTAACAGAACTCTGTATAATTAATAGTTCTATAGAATTATAGTTCTGAGTATGACCATAAACGATACCCGACAGCAAGGCCTTTGATCGGGAGAGTATAGAGATTTTGAAGAGCTTTAAACCACTTCTAATTTGCTGCTTTTCTCAGATCTACCCTGACCAGCTGTGGTAGCACCTGTTAGGGTCTCAGCTATGGACAAATAGTGAACCCTTAAACAAAACTAAAACACAGTTTTATAGAAAAAATCGCTAGAAGTACATTTTTATAGTAGAATGACCAACAATATATTTTACAGCAAACTGAACGATACCAATTTACAGTAGAATGACCAACAATACCAATTTACAGTAGAATGACCAACAATACCAATTTACAGTAGTATGACCAACAATACCAATTTACAGTAGTATGACCAACAATACCAATTTACAGTAGTATGACCAACAATACCAATTTACAGTAGTATGACCAACAATACCAATTTACAGTAGAATGACCAACAATACCAATTTACAGTAGAATGACCAACAATACCAATTTACAGTAGAATGACCAACAATACCAATTTACAGTAGTATGACCAACATACCAATTTACACTAGAATGACCATCAATACCAATTTACACTAGAATAACCATCAATACCAATTTACACTAGAATGACCATCAATACCAATTTACAGCAAACTGAACAATACTAGTTTATGACCAACAATGCATTTTATGCGTAATTGAAGGTATACAACTGCGTTTAAAATGTATTTAGTTGAAGCCATAAAATTGTGCTCAAAGTATTTAGATCTTGGCATAGTGATTGATATGCTGCTTAACAAAATCGACCAACTAATTCAGGAATTACCGTCGAATGTTAGATAATAGCAACCATGTCAGGGAGGTCGTAAGCAGGATCAGAGAAATTCTCGGATAGTGATATTTTTGCCAAACATAGGTATGCTTAATATAACCAACGAATAAAATAAATCTTTTGTATCTATTTGTTGTATTTTCTTTACAGATTCTTATCAAAATGGAATTCACTGTAAATTCAAGAGATGGTATTAAACTATTCCACTACGGTATGTAAATTACAGAATGAATGCAAACTACAGATACCGAATGAATGAATGCGTTCTTAAAAGATGCAAGGCATAAGAAATTAAATATATGAAAATAAACTAAAAAACGTGGTCCCTATAAGCCACGTCTTGTAGTCCTTTAGACATCGTGTCCGTTAGTCATAATAATCTACTTTGATTAAGGTGTAGTGCTCGTAGGCACCTTTTTCGTTGGCAAACTGTCAGAAAAAAATGTTAGCACAGAAGTTACGGTTACAGTTAGCAATTTTAGCAGTAAAATGAGAACTAGCTGCTAATCTAGTTCTGAACTTAAGTTCCTGAATTCGAGGTACTAAAAAAGAAATTTCATGCTGCTCGTAAGTAGCAATAGCATTATGGTCAGTCACTTAAGTGCCATACGTAATTCACGCTTGGCGATCATGTTTCGAAAGAGACATGACTGAGTAGAAGATTTTACCGCTGTAGTTTGTAATTACTTTCTGCAGTAGGCTGGTTGCCAACCAAATTTAAAGAAACCAATCTGTCGTACTATTTAACCCATAGATACAGCGAGAAGCGGCGTATTAATTAATAACTTCCCCAAGTCTATTTGCGCGAATGCAACAAATTCAATCGAAACTCAAATCTCTCGTTTCGAGGCGATATTCACTGCACCACAACGCACATCTGACATTATGGTAGGCACTAAAAAGCAGGCCATTTTCACCATTTCTTAATAGCAAATACAGCCATATTTTGTTCCTCCGTTCATAGGGCCTTAACAGTCCATAATGGTATTCATGTGTAAATTTCTGATATTAGAAATATCTATATTTATTAATCTAGCCAATGCACCTGACGAAAAAACAAAAATTAGAACAATAAAATATGAAAAGAGTTGTTGAGAAGTAGGACGTTAGGCCATACGAGAGTGAAAAGCAAATCCATAGGCAATATTTTGTGAACCTAATTTTCAAGGAATCTTTGAGAGACTTTAAAAATATGAAGTTTCAGTGACTTAATGACATAAAAAATGATAAAAGGGACTTCCTGTTTCTTTACGTGCTAATTTTGGTCATTTAGGATAAACTGGTGGGGTATAATGGAAAACGGAAGCAGCACATTTTTGGACCATATGATTAAGTGAGCACTTTTGACTGAATTACGCAGTCGTATAGTCGGTAGCGTTGTACAATTGTGGCCATCTATTACGCTCTAATGTTAGTCTAAGGTACAATGAATAAATACTGACCTCATGCCATGGAATAATAATTTCTAAACTTATCCTCCTGATTACGGACAATGTAACGATATCTATTCTAATTGTGTTCCTCATGATTGTTCTGCACATTAAGATACGCTGGATAGAACTCTTTATCATTTCAAACTGTTTACCCATTAAATTCATGTCAGGGAGGTCGTAAACAGGACCAAAGAAATTCTCGGATAGTGATATCTTTGCCTATCATTTCAAACTGTTTACCCATTAAATTCATGTCAGGGAGGTCGTAAACAGGATCAAAGAAATTCTCGGATATTTTTGCCTATCATTTCAAAATGTTTACCCATTAAATTCATGTCAAGGAGGTCGTAAACAGGATCAAAGAAATTCTCGGATAGTGATATTTTTGCCTATCATTTCAAACTGTTTACTCATTAAATTCATGTCAGGGAGGTCGTAAACAGGATCAAAGAAATTCTCGGATAGTGATATTTTTGCCTATCATTTCAAACTGTTTACCCATTAAATTCATGTCAGGGAGGTCGTAAACAGGATCAAAGAAATTCTCGGATAGTGATATTTTTGCCTATCATTTCAAACTTTTTACCCATTAAATTCATGTCAGGGAGGTCGTAAACAGGATCAAAGAAATTCTCGGATAGTGATATTTTTGCCTATCATTTCAAACTGTTTACCCATTAAATTCATGTCAGGGAGGTCGTAAACAGGATCAAAGAAATTCTCGGATATTTTTGCCTATCATTTCAAACTGTTTACCCATTAAATTCATGTCAGGGAGGTCGTAAACAGGATCAAAGAAATTCTCGGATATTTTTGCCTATCATTTCAAACTGTTTACCCATTAAATTCATGTCAGGGAGGTCGTAAACAGGATCAAAGAAATTCTCGGATATTTTTGCCTATCATTTCAAACTGTTTACCCATTAAATTCATGTCAGGGAGGTCGTAAACAGGATCAAAGAAATTCTCGGATATTTTTGCCTATCATTTCAAACTGTTTACCCATTAAATTCATGTCAGGGAGGTCGTAAACAGGATCAAAGAAATTTTCGGATAGTGATATTTTTGCCTATCATTTCAAACTGTTTACCCATTAAATTCATGTCAGGGAGGTTGTAAACAGGATCAAAGAAATTCTCGGATATTTTTGCCTATCATTTCAAACTGTTTACCCATTAAATTCATGTCAGGGAGGTCGTAAACAGGATCAAAGAAATTTTCGGATAGTGATATTTTTGCCTATCATTTCAAACTGTTTACCCATTAAATTCATGTCAGGGAGGTCGTAAACAGGATCAAATGAATTCTCGGATAGTGATATTTTTGCCTAACATAGGTATGCTTAATATAATCAACGAATAAAAGAAGAAAATCTTTTGTATCTGTTTGTTGTAATTTCTTTACAGATTCTTATCAAAATGGGGTTCACTATTAGTCTAAGGTCAGTCAGTTAAGTGCCATACGTGATATACGCTTGGGCGATCATGTCTCGAAAGAGACATGACTGTCTAGACAGAAGACTATCCCGCAGTAGGTTGCCATTGCTTTCTGCGGTAGACTGGTTGCCGACCAAGGCTATAGAACCCAATCCGTCCTGTTATTTAACTCATAACTGGGAGGAAGAGATGGATTAATACCTTTCCCAAGGGTATTTGCGCGTAAGTGAATGCAATGAATTCATCTGGAATTCGAACTCGGCTCCCCGATTTCTCGTTCCGAGCCGATATCCAATAAGGTACGATGAATAAATACTGACCTCATGCCATGGAATAATAATTTCTAAACTTATCCTCCTGATTACGGACAATGTAACGATATCTATTCTAATTGTGTTCCTCATGATTGTTCTGCACATTAAGATACGCTGGATAGAACTCTTTATCATTTCGGGCTTACGGCCTATCACGTTGAATACACTGGTTTTCGCTCGATTACCGAAGTTAAGCAACGTTGAGCCTGGTCAGTACTTAGATGGGTGACCGCTTTGGAATACCAGGTGCGGTAAGCGTATAGTGACAGATGTGCGTTGTGGTGCAGTGGAGATTGGCTCGGAAAGAGAAATCGGTGAGCCGAGTTCGAATTCCAGTTGAATACCCTGCATTCACTTAAGCACTGGTACCCTTGGGAAAGGTATTAATCCGTCCATTCCCTCCAGTTATGGGTTAAATAACAAGGGTAGGACTCGGGGACCCTGCTCTTAAAAAAAAAACAAATCCCAGTGAATCGTGAAAAGAAAAATGTTGTAAAAATAAATAACCTTACCCAAAATCATTGGTTATGACCTTAAATGATCCCATAAGGATTGATAGGTCGTTAAGCCTAAAAAACAAACAAACTTTATCATTTGAAACTGTTTACCCATTAAATTCAAGTTCCTGTATTTCTAAAAAAAATCTTCAAAATCGAAAACATTTAAAAAAATACCACAGAATTACTTTTAAAAATAGTCAACAATACAATGCGTTATCTCTAAAATACCTAGAAAAAGTCAACATTCTCTTTTCTCATTGTAATCTTTCAGATGTTTATTCCCGCAGACTTCAGATCGATCACTATTCTTACCTTGAAGTCCGCGTTTTTCATATCATTCAAAACCACCAGGTCGTTATTGGATTTAGCCTTATTAGTTCGCAATCGATCTATTTTCTCCGATTAAATCGCGAGTTCCAAGATAAAATAGATTTGTTCTCCACAAAGACACTGCGCGATTCGACAAGCGAAGAATAAAATAAGAAGGATTTCTCAAATAAAAAGGAAATTGGTTTCTCGGTCCATGGATGTCAACTTTATCGAGAAAATTGTTTGACTAGCGAACTGGAATAGAAAAGTTCGGAATTTAATATAGACTTATTTTACAGGTATTTTAAAATACATTCTGTATCGTTGGCAGTTTTCTTTCATTTCGTTTGTTAAGAAAATGAACTTTTTTATGAACATCTCTATGTTTTTCACCTACACATAAATAACAAAACACTCGGAATACGAGATCAGTTTAATTCTTTGAACTAGCACTTCGTGTCTTCTTTTATGTGGCGTGTCATTTCAGAACGAAGGCGATCATGGCCCTCCTTATCTTCATGTCTCTTATAGATCTTAATATCTTTTTTCTTGGTCAGTCAGTAAAGTGCCATACATGATACACGCTTGGGCGATCGTGTCTTGAAAGAGGCATGACTGACTGGACACAAGATTATCCCGCAGTAGGTTGCCATTGCTTTCTGCGGTAGACTGGTTGCCGATCAAGGCTATAGAACCCAATCTGTCCTGTTATTTAACCCATAACTGGAAGGAAGTGACGGATTAATACCTTTCTCAAGGGTATTTGCGTGTAAGTGAATACAAAGAATTCAACTAGAAGTTGAACTAGGCTCGCCGATTTGTCGTTCCGAGTCGATATCCACTGCACCACAACGCACATTTTCTTGGTACTTCTCCCAAACCCTGCTGTCATCCATTTGCTTAAGTCCATCAAGAATAACACGCGCTGTTTTCTCCTGTCTCACATTCCCTATATCTGCCCTATTAGTATCAGATTATCCAAGCCCTCTCTCCTCATTAGGTGCCCCAGAAACTTCAGTCTCTTCGTAATGTTAAGTATGTTTCGTTTTCGTTTCCATCTCCCTAAAATCTTATTGCTTATATTTTCAGTCCATGGCACTCTCAGCAGCCTTCTGTAGAAACCCATTTGTGTTGCTTCGAGTCTTAACATCAACTTTAAGAAGATTGATCAGTGTTCGCTGCCATATTGAAGAACAGACATCCCATAACAATCTAGTAAACTTTTCTTTGTTTCCAACGAAATTTTCCTGTTTCTCAATACTCTGCTTAGCTTTTGGAATACATCCTTGGCTATGCCAATACGCCTTCGGTTCTCAGTGTCGCATTTTCCTTCGACTGTTACAACATTTTCAAGGTATTTAAATTTCTGTACCTGATTGATTTTAGACATTGTGTCCATGCTGCACGTAAGTAGCAATCGCATTTTGGTCAGTCAGTTAAGTACCGTACGTGACACACGCTTGGGCGATCATGTCTCTTCCGATCCATGATAAAAGATTTTCCCGCAGTAGATTACCATTTCTTTCTGTGGTAGACTGTTGGCCAACCAAGGCTATAGAACCTAATCTAACCTACTGTTCAGTCCATAGGTTAGGGGATAAGAGATGGATTGATACTTTTCTCAAGAATATTCGTCCGCAATTCAACTGGAATTCGAACTCGGCTCTCTTCTCATTCTGAGTCGATATCTATTACACTACAACGTACATTCAGTCAGTTAAGTGCCATACGCTTGGGCGATCATGTCTCGAAAGAGACATGACTGACTAGGGTAGAAGATTATCCCGCTTTCTGCGGTAGACTGGTTACCAGCCAAAGCTATAGAACTCAATCTGTCCTATTATTTAACCCATAACTAAAGGGAAGAGACGGATTAATACCTTTCCCAAGGGTATTTGTGCGTAAGTGAATGCAATGAATTCATCTGGAATTCGAACTCGGCTCCCCGATTTCTCGTTCCGAGTCGATATCCACTGCACCACAACGCATAACGTACATTCGTTGAGTTTAAAAATCAGTTTCAAATTTCGCGTTCAATTTCAATATCCGTAAAAACAGAAAAAGAAAACTTTTCATCAAAATTTCCAGGGTTTTATGAAGAATAGAAAAATAATTTGTTTACATAAACAAAATCATTTATTTTATTTTAACGAGACAATTTTGATGATGAAAGATTTTTTCACTATGTTTCGAGCATTTTCCCCGTCCTTCTTTTAAAACCCCAAGCATGACAACAAAGACACTAAAACACAATGCAATAATGCGTGTGAAAGAATTAAAAAAACAGGAGAAGCAATGAAAACAATAGAAGAGTAACCAGTAAGACAGTAGATAACAAATGACATTACATTTGAATTTCAAAGATCAAAATTAGCGGGAACAGAGTTCCACAAACGAGAAGTTCGAGAAAAGAAACCGTCAACATAGAACTTACATCTAATTAATTCAATTGTAAAAATCCCAGTCAGCAATGCGATTTAAACTCATAACTGTGATGTTGGGTAAATATATATTAACTTAAAGCACATATATATGTGTCGTTCACTCACTCCCGCAAAAAGTGGGAGATACAGAAAGATTCTTGAAAATAATCATTTTAATTGTTTACAATAAATGATTTATCGTAGAGTAGGGACAGCTAAGCGAATATTTTATTTGTCCGATCGACAAGCGAATTACCCACTAATGGACCAGGCTTGCCTCCCAGAGAGTAAAACACTACGCCTCCTTGGTCTCACACTTTCAGCGGACCTCAAGTGGAATGACAATATCGAATCCATTGCTAAATCCGCTGTTATGAAAGTCGGTTCTCTGCGCAGGGCCCGGAGGTTTTTTCCGTCTGAATCTATCCTGCACATTTATAAATCTACCATCCGCCCGTGCATTGAATACTGTTGCCATATCTGGTCGGGTGCCCCTGCTATTATCCTTGGGCTTCTTGACAAAGTACAGCGGAGGGTTTGTAATGTGATCGATACCGACTTAGCAGACCGTCTGCAGTCTCTCTCCCACCGGCGCGACGTGGCTTCCCTGTGTCTCTTCTATAAATACTTTCACGGCTTCTACTCCGATGAACTTAGATCACTGGTGCCCCCTAGTTTCGAATTTGCATGAGATACTAGATTAGCAACTAGATCCCACCCTTTTACAGTGAAACCGATAAAATGCAACCGCAACTTCTACTTCAACAGTTTCTTTTCTCGTACTTCCCGACTGTGGAATTCCCTTCCACAAGACTGCTTCCCCGACGGCTACAATCTCCAGGAATTTAAATGTAAGGTCAATAGACACCTCCTAATAAACTAACTTCCATTCTTTCAAACACTCTTCCCACTCACCCAACTATCTATCACCCCCCTCCTTCTGACATTTCCTATATCTGACCACTCTTTCTATTTACCTTCCCCATGTAGCCCCAAGCGCAATAGTGGCAGTGGAATGCCTTGCTTGGGGTGAAATGATTAAAAAAAAAAAATTCGATTTGGTAACTTGTTTTGATTTGGGGGAAGTGGGTGATGACACTAACAACTTGGACATACACGCGTATCTGTGGAATCTAAAAATAAAAATTTCGCATTTCATTTCAATGTTCCGTTTTGACGCCAAAAGAAACAAAACACAAAAGATTTTTAACCAAAATTTCCAGGAAAAAGAATAGTAAAATAATTTTTGCAGAAAAAAAAACCCATTAGTCTTTATTCTTAAAAACAAGATAAACGTTTTATCATCAAAAACTTTATTTTCATTATGTTTCGGACACTTTTTCTATCTGTTGTTTTTCTTTTAATGAATTTATGCAGGTACCGACTTAAATTCTATGAAATTAATTTTCTACTTGAAATAGAACGGCTTAATGATAATCCGTTAAAAAAATTTTTTTTACAAATTCAAATAAGGTTTTACATTTTTAAAACCTTGCACGGTCATTCATCAAAACTATCATTGTCTAAGAATAGAAGCAACAGATTTGAAGATCTAATATTTGTCGAAAATTTTTTGTAGAAAAAAAAAAATAAGTTACTGACCTTAAATGCTTATTTGCGATATTTTACACAAAATTTGGCATAAGGCACAACAGTGTGGAATAAGAGCTTTTGCTGTCTAAGTCGAAAAGTATGCAACAAATATGAACAATCTTTATTTATTCACCTTGACTGAAATCAAAACTTTAGTTTCGAGCCAAATACCAAAATTTGAAAGGCATAAATATATTCAAAATATTAAGATATCAATTTCTATCCTTCGCGAAATGATTTGGAAAACATCAGTTCTTGCCAGAAACAAACAATTTATTTCTCAAGACACAGCAATACAAAAGCGTCCATAAAAAAATTAAGTGGAATTTACTACGGAATGACCAGTAAAAAAACCACTGTTTATTATAACAGTTTTATCTTTCAGGAATAATTGATTTTGAATAAACTTGAATAAATTTCTTGAATATTCATGGCCTTCAGTAATCATTCGACTCTCGCGTATTTACTTTCTTTCACGATTGTCTCTCGATCTTAAGACTGATTATTTAAAGGTTATTTGCAGCCAAATTTCGTTTTTCGTTCTATGTGCGTTGTGGTGCAGTGGATATCGGTTCGGAAGTAGAAATCGGGGAGCCGAGTTCGAATTCCAGTGGAATTCATTGCATTCACTTACGCACAAATAACCTTGGGAAAGGTATTAATCCATCTCTTCCCTCCAGCTATGGGTTAAATAACAGGACAGATTGAGTTCTATAGCCTTGGTCGGAAATCAGTCTACCGCAGAAAGCAATGGCAACCTACTGCGGGATAATCTTCTGCCCAGTCAGTCATATCTCTTTGGAGATATGATCGCCCAAAGCGTGTATCACGTATGGCACTTAACTGACCGACTTCTCGTTTGGTTAAATAACTCACTGATTTTGAACGTCCTGACCGACTTCTCGTTTGGTTAATAACTTTTCAACTGACCTTTTGAACTTTGGTCCTTTTGACCGACTTCTCGGTTTGGTTTTGAAATAACTCACTGATTTTGAACGTCCTGACCGACTTCTCGTTTGGTTAAATAACTCACTGATTTTGAACGTCCTGACCGACTTCTCGTTTGGTTAAATAACTCACTGATTTTGAACGTCCTGACCGACTTCTCGTTTGGTTAAATAACTCACTGATTTTGAACGTCCTGACCGACTTCTCGTTTGGTTAAATAACTCACTGATTTTGAACGTCCTGACCGACTTCTCGTTTGGTTAAATAACTCACTGATTTTGAACGTCAAGTGATGGTGTTATCGTACTTTTCAAAGAAAAATATTCTCAAGTCATCAATTTTCAATGGCTGTCTCACATCTTTCTGAATCCATCGTTTTAATTTATTTTTTACTGAGCTTCTTATAGAAGAGAATAGCAGGTTTCGGGAATTTTGATTTGTCGGATTTTGCTGCTCGCAAGGTTAACGCAGTTTTCTTGTAAGGCGATTAATGCTCCTCTGACCTAATCCAAAAGTGGTACAAGCTACCCAACCTTCTTATTCAAACAAATTATATTGTTTTTTTTTTTTTACTATGCTAAGTAAAGATATTTTTTAATAACAAAATTAGATATCATATAATCCTAACTAACTTTTAAAAATACTTTATCGATATTGTCGATGTCTTTTTTATATTTAATGTTACGGAAAGTACCGATAATGAAATGGTTTAACAACCGACATATTTAATTTATTTGTTTGAACATTATTTTTAATCGACATCTGTATTTGAATAGAAATTCTGCTTTGAATGAAAAAGTATATTTATACATTTGTTTCTACCGGCCTGATTATTTACGTAACAAAATTTATCGTAAATAATCAGGCCGGTAGAAATAAATATATAAATATACTGTTTAATTAAAAAACAGAATATCTACTCAAATACGAGTATCGATTAAATATAATGTTCAAACAAATAAATTAAATATATTTAAAAAGGTCAGTTTCTTTGAACCCTACCCTGATCAAAGTAGTTGATGGGTCCCCCCAATTTTTTTAAAGATTAATCTCGATTTATTTAAAGATTTTTATTAAAGAGAAGTTTGAAATGAAAAAAAAAAAGGATTTTCTGTGATGAAATAAAAAGTTATTCAAGATCATAGAAGCGTAATATCAACAAAGGAAATAAAACTGGTTATGTTCCGAATAAAATTATACGATTGATTACTTTATATTGACTGCTTTATAATTTATTGCGTTAATCGAGATTTGATCAATATCTTTTATTATTTCAAACACAAACAAAAAAGGAAACAGAAAAAAAAACTTAGTTTACTTACCAAAGACTATTCGTGAAATTAAACTTCTTTGTTTACTTGAATTTGTTAACATAGTGCATTCTTTAGTCTCCGTCACGTGTATTCCGAGATAACAAAAAGAAACCCGTTTCTTTCAGAAAAAAATATACCGATTTACAAAGCGTAAATGGAGGACCGAACTTATTACTCACTAAGAATCAGACAAGGGAGATAAAGCTGCCACCCATAATACTTATTTTTGTAAAAAATAAAAAAAAAAATAAAAAAAATAAAAATGTGGCGCAAACTAAAAAATATAGATTTGGGAATGCTGGTCTTCACTTATGTTGTTCAAGTTGTGGCCTCCAATAACAAATCCTGGCGTGTTAGTGTCCTCAAAATATTCTCGCTGTACAAGTTGAACAAATCTGGTGAAAAGACTGTAAGAAAACTGAATGCATGGTCATCAGCAAAAGGTGCAACCCAAAATGCCAAATACAGGCGGGGGATACCAGAATCAAGCAAGTACAAAAATTTAAATACCTAGGAAGTGTTCTAACAGGAGATGGAAAGTGCGACACAGAGATCCGAAGGCGAATTGGCATGACAAAGGACGCGTTCCAGAAGCTGAGTAAAGTACTAACACACAGGAAAATTTCACTAGAAACAAAGAAAAGAGTGCTGGATTTCTATGTGATGTCAGTTCTTCAATACGGCTGTGAATGCTGGACAATATCATCGAAAATGAGGACAAAACTGGAAGCAGCAGAAATGTGGTTCTACAGAAGGATACTGTGGATATCGTGGACTGAGAATGCAAGCAACGATGAGGTGTTGAAAAGAATGGCAACAAAAAGGAAATTGATACTGAGCATCAGGAAGAAACAACTGGAGTTCCTGGGACACGCAATGAGGAAGGAGAGACTGGAGAATCTGATACTGACTGGCCGGATAGAAGGAAAGAGAGACAGAGGAAGGCAGCGGATAACATATTTGCAGGGCCTGATCAGGTGGATGACGGAACGGAGGTTGCCAGGAGTAACAGGAACAAACATACTAAGAGCCACAAGGGATAGGGAGACGTGGAGAACCATGATTGTTTACGTCCTGAAGGGATAGGGCACATAGAAGAAGAAGGTCTTCAACTGTCTTTATGATAACTTAGCTAACCTCATTCGCTGACCCAATATTTCTTGCATCAAAACATCACATTCTTGCGTAACACCTTTACTACAAACAACATAATATCTCAACGATTCTATGAAAGTCCAACTAGTCGCATGGGTACAATTTGTCTGTGGGGAATATAAAAATTAAAACCTCCGATGAATACTTATACAATGCATTATATATTTACAAGAAACTAAACAGAGGAATCTTCTTATATGTACCCTGTCTTTTCAGGGCGTAGGCGATCATGGCTCTCCACGTCTCCCTAATCCTGGTGGCTCTTAGCACGATTTCTTCTGTGACACCACGCAACCCCAGTTATATCATCCACTTGCTCAGGCCCTTCAAATATGTTATCCGCTGCTTTCCTCTGTCTTTTTTCCTTTATCTGGCCTGTCAGTATCAGGTTCTCCAAGCCGTCCTTTCTCATTGCATGTTCCAGGAAATTCATTGTCTCTTCCTAATGCTCAATATTAATTTCCTTTTCGTTGTCATTCTTTCCAACACATCATCGTTGCTCACATGCTCGGTTCATAATATCCGCGGCACCCTTACTCAATCGTTAATCGTGACAGAAACATCAGTTAACTGGACGAAATTTATGCGGAGCGTGTATAGAGCAATCAGTCATTCGTCCAACCAGACACACAATCACACGTTCATCTAAACACAACAACAAACACGAAATAAACACACTCGTAAACAAAAAAAGCCCGGCATGTATAAGGGAAATTAACATTTCTACTCACAAAACGGGAGAGGGGGTTGAGGAATTAAACTAAAGAAAAGTGGGAACAAACAAATAAAATAAATAAATAAATAAATAAAAATGAGGCCAATGACGATACATACTTTAGATAAGTTTTAATTTTGCATAATTAAAAAAAAAACCTAACCTATTCTCAGGTAGGATTGACAATGTTCAATGTAGGGCACCCAATATCCTGATGATTAACCGGCATCAAAATGCCGTTCCGTGTTAGCTCCTTTCACTTGACAGATGTGCGCAAGACTCACCCACACTTTGCCCAATTCTGATAGAGAGTAAGAGTCATCGCCTTTCTGTCCTGATCCTGACTTTAGGCTGATGATTAAAGAACAAGTTCAGTTGGGAAAAGGAAAAATTCCCTATAGAATTCCTTCTGTCGCGTCATTCATACCACGGCTTGTATAAAATCTACTAAGCACACGAACGCAATAATTCTCAATCCTAGTCAACGACGGCACTACATTTCCACAAAGAGAAACGGCTTCAAAGACGAAGAACATTTTTGTTTTTTAATCATTTCACCCCGAGCAAGGCAGAAACGCCACTGATGTGCAGGGGGTTACATAAATGTAAAAAGATTAATTGGAAAAGAGTGAGGAGTACAAGCTAGTTAGAAAGGAACAATAGAAAGCTGAGAAAGCAGGTGCGATGACAGATACATAGGTGGAGAGAAAGGGAAGGTTATACAGGGGAGGGGAGAGAGCTAGAGTCCAGTGGTTAGTAGATGAGTATTAACTTTGCATTTAAATTTCTGGAGGTTGTAGCCGTCAGGAAAGCAAGAATACGGGAGCGAGTTCCACAGGCGGGAAGTGCGAGAGAGGAAGCTGCAGGAGTAGAATTGTCGTCTGCATTTGGTTAACCTGACTGTGAATGGGTGGGACCCAGTTGCCAGTCTGGTTGCACGAATAGACACCTGTTGAGGAGGCATCAGTGAATTAAGCTCATCCGAGCAGAAACCATGAAAGTATTTATAGAAGAGACAAAGGGAGGCCACATTTCGACGATGGGGAAGTGGCTGCAGTCGAGACGCCAGATCAGTACCTATCACATTACAGACTCTCCTTTGGAGCTTGTCAAGAACACTGAGGAGAACGGCAGGGGCACCTGACCATAAATGGCAGCAGTACTCCATGCACGGACGGATGGTTGACTTGTAAACATGCGAACCATGAAATCTTCAACCCACTTGCACAACGGGACTGCTACTTTGCAGTGGAAGCAGACGTGAGACAGAGTTTCCACTACCGACTCACCGCAACGGACGCAGTTGGGCAAACTACCCAAGCCCGCTGTACAAAGCTTTTTGTCGGTCTATAAGTTATATTATTACAAGTTCTAATATCATAAGTTCTATTACAATTTATATTATTACAATATTATCATATTATAACATTATAATAATAGAGGTTATAATATTACAAGTTTTAATCTTTTGCATTATCATCCAGGTGAGTGACACTTCGCAATTAGTGAAACATATTATCCAAGGCCATATGAGCGAGCCTCCTGCTTCGTTAGAATGAGCTCATCAATCAAATAATCTTAAATGGTTCCCTAACTATTAACCGATATAATACCTCATGGGGAAACATTTGGACATCAGACAGGCCATCCGTAGTCCTTAAGAAGAACTTGAGGGCTAAGCGGTATTAACGATAGAAAGAACATTCACCCCAAGATGAACGGCGGACCTTCATTTCGCTTGATTTCGCACTTATTGGGGACGAGAAGTTGTTACTGGTGTTTTCTCTGCAGAATTTGCAATTCCCATGCGCTTTCGATCATATTCGGTCTAGGAATGCGATACGAAGCGTATGTTGACGAATCTCAGCACTAAGGAGGGTGGAGGCAACAGACAGACAGACACATCTTAAGAACATTGGTTACCCACAAGATGTAACTAATGTCATTTATATGGCATACGGCGGTGGAAGCAGGGAGTCGGTATAGGAGAATTGAGCAGATGTGTGAAACACACACCTCAGCCTTCCTCTTTAAAGAAAGATTCCTCCGTGACCTGAACCTGTTAGATTGCCTAAATAATATCTATAGAAAGAGTACAAATGAAATAATATTTGACATAATATATACTACATGTTATAATATTATATTTCATAATAATAAAAGTTATAATATTAAAATATATAATATTATAACATTATAATATTACAAGCCAAATTACAATTTATAATGTTACAATGTGATAATAGAATTATATAAGTTATATTATTACAAGTTCTAATATCATGAGTTCTATTACAATTTATATTATTAAAATATTATCATATTATAACATTATAATAATAGAGGTTATAATATTACAAGTTATAATATTACAATTAATGATATATTATAATATTACAAGTTATATTACAAATTATATTATTCAAATATAAAAAATATAATATTTTAATATTACAAATTATATTATTCAAATATAAAAAATATTATAATATTTAATATTTTAAAATATTATAATGTTATGATATAATATTTTAATATTAATATAATTTATAATATAACAAGTTCTAATATTACATGCTAAAATAATACAATATTATAGTATTATGATAATAGAATATATAATAGTACAAAATATGTTACAGTATATTAATATTGCAATCAATAATGCTACAATCTATATTACAAGTTAAAATATTACAATACTATATGATTATAATATTACAATATTATATTATTACAAGTTATAATAGTACAATTTGTAATATTACAATCTTAAAATCTTATAAATTGTAGTATTATAATATTACAAGTTAAATATTACAATATTTCAGTTTATATGATTATAAGGTATATTAGAATATTGTAGTATTATGAATTGTAATAATATTATATTAAATTACATGTCTTAATATCACAAATTATAATATTACATTCTATAATATTACAATAATATTATACATTCTATAATATTTCTATAATAATATAGATTCTAATATTATAATATAATTTATAATATTACATGTTATAATATTTCAAGTTATAATATCAGAAAATGTTCTTATTATAAATTGTAATATTACACTATATAACATCACAATATATAATATTACTACATATATTACAATTTATAATATTACAAGTTATATTAAAATTTATAATATTACTAACAATAACATTAGAAGTTATGATATTATATTATAATATTAGAAATTGCAATATTACAATTTTCAGTATTACAGGTTAATATATTAAAACTTATAACATTGCAAGTTATTAAAATATATTAGTAGAAATTGTAATATAATATTCTGCGATTATAAAATTACAAATTCTAATATTTCAATTTTTAAGATTATAATTTATAATATTTCAAGATATATTATTACAATTTATAATATAATAATATTATATCATACTATTATAATATTAAAAGTTACAATATTATACTTTTGCAATTTATCTTGCAATTCATAAAACAAGATATAATAGTATGCTTTAGAATATTACAATTTATAATATTACGTTATAATGTTACAAGTTTTTATGCTATAATATTTGATATTAACACCACACACACACCACACAGATATATATATATATATATATATATATATATATATATATATATATAAAGGAAAGCTCAACACGTCATATTAGTTATAAACTATAGTTCAGTTCAATGAGCTTAATTAGCTCATATCATCATAATCTTTTGCAATATTTCATCCATCTGGCATAAAATTTCAGCCGGAATGAACGTTTTCTTAAAATGAAGAGGGAACATAATAGAAATAATAATAATAAACATAAAATTACAAACAAATAAATAAATGACAATAAATGTAAGGGGAAGGAGGTAAGAAAGAAGAGAGATAGAGTCCTGTTCCAAATATGGGTAGTATCCGTTTGAAGTTATTTTGACTGTCTTAGATGGCATGACCTCTGAAAAAAACAAAAAAAAAAACAATTCCCCTGACTTTAGGCATCTATTTGACCCCATCAGGTCAACCCACTTACTTATACTAACTTTTATCCACATATACCTATGTGTACATTCCCACATATACTTACCCTTTGATTTTATTTAAGTTTACATATCCACTGATTTCTTTTTTATTTTCTTATCTTTTTAGGTCTTAGCGTTTTCATAATCACATATATATACGCTTCATAGGCGCCTACGTAGTGCGGTGTATATACGCACTCCCATATCACGTTGTCTGTGTGTAAAATCTCCGCTATGACTAAGATACATAACTGTAAAGGGCAATATAAAGAAAGAAACGACAAATTATCTCAGCCAAGACATTTCAGCCTCTGATGAACGGTATCAGAATAAATTTGAGGAGTTTATTTTTCAACAAGTATTTATAATTAAAAGTCAAAATATAAGTTTTCTAATTTTTTTTAAATTCAAGAGACTTTCATAAACATTCATAATTTTAATTATTAATTACATAAAAAAAGTTCAACATCATTTGCTCACTTTCATTTTTTATGCTACTTCTCATCCTCCATAATTTACCGAGACTTTTCAGCTAACCTGGGTGTTGACTTCAATGTTCACTTTTATATTTACATATGCTCTATCCTTGATATCGAACAATTTAACCCATAAACATATCATACCTTAAAACCTATACACACACACACACACACACACACACACACACACACACACACACACACACACACACACACACACACACACATATATATATATATATATATATATCAGCACATCTGTTTGTATGTTTTCAAAGTGAAACCAATAAAAACAAATTGTTTTACCCTTTAACATTGAAGCAGTTCAAACGAGAAAAATCGATCTAATCGTTATCGAAAAAAAGAACGAAAATTGTCGGTGTTTTTGATTTCCTCTAGTTATGAAATCAAGTAAATAAAGATGATAGTTTTCAAAAGTACATTTTAGTTCGTAAGGTTACAAAATGCGAAATTAATGTCCTTTGCGATATTAGTTTAGACGTCAGCTCCAATCCGCCTTTGTTTTCTAAAATTATGACTTAGCCACATGAATCAAATAAGTCAAAGCTCGTACGATTCAGGACCGACAACAACGTCCATGATTTCGCAACTTAGTTTATTAAATCCTTTCTCAGTTTTCTCTCCTAACCATCAATGGAATTCGAGTTTCAAAAGCGAAGCATTGTCAGTTTATAATTTGCTTAATGCCTGTTTTGCACATTTTTATGGTGCAGTGGAAACTGACTCGGAACGAGAAATCGGAGAGCCGAGTTTGAATTGAAGTCGAATTCATTGCATTTACTTACACGAAAATACTATTGAGAAATTCGTTTCTTATCAACAGCTATAGGCTAAATAACAGTACAGATTTGGTTCCATATTCTTGGTTGGTAATCAGTCTATCGTGAAAAGTAATGGTAAATTACTGCGGAAAAATCTGCCAAGTCAGTCATATCTCTTTCAAGACATAATGACCTAAGAGTGCATCACGTATGGCACTTCACTGACTGACTGATGATAGGATAACTCAATAATGGTTAAATCTATAGATATTAATTTTGCGGTTATTTACCAAAATCAAGCAAATACAAAAATTTCAATATCTGGGAAGTGTTTTAACAGATGAGAGAGTTACACTGAAATGCGAAGGCACATTGGGATGGCTATTGATGCATAGGAATTTTGGTATGAGGAAGCCGCCCAAAATTTTCATATTTTAATACACCTTATAAATATCAGAAAGCAAGGTTTTATATTTCCTATACGGATAAAAATATAACAATAAAAAGTTGAAAATGTAACCGAAGTCTTTAAGAATATTTATTTAGAGTAACTTTACCCATTTCACGGTTCTATGGTTTTCAAAAGCTAAATTGAGTTAGGAAGATATGTCGTTATGCTTGGATATATCTCGCATATATATATATCTAAATCTAATCTAAACTTATTTATAAATGGAACTTTGTCTGTGGATGTGTGTGTATGTGTGTGTGTGTGTGTGTGTGTGTGTGTGTGTGTGTGTGTGTGTCTGTGTGTGTGTCCGTTACCTATAGACTACGAAACGGCTGAACCGATTTTCTTGAATATTTACACAGTTGTACCAGAAGCGTCTGTGAGTGTTCTTAGCTAGGTTTTGTGTCGAGGTATCCCCAATAAATACCGAAAATCGATAATCGAAAAAATCGGGTTATAGAAGGAGTGATCTGATTTTAATCAAATTTGATACACTAATAGACAAAAACATAAGAAACGATAATCAGAAGTTCAAGGTTGCAGTTCTTACAATAGTTCAGAAAATCGATAATATATATATATATATATATATATATATATATAAAAGGCAAGATGTTTGTGTGTGTGTCTGTTTATCTGCCTGAATGTCTGTATTTTTTCAGCCCTTTTATTTTAGTTTTTGTTTCGGGTTTGGATCTAAGTAGGTATAATGGTAGTTCTTAGTCTCAGCCATGATACCATTTACTCAGAGGAGTTATTTAGCCTTCAAAGTTCGGTTTACGACGAAAAAACTTCTTGATATAGATACCAAGAAATCAAAATTTGACTTACATCCATTCATTTTTCTTTCAGTCTATGCTTTCACTACTGCTTTTTAGTCTTTCGTGCCAACATCCAAAGAGCCTGAATTTCAGGACCATGGATTAGTTTTAAAGCTTTCATTACACCCGAGAAACGCCGGGCTATACTGCTAGTATATATATATATATATATATATATATATATATATATATATATATATAATCCAATAAAGCATATATCTAAAAGGACAATGTGAATAAAGATAAAGGAAAACTTCTCGTAGCGGTTCGTCCTCTGAGGAACTTTATCAAGGCAAATGCAAAGATTTTATTTTGTGATAAAAATTTATATACAAGAACAAAAATGTTATTTGGGTATAAGGTTGCTCATAAATATTCACCAGGTTAGCGGAAAAGTAGGCATGTTCATGGACGTGAGGTGATACTGCCCAGTGCCTAATAAACTGAAAGTGATTAGGAGGTATTATATATATAGTAAAATTTTGTAATTTGCTTGAAGCATTGTGTATATTAGGTGTATGGTTAGGTCTTGAAGGCTGTCACAATGCATCTATTCCCACCAATTATGGGTTAAATAACAGGACAGATTGAGTTCTATAGCCTTGGTCGATAACCAGTCTACCGCAGAAAGCAATCGCAACCTACTGCCCAGTCAGTCATGTCTCTTTCGAGACATGGTTGCCCAAAACGTGTATGACGTATGACATTTAACTTATGTGTATATAAAGATATGTTTAGATGTTTTGAATAACATGAGGTTATAACATTAACTAAAAAATGCGTGCATTACCAATATAGATATGGAGCATGCCTTGTAGAAAAAAAAATTATAGAATCGCATTTTTTGATCGTCTTAAGTTCCCCATTATTGTAAATTTGTGTCAGACTAAGGTTACCATGTGTGAGGATGATGCAAAATTCCCCACTGATAATCTTTTCCTAATGTTAAAGACATTCGGAAAGTTTATTCAGTTCTGTTATTGCTTTTCAGAAAGATGATTAATTTGTTATGGTTAAAACATGGTTAAATTCGTATTTGCGTGTTTAGTCTGGGGAAAAATCACACCAGAAATTGGTTTCTCGTTGCTGGAGATTATAGTAACGATGAAGCAATTCTAAGCACGTGTTAAGAATGTTTTGCAAAGTTTCAAAAGAAGAGATTTTAACCCCCGGCGCAAAGAAGGGTCTAAAAGAAAGTAGACTTAACATGAACTAGAGATAAACAAATCAGGCCACTCAGTGTGTCGAAAATAGTTCACAAAAATTTGCAGAAGGTATAAAAATAGGTTTCCGCTAGCATCAGGAGTAGATAAGTTCGTCTATCGTCCGGGTCACGGCCTTTTATGGTCTATTGAACAGGAGTAGAGGTTTATCTTTTGTTTTATGTTTAGGATTAGATTTCTGGTTCCTTCTAAAGTCTACTTCAACTCTATACATCTAACTTTTTTGCCTAATTCCGAAACTGTATTCACCAATTTCGCTATTCACAATGATTTTGTCTGCGAAAACAAGAATTCAGTCTAGGGTGTTTTTTGAGTAGATCACGAAAATAAATACTTTTTCTCATGAAATGTGTTTTTTAAAAGTTTTTCTAAATTTTGAAAGTTTTAGATTCATAATTATATGTATTGATATTAAACACGTTCATGTAACCGTTTTATTTCATTTAAAATATATACGAAAACATTATTAAAAGAAAATGTTTGGTAAAGGCCTTTATGAAGTCGTTGTGTTTTTTCTGTGTTTAGCGTCTAGCCTGTCTCAATGAAGAGTCCAGCAAAATTCAGCTAGCATAGCAGGACTCAACTTACATTTATAATGACTTTCTATTTTGACAATATCTCGGTGGAAACTTTCACCATGTCCGTCGATGATTACTGCGTTTTCCTGGAAGTAGAGAAGTACGCTGTGGTGCAGTGGATATCAACACAGAATGAGAAATTGGAGAGACGAGTTCGAATTCCAGTTGAAATCGTTGCATTCACTTACACGTGAATAACTTTGGGAAAGGTATTAATCCGTCTCTTTCTTCCATCTATCGAATAGTGCAACAGGACAGATTGAGTTCTATAGCCTTGGTTAGCAATCAATCTACCGTAGAAGTAATGGCATCCTATTGCGGGAAAATCTTCTGCCAAGTCAGTCATGTCTCTTTCGAGATATGATCGCCCAAGCGTGTATTACTGATGACACTTAATTGACTGACTGAGAGAAGATGTGAGTGAAAAAAAAATCATCTTTAGTGACATACTGCATTCTAAATTTGAATATGCTTCAATCATATTTTGAAGTCAATCAGTCAGTTTAAGTGTCATACGTGATACACGCTTCGGCGATCATGTCTCGAAAGAGATATGACTGACTGGGCAGAAGATTATCCCGCAGTGGGTTGCCATTGCTTTCTGCGGTAGACAGGTTGCCGACCAAGGCTATAGAACCCAATCTGTCCTGTTATTTAATCCATAACTGGAAGGAAGAGACGGATTAATACCTTTCCCAAGGGTATTTGCGCGTAAGTGAATGCAATGAATTTAGCTGGAATTCGAACTCGGCTCCGCGATTTCTTGTTCCGAGCCGATATCCACTGCACCACAACGCACATCCTACCTTTATATTTTGAAGTAGTATTTCTTAATTTTGCGCTTTTTGCTTTCCAAAGAAACCATTACACACGCCTTTGAAACTTTTACAGGTCTTCAATTCCAATTTGTTTCATGTTACTTCAAGTTAATTGTCTCTTATGAACTGCCTAATTTGAGGCTCGACAAAGAGTATTTCTTTAATTTTAGCATTACTAACTCTTGGAAAAAGACGGATTATTGTGCTTCAAAGTTTTAACAAATTGTTTCATCAAGCCCGATTTTATATGAAGTGGTAGCAAAATTATGTTTTACTTGGCCACTGATGGTTTACGTACGTTATATGAACCAATGTTTGACTCATTTCTTCATAGCCATTCTGTGCGCGTGTAGTGTTCTTCAGATCGGCTGTCCCATTGACATAACTTTCGTATAGCCTGCCTGCAATCAATTCAAAATAGCGACTAACTTAAGATCTGCTTAGATTAACCCCTTATATTCATTGTGTATCATTTTGTTTAAAATAAAATTTAAAACCCAGGTTTCCAGAGATCTTTGCTTGAATATTGTTTTTCTATTAAAGTAATATCTGAAAAGGCTTGTGGTTGAGGTGTAACCCATTTATGTCAAGGCATGCAGTAGTCAACTTTGCAGAATGTGAAGGAGCATTGTGTTGTATGAATATAATTTATACTTTAAAGTTTCTTATTTTCATCTCTGACATTAAAAAAATCCCTTGTTCCATAAACTACAATTATTCGGTGCATTTATCTTGATAAGGTCATCAACATATATATATATTTTTTCTTAATCATGTCATCTCAAGCAAGACAAAACTGCTACTAGTGTGCAGGGGGTTACAGAGACAGAAGGACCAGGTACAGGGCTTATTGAAGAAACGTTAAAAATGAATGGCATTCAAGAAGATAGAAGATTGATGTTGAATTTAATTTTTTGGAGATTATAGCTATCAGGGAAACAAGTAAACAGAAGGAAGTTCCACAGATGGGAAGTGCGAGATTTTTATGAGTGTCTTAAAACAACAAAATGAGCTAAATAAATCAATATATTTCAAATATGCAAAAGTACAAATTTAGTTCTATAAAAAGAGGCGTCAATGAAAAGACTGCACAGAGTAGACTCATACCGTAAATTCAGTTCTTCAAAAAAATCCAGTTCACAGTAAAATTCATAAATGTCAAAAAAAAAAAAAATTCTTGTAAAGTGTCCGCGCGAGTGCGAAACTTTGTAATTTGAACATCTTGCGTTACCCTTTTCGCCTCAAAGCGTGCAGCTCACTCTGCTATTTTGTCAAGTCTAAATATATTACAAGATCATTAAGATCATGCTGTGACACAGGTTTTTGCGCATGTGATTCATGTTCTGGAGCATAGGTATCACCTTTTATCCAGGAAATTCAATTACTGATTCGTCTGAGCCATATAGGAAAATTTCCGTGGGTGGTTCAAATACTGGAACTTCTGAGTAAGAGTTCAGACCGAATATCAGATTTCTGGTTGGGATACACCACGGATGAAGCACTCTTCGTCGTTATATCTGAAAAACAAAATGAATATATATTAAGCATAATTATACTCTAATCTCAATATGCATAAAATTATAAAAATAGCTTTATATGTCTGGGTATTGCGGTCGAATAGAAATAAAATATTCTTGCTTATTATGTCTACTGAGCGAAAGTAAGTCTGTAGCGAGATCTTGGGGTTCATGCCAGACCATTGTCACGCCAAATGGAAGGTTATTCAATTTTTTTTTGACCATTTTGAGAAAACATGGAACCATTTTATGCAACAGACATATGGTGGCCTTGATTTATCTCAGTTGCCAAGTTTGATTCCAAAATATAAATAATATATAAATACTAGTTGGCAACTTACAAAAACTGGAATCATTCCGTAAAAAAATGAATGTTATTTTCATAATCTACACCTAAAACGACTCTAGAAAACAACATTCTCATTTTTGCAGTCGACAAAAGGTTAATTCTTTTGAACTGTGCTATTGTTATTTTTTTCCTCTACCAATAGAAGTAAATATGCTTGCCTTGTAACACTGTAAGTGTGCCTTATGCACACACGTTAAAATGACTATTGACGGACCCTGGATTCGAACTCAGGAATAGATATTTGGAGAATATCTCTGTGGGTATATTTTTTTTGTCTTTTTTCTTATGAAGAGCTGTGAGAAAAAAGAGAGAGACGAGAGAGAGAGAGAGAGAGAGAGAGAAAGAAGAGAGAAAGAGGGAGAGAAAGAGAGAGAGAAAGAGAGAAAAAGAGGGAAAGAAAGAGAGAGAAAGAGAGAAAGAGAGAAAGAGAAAGAGAGAGAAAGAGAGAAAGAGAGAGAAAGTGAGAGAAAGAGAGAGAAAGAAAGAGAGAAAGAGGGAGTGAGAAAGAGAGAGAAAGCGAGAGAGAAAAAGGGAATAAAAAGAGAGAGAAAGAGAGAGAGAGAGAAAGAGAAAGAGAGAGAGAAATGAAAAGAGAGAGAGAAAGAAGGAAATAAGTGCTGGGTTAACCGAGAGAAAGAGAGAGGCGAAGCGCAAGGCATTTACGAGATGACGCCAATCAGATATCAAAGTTGGTTTTGCGAAAGGGCGAGAATTCTGTTTCTTTTTTTCATCTTGTCTGTTACTCTCCCTTTTCGGATCAACCGAAAGCGGAATTATCGGACGGATTTAGAAGGAGACCATCCACGTTAGAATGGAATTGTAGTTAACGTTGCCAGGTGAATGTATAGAGCCAATATAATCGTGTCTCCAAGCATCCAAGATGGTGAAAATCGTAAGCGGGTGATCTAAGCCAGATACTCGAAGTTGACGTTAAATTTTAATGGAGAATCATTCCACTCACGTGCCACCCCACGCCATATTGAAAAAATTTCAACAAAAACACAACGGATTTGGAAATCGATTCAGAAGTAGAGAACGACGCAGAGATTGTCACAAAGAACCTCAAAGAGACGAGAGATTCGCACGAAATGCGTGGAAAAATTCTCTCTCTCTCTCTCTCTCTTTCTCTCTCTCGCTTTTTCTTTCACACGCTAGAAACATGAACACCGCTTATAAGCAGAACACCGAGGTGGGCATAAAGACTGTATTACTTCTGACAACAAAGACATAGTAGTAGTAGTAGTAGTAGTAGTAGTTTGCAGACTCTGAAAAAAGTTGGATTGTATTTTTTAAATCCCTTTTTTACTCTCTTTCTTTTGCTGTACACAGAAATGCAATATAATAATTAGTCCACATAGACTGGCCTTCGCTACTGTCTTGTTATCTATTTTTTGCTCTTGTCTGTTTCCCTTATTTCTGCATATGTACCAAACCACCTTTGTTTTCAGTTGTCGAGGAGTGCCGCATGAAGACGACTACCCCCTTTTCCCGTTTTTAACTTATCTGAGATCAAAAATCAAAACGTGGCAGAGTAAGTGAAGGATTTCGACAGATCATTTGACATCTTTGATTACCTGGGGGCGGAACCGAAGCGAACAGCTGCAGAGTCAGGTGCGACTAACTTACGCTAGTTAACACACGCAACAAACACCATGAGACCGAAGGTATTGGCGTCATACCTATTATCCGGTTCACATTCATTCTTGGTTTTTTGAACAGGGGTAAAGATTTATTCTATGTTACCTGTTTAGAATTGGGTTTCCGCTTTCTTCTAAAGTCTTATTCAACTCTATACATCTAACCTCTCCGACTAAACTCCGAAATTTCATTCACTAATTTTTTTACTTCTCTCCCATAGTAGACAATTTCTCCTGTCGTCCGGTTCACAGTCTTATCTGTTCTTTTGAACAAGAGTTGAGGGTTATTCTTTGTTTCATGTCTAAGATTGAATTTCTGGCTCTTATAAAATCTACTTCAAGTCTTTTAACGTCTCTGACTAAGGCCTAAGATTTTATTCACGTATTAATTTTTTATTCTCTTCCAATAGTAGACAGGTTTTTCTAAGCACTTTTCCCCGGTATTTTGTACAGGAGTACAGGTTTATCCCTTGTTTCAAGTTCCGGTCTATACTTTTAATGTTTCCGACTGAACTCTGAAATGTTATTCACTAATTAAATCATGACCTTTTCAAGTTTAGAGTTAGCTGTTTATTTCCTGCATAGATCCAATTGCCCATTCTCACGTTAATACAACACCATTCTACCTTGAATGGTTATTGGGCCTCGTGCTGGGTGAACATTAATGTAAAAAGCAGAACTCAGAAACTCAGATACAAATCGTTATGCCAAACATCAAGATAAGCGATTGTCAGACAACAGGGACAAAGCAAAGGTAGACATCTTTCTTTTACCAATTTTCTTTGTCTTTCCGTTCACTATCTCTGCCGGTTTTCTTTCTTTTTCTTTGGTCGGCTTAGCGTTGGTAAGGTTGTTCTTTAAAGATTTACCAATAGTTTGGTTAGTTTTGGCTTTGGCTTAAATGGGATTCATTTGGATTTACTCAAAGGAAAATCGATCAGTTTTTACATATTATTATTTTTTTTTCGACACAGAAAAGAATCTATTTCTTCTTAAAAGTTCTGAAAGATTTGCGCAAAATGTTACAGTTATCGGGACAGAAATTGGATTCGGTGTGCCGAGTTCCAGCCTAGTCTGTTGCGTTCACTAAACACTATTGCCACTGAAAAAGGCATGAACCCATCTTTTCTTGCATACAGATAAAATAACAGGCTAGTTTGTACTCTTTTGATAATGTTCAAACAAATCATTTCATATATATATATATATATATATATATATGTATATACATACACACACACACGCATATATATATATATATATATATATATATATATATATACACACGAAAAAAATCTAAAGCGAGCCAAAACCTACCGCGGTTTCACACTACGGATCGTCAGGGCAAAGGCTAAACCACTAAAGATAAAACCAAATAAATAGATATGCACAAGATAAGGAGGAACCATACCAACAACAAAAGGTGGGGTTAGAACAAAGAAAGCAAAACACACTAAATAAGAAAAAAAAATATATATATATATACCACTCAACAAGACCGAGGGGCCACTTGAGGATGCAATTTGTATGGACAGGATGGGAAGATAATGGTTAACCCTAACCCTGAACAGGTTAGGTTTGTAGTGATTAAAGAAACATTCCCTTGTGAGTCATTTCCAAGGAGCGGTGTTTTGCAGGAAGACGCTGTTCAAGAGGAATTTACTTTCAACTGATGGAATAAGGAAGAAATATGTCTGGTTTGCTCTTATGTGAGTGGCATGACATGTCATCACAATGAAGGTTTGAACTGGCGTTTGTTACAGGAAGTTATCTAGATGAGGTCATTTTAGCCAAAGGAAGTGATACTAGCTATTAGGAGAGAGGGTGATTTTTGTATTATTTTGACTACTAATCATAATTTAATCAATATAATCAAATATATCTTCATTTTGAGGTCATCAAGGGAGGAGTGTGAAACAGATTTTTAGTGGTAGTCTAGTACCAAAACTGAATCTCACCGGGGTCAGTGTGTAAGAGAGGTGTCTTATTCAGAAGAACCTTGTGGGGGAAGATAGCTGAAGAAATGTTATTAATAAAAAAGAATGATTTATGACGAGCAATTAATTTATAAAACCATGGAAATTTTCAGTAGCTATGAAAAACTGCTAGAACTTTCTGAAAAAATATCAATCAGTATTGAAATATTAGACATCTTTTTTATTTTATACAAAAAAAATTAGATAGAACAGTTTTGTCTAAAATTTTTAAAAAAAGAAAATCGGGGTAAGATTCTGATCAACTTTTAATTGCATATAGGAAACGTTCTTTGTTAGAGTGAGCAATTGGCTCTTTTTACTGACATATTCGGACTAAAATTAACCTTCTTTAATTAAGGAAATTGATAGAGGATTTTTATGCCTGATAACACTTCCCTCCAGTGTTACAAGATAACGAGGAGTTCATTAGTTTGAAACATATCCCATAGAATTTGAAATATTTGTAAATAATTTCTGTTTTTAGGAAATGGCGTACACTAACATATAATAGATAGATGGATATATATTAGGTTTTGTTATAGTTTCCATCTTGGGGAACTAATTGTAATATCGAATTTATTAACTACTAACCATATCCGGTCATTAACTGACGTAAACTAATAGTTAGATAGATTGATAGATATCAG
The DNA here is from genome assembly GCA_037127315.1 of Ascarosepion bandense. NCBI lineage: Eukaryota > Metazoa > Mollusca > Cephalopoda > Sepiida > Sepiidae > Ascarosepion > Ascarosepion bandense. The sequence continues at coordinate 240,034 of JBBBDQ010002529.1, forward strand.
ATTTTGTCATAATTAATTTCCGTTTTGGAAAATCAGTTGTAATGTCGTTCTCTTTTCCAATCTTTTCACTGTTTTTTGGGGCAAGAAGTGGCTTGTCAACTTCAATTCCTCGAAGACCAAGCTGTTGTCTGTCAACCATTACAGGCAACCTCTTCTGCCTCCCATAAGCATGGACCAGATGATTCTCCCGGAGAGTAATACACTACGCCTCCTCGGACTTACCCTGTCCTCAGACCTCAAATGGAAGCACTATATTGAATCCATAGCAAAATCTACTGCTAAGAAGATTGGGTCACTATGTCGATCCAGGATGTTTTTTCCACCTGAATCCATCCTGCATATATACAAGTCAACCATCCGTCCGTGCATGGAGTACTGCTGCCATTTATGGTCAGGTGCCCCTGCCGTTCTCCTCAGTGTTCTCGACAAGCTCCAAAGGAGAGTCTGTAATGTGATAGGTTCTGATCTGGCGACTCGTCTGCAGCCACTTTCCCATCGTCGAAATGTGGCCTCCCTCTGTCTCTTCTATAAATACCTTCATGGCTTCTGCTCGGATGAGCTTAAGTCACTGATGCCTCCTCAACAGGTGTTTACCCGTTCAACCAGACTGGCAACTGGGTCCCACCCATTCACAGTCAGGTTAGCCAAACGCAGACGACAATTCTACTCCAGCAGCTTCCTCTCTCGCACTTCCCGCCTGTGGAACTCACTCCCGTATTCTTGCTTTCCTGACGGCTACGACCTCCAGAAATTTAAAAGCAAAGTTAATACTCACCTACTAACCACTGGCCTCTAGCTCTCTCCCCTCCCCTGTATAACCTTCCCTTTCTCTCCGCCCATGTACCTGTCATTGCACCTGCTTTCTCAGTTTTCTATTGTTCCTTTCTAACTAGCTTGTACTCCTCACTCTTTTCTAATTAATCTTTCTACATTTATGTAACCCCCTGCACATCAGTGGCGTTTCTGCCTTGCTCGGGGTGAAATGATTAAAAAAAAAAAAAAAAAAAAAAAATTGGAGTAGATAGACTAAACTATCGCTCGGTTCACACTCCACCCACGTCTATTGTACAGGTGAAGAGGCTCATCCCTTGTTCCTTGTTCAGGATGTGGTTTTCGGCTTTCTCTTTTCCAATCTTTTCACTCTTTTCTTTTTTTTCAATTGGAGTAGATAGACTAAACTATCGACCGGTTCACACTCCACCCACGTCTATTGTACAGGTGAAGAGGCTCATCCCTTGTTCCTTGTTCAGGATGTGGTTTCCGGCTTTCTCTTTTCCAATCTTTTCACTTTTCTTTTTCTTTTTTTTTTCAATTGGAGTAGATAGACTAAACTATCGCTTGCTTCACACTCCACCCACGTCTATTGAACAGGTGAAGAGGCTCATCCCTTGTTCCTTGTTCAGGATGTGGTTTTCGGCTTTCTCTTTTCCAATCTTTTCACTTTTCTTTTTCTTTTTCCTTTTTTTTCAATTGGAGTAGATAGACTAAACTATCGCCCGGTTCACACTCCACCCACGTCTATTGAACAGGTGAAGAGGCTCATCCCTTGTTCCTTGTTCAGGATGTGGTTTTCGGCTTTCTCTTTTCCAATCTTTTCACTTTTCTTTTTCTTTTTCTTTTTTTTTCAGTTGGAGTAGATAGACTAAACTATCGCCTGCATCACACTCCACCCACGTCTATTGTACAGGTGTAGAGGCTCATCCCTTGTTCCCTGTTTAGGATGTGGTTTCCGGCTTTCTCTTTTCCAATCTTTTTACTCTTACGTAGCCCCCTGCGCATCAGTGGCGTTACCGCCTTGCTCGGGGCGATATGATTAAAAAAAATGTATCATCTTAACTACTAGCCATATTTGGCCATTTAATGACGTACAGCAACATATAATAGATTGAAAGATATTAGGTTTTGTCATAATTTCCGTTTTGAGAAACCAAATGAAATGACGAATGCATCATCCAAACTTATGTGGCAGTTAAGAACAAGTTTAGAACCTATAAACACACGAGAATGTAAAAGACACGATAAATATCCACAACAGACCCCAAAAGCCGAACTCCAGGAAAAAAGATAAGGATCGTGAGGTATAATATCCTTAGATTTCATAAAACACAGTCAAACACTTAATGCACAGTTGTACGTCCAGTAGATGCAACGAATCCATAAAAATTTCGTAGAAAAGCGTCATGGGCTTGTCAATAGCAAACATGTTTTTCTTCATGATAACAGAAGGTTGCACCCAGCAAGAATAACGCGAAAAAGAAAAAAAACAATTGAACGAAATTGGTCTGTTTTAACCCATTATTCATCTTGAACCGATTAATTTTTTTCTATTGTTTGCTGCAAAATGTTTTCATATGTACAGCTTTCTCCAGCAAAAACCTGATTCAAGAATTTGGCGAATATAGTTTCATAAAAAAACCTGTGGTATTTTACTGAAAAGGTATCAAAGTGCCAACAAATATTTTCAAATAATAGTGAATATTTAATTGAGTGTCTAGGTTTTTTACTCTCGAGCAAACCAAACCATTGTCTACTTTTGTCCTTCAAGTGAAAACTAAACCAATGTCTACCTTTTTACTTTCGTATAAAACCAAGCTTTGTCATCTTTTGTCATTTCTGTGAAAAGCAAACAAGTATCTACCCTTCTTTTACTCTCGTGAAAACCGAATCAATGTCTACCCTTTTATACACTCCTGCAAACCAAACCATTGTCTACTTTTGTCATTTCCATGAAAACCAAACCAATGTTTACTCTTTTTTACTCTTTACACTCATACAAATTAAAGCTTTGTTTTCTTTTGTCATTTTCGTAAAAACCAAATAAACATTTTTACTCTCGCGCAAACCAAACCATTGTCTACTTTTTCATTCCTGTGAAGACCAAACTAATGTCTACTCTTTTGTTATTCTCGTGTAAACAAAACCAATGGCTACCTTCTTTTACTCTCGTCTAAACTAAAGCTTTGCCTACTTTTGTTATTTCTTTATAAACCAAACCAATGATTGCTTTTTAGATTCGCATTCAAACCAAACCAAGATTAATGATGCATATAGCATTGAATAAAATATAATTATACTTTAATTTATGAAGAATAAAATTGATAAACTAAAACCGAATTTATTTATAACTCAACTCAATATTTTACATAATATATTTTGCATCAAACAAATATATTTTTGAGGCTGAGAAAAACGAAAGACTTCGAATGACTGTTTTCAAAAGAGACACACCTATACAAGATACGCAGCTGCAATCTTCCACAAGATTGTGAGTTAATGTTTATAAATATTCAGTGTAAGTTATCTATCTCTTGATAGATCGATGTAATGACAGGGTTGCAAGTTGTAAATTTCTCGAGGATTTTTTCTATCTCTCATATTTCTTTTCTAATTATATTTGTAATTTCTGTAATACTTATTTTCTTTCGGATCATCTACTATAAATTCATATATCAATCTTATCTTTATCTACTTTAAATATATATCAAGTTAAAATGAGAAGAGTCAGAAGTGTCTCATCAATTATCTATAGTAGCCATTTTGACTTGAACATTTTTTTAACTTTTAAGTAATAATGTCGATATATTGCAGGAGGAATGAAGTAAAACTTTCTATTAATCAAATTAAAGAACAACTTTATAAAGTCCAAGGGACATCATTAATTTTATTGTTGATAACCTTAGGGAATAAAAATTCAATTCAGTGAAAAAATATCATGACACTGAGTAATGAGCATTTGGACATTTGCGAGTTGTTACGAGGAACGAAAACAAATCCCGTTTTTGAGAGAAGTGCGCGTGATATCTAAATTAAAAATATATTTTTACATTATAAAGTAAACTATGGAAGACTAAGGCGATTAAATTAAATGAAACCGTTCTTGCTTTCTCTCTCGCAGACGAACTATATACACAAGAAGAGATAGAAGTAACAGAACAGTTAAAAGAAGGAAGGAGTAACCATCAACTAAAATAAGTCAAAGGGCATGGTTGTAAGCAAAAGAGATATCCCAACTAGCAAATTATAAATTGGAGATGCCAAAATCAAACAAGTACAAAAAATTGAATATCTGGGTAGTGTTTAAACAGAAAACGGAATTTTTTTTTTAATCATATGACCCCGAGCAAGGAGGTAATGCCACTGATGCACAGGGGGCCAGGTAAAAGTAAAAAGATTGGAAAAGAGAAAGCCGGAAACCACATTCTAAACAGGAAACAAAGGGTGAGCCTCTTCACATGTTCAATAGACGTGGGTGGAGTGTGAACCGGTCGATAGTTTAGTCTATCTACTCCAATTGAAAAAAAAAAGAAAAGAGTAAAAAGATTGGAAAAGAGAAAGCCGGAAACCACATCCTAAACAGGGAACAAGGGATGAGCCTCTTCACCTGTTCAATAGATGTGGGTGGAGTGTGAACCGGGCGATAGTTTAGTCTATCTTCTGCAATTGAGAAAAAAAAAAAGAAAAGAGTAAAAAGATTGGAAAAGAGAAAGCCGGAAACCACATCCTAAACAGGGAACAAGGGATGAGCCTCTTCACCTGTACAATAGACGTGGGTGGAGTGTGAACCGGTCGATAGTTTAGTCTATCTAATCCAATTGAGAAAAAAAAAAAAAAGAAAAGAGTAAAAAGATTGGAAAAGAGAAAGCCGGAAACTACATCCTAAACAGGGAACAAGGGATGAGCCTCTTCACCTGTACAATAGACGTGGGTGGAGTGTGAACCGGTCGATAGTTTAGTCTATCTAATCCAATTGAGAAAAAAAAAAAAGAAAAAAAGAAAAGAGTAAAATCCAAAGATGCACTGTGATAGCCGGAGATGCATTCCAAAAGCTATGCAAACTATTCAGTCATTCGGATGCATACCATACGTGATACACGCTTAGGTGATCATGTCTCAAAAGAGACATGACTCAACTAGGCAGAAGATATTACGTAGTAGTTTGCTATTACTTTCTGCGGTAGACTGGATGCCAACCAAGGCTATAGAACCCAATCTCTCGTGCTACTTAACCTATAGCAGAAAGAAGAAGAGACGAATTAATGCTTTGCTGAAGGTTCTTTGCGCGTAAGTGAATGCAACGAATTCAATTGGAATTCAAACTCTGCTTTCAGATTTCTCGTTCCAAGCCGATATCTGCTGCACCACAAAATTAAGAGACAGAAAAATTCATATGGAACTGTAATTTTAATCCTCACGTGTAGTAGGGAATGATGGGCAATTTTCTTACAATGAATTGGAAACTCGAGGCAGGGGAAATGTAGCTCTACAGGAGGATGCTAAGGATACCACGAACCTAACATGCGAGTAACGACGAAGTTTTAGGGAAAATAGAAACAAAAAGAAATCTTATACTTAACATCAGGAAGAGACAGCTGAGGTTTCTTGAGAACATTATGGGGAAAGATGGTTTGTAAAATCTGATACTCACAAGACCGACTGAAGATAAACGGGACAAAGAAAAACAAAGTATAACTTATTTAGTGAGCTTGACTAAATGAGTGTGGAACAAGGTTTGAGAGAAATAAGAAAAAGACAAAATTTATTAAGAGCTACAAAGGACTGGACATTTGGGAGAGCCATAACCGCCTACGTCCTGAGAAGACACGACGCATAGAAAAAGAAACATGACAGCTAATGGACCTGAGAGACCTATTTTCCTGAAAAATTATTTGAAGAAAAAGATTTTATAAATTTTAACCGAAAGCGGTACTGGTTACTCGGTCAACGAATGCCAAATATTTCCTTGTAGGCAAACGTCTAATATCATTACCATTACTATTTGGTTCATATTTTCATAGTCAGTCAGTAAAGTGCCATATGTGATACATGCTTGGGCGATCATGTCTCGAAAGTGATATGACTGACTGGGCAGAAGATTATCCCGCAGTGGGTTGCCATTGCTTTCTGCGGTAGACTGGTTGCCGACCAAGGCTATAGAACCCAATCTGTCCTGTTATTTAACCCATAATTGGAAGGAATAGACGGATTAATACCTTTCCCAAGGGTATTTGCGCGTAAGTGAAGGCAATGAATTCAGCTGGAAGTTGAACTCGGCTCCCCGATTTCTCGTTCCGAGCCGATATCCAATGCACCACAACGCACATCCATTTTCATAGTATAGGTAAAAAAAGTACCCATTAGTCCAGATGCTGAAAGTACATGTCAATTGCTTCAGAATTACAAATTGTTCTCATTGGTTCAGATACTTTAAAGCTATATGCATAACATTTCATATATAAATGTTTTTTTTTTTATATATATAATCGAATCCAATAAATCTAAAGGTAAAAATAAAATGATAAAAATTAAAGGTACTTTTAAAAAATGTTTTTCATTTTTTTCCTTCACTTTATTTGTCACCACCCACCCCACACTAAAGGGGATTCATGTGAATTTAGAATAAACAAAAGTTACCCATTAGTCCAGATGCTGAAAGTGCATGTCAATTGCTTCAGAATTACAAATTGTTCTCATTGGTTCAAATGCTTTAAAGCTATTTACATAATATTTCATATATAATTGTTTTTTTTTATATATAATCGAGTCCAATAAATCTAAGCGTAAAAATAAAAAGATAAAAAATAAAGGTACTTTTAAAAAATGAGTTTTTCAATTTTTTCCTTCACTCTATTGTCACCCCCCCCCCACACACACACTAAAGGTGACTCATGTGAGTTGAAAGCTCTGATGTAGCCTTGTTTTCGGGTATTTTGTAACTTTATAGCAGCCAGGTTTGCAGACGGTATTTCACCGGTTAGAAAAGAATATGGAAAAATTAAAAAAAAATTTAAAATGTCTATCATTTTAATCACTCTCTCTCTCTCTCTCTCTTTCTTTCTCTCTCTCTCTCTCTCTATCTGTCTATGTCATTCTTTTCATATCTATCTCATTCTGCTCATATCTATTGTTGGGACGCACTCCACCTTTCCACGGAAATGTACTATTCGAATCACTATATAAAATAGTAGTGATTATACCTCGAGGAATGAAGTCGAGTAAGGAAGTCGAGTGAGCGAGTCCGTCGGATATTTCCGGTATTGCACGAAAAGTGTTCTACTAGTCAATCTCTCACGTCTCTACAACGATACTGTATACTAATTACCTTGTTCTGTATTCTACTAATCCTCACCTCTTGTAAATACTTCTCTTTCCTGTCAATACACCTACTTTTATACTATTACGTTGTTTTGTATTATTTCACATAATTCTATTGCCCGACGTAACATCTATCTATCTATCTATCTATCTATCTATCTATCTATCTATCTATCTATCTCATTATGTTCATATCTATCTATCTATCTATCTATCTATCTATCTATCTATCTATCTATCCACCTACAGTACTGTGCAAAAGTATTAAAGAAAGAAATATTTTATCTTTTATGAGGAATCAAAATAAAGTTTAAAATCAAAAACAAAGTTTAAAATCATCCCTGTCCTAACACTTTTGCACACTATTGGTAGTGTGCAAAACTATTAGGGCAGGGGTGATTTTCCTAAAAAACTCACTGAAATTCAAATGCAGGATGAAAAGTCAAGTAAATTTCTAATAAATATTGATTATTTAAAACTAGTTGTAAAAGAAATGTATTAAAAAGAAGTTATATTTATTTTTTCCTATTTTCTATTAAACAAGTGATTTTGAAATTACTCATTATTCTATTATCCTTTGATATGACTGACTTTTTACTTATCCCCCCTCTCAAACTGACAAATCTAATGTTACTTCACAAGACACACTTTGGAAAAAAAAATACAAGCTGCTTGGCAGGTGATACCATTAGATACATTGAAAAAGCTTGTGATGTCAATGCCTGATAGAATGAAGGCTGTGATCAAAGTAAAAGGCTATTATACTAAATATTAAATTTATTTTTAACAAGTATTTTTCTTGTTAAAGCATTTGTTGAGTAAATCAAATAAAATTACTTTAATCAAATTGTTTATTTTCTGCCAATATGCCTCATTAAAGATAAAATAGTCCTTGTCCTAATACTTTTGCACAATACGGTATATACATAATTAACTGGTTATTGGTCAGAGTCAATATTTGACCAGTAAGCAGTTGTATATCAAAAGTGCTCAATACATATTTAATGTAGAGGTTTTAAATATTCTAATTCGAAAGGTCAAACAATTACACTACTTTAGTCTCAACCTGTAGTTATCTTCAGGCGTTTTATATTAACTGATCATCTGATGCTTTTTGAACGTATAACCGGAAGTTTAAAATAAAAGTGGGGCTGGTGAAGAATTGTAAACATTTTCATTCGGGTTTGTGCGATCCAAAAATATATTTTCTGAGGTATTTACATCCTGACATTACTTCGGACCTTTCATTTACAAACCTTTCTTTTTCTGGAAATGATAATATTGCTAGCTTCTCTTCTTAACATAATCTGCAGACATCCCAACCGTTTAAAAGTCTGACGTTTTTTAATATGCTTCAAGTCGCATAGGGGTCTTTATCATTTTTTCTTTTAATTTCCACAGGTGGTATGCTAGTTTGCTATAATTTTTAAGACATTCTAGTTTGAATGGATGTCGATTTGTGATCATGCCATCTTTTTTTAAAATTCATTTCAGTACATCCGGTATAAATTTTTCTCTGTCCTTTTGTATCTTTTACCTTTAGTTTTTAAATAACTCCTTCTGTTTTACAAACTCCGTCAAGTGGTCACTTAATTTTATCTCTGCCGTAACATTTTTCATTAACGATATTTTGCTGCACGTTATTTTTTTAAGTTATTGGCGTTTTGTCTTTATATATATTTTTCTAAATTGCAGGCACAGCTGTAACTTAATTTAACTGTTTTTCTCTTTAATATCTTGTGTATTTCTGAGTTGTTAGAGAAGTTTTTATTAATCAGTTCGAAAAATATATCCCAATTTTGGACTTTACTTCTAAATTAAAAGGTGGGTTGAACCAAATAAAGTTTCGTTTCCTCGCATTATTTTTCATTTGCTTATTTATATTCTAATTTATTTTTTATGGCCATTTTCATTTAAAGCTCTTTCATAACCCTTTTTTCTTTCATCGAAAATTTTTTGTGAGAGTAAGATTTAGATAACCTGTGTTGTATTCCTTTAGGGGTGTGTATGATTATGTTAGCAGGATGGTTAGATCCAGTGTTTACATACCTCAAATTTGTGTTGAGTTTAATATATGCAGAGATACTGCAAGTTTACAGATTAAATTCTGCATCCAAATATTGGAAAACTATTCATATTCATTTCGAACTCTATTTTAAAATCGAAGCTCTTGAAGAGTTTGAAAAGCATTTTTTATCTTGTTATTTGCTCTTCTGTTGTTTGTCACTATCATCAACCCATCCTCTTTGTATAACCCGTGCTTGTTTATATAGACTATTTTTGATCAGAATTATATATATATATATATATATATATATATATATATATATATATATAATGGATTCATCCCAAGCAAGGTGTTAACATCACTGAAACGCAAGGTGTTACTGAAAGCGAAAGAGAAGGAAAAGACTTTAGAAAGAATTGGAAACCCAATCCCAAAGATGAAACAAAGAATAAGTCTATACTCTTGTTCAAAAGACCCGAGAGGAACAGTTTGAATCAGCCTAATAGCAATAATGTACAATAATCTACACTAAGCAGATCTTCATCCGATTTACAAGAAAGTTGTCTTTCTAGTATTGATCAACAGAAAAGAAATCCTTTTATTCCACTGACAGAAATATAAAATTATCCCTTTTATACTTTTTGTGGCTAAGAATCTAAAATTATTTATAAATAGAACTGTGTCTGTGTGTGTGTCTGTGTGTGTGTGTGTGTGTCCGTTATCTATAGATTCCGAAACGGCTGGACCGATTTTCTTGAAAATTTACACAATTGTACTATAAGCATCTGCAAGTGGTCTTAGCTAGGTTTAGTGTCGAGGTATCCCCGATAAATATCGAAAATCGATAATCGGAAAAAATCGGGTTATAGAAGTAGTGTTCCGATTTTAATCAAATTTGATACACTCATAGACAAAGACATAAGAAACGATATTCAGAAGTTTCAAGGTTGCAGTTCTTACAATAGTGTAGAAAATCGATAATATATATATATATAAAAGGTAAGATGTTTGTGTGTGTGTCTGTTTATCTCCCTGTATGTTTGTATTTTTGTCAGCCCTTTTATTTTAGTTTTTGCTTCGGGTTTGACTCTAAGCAGGTATAATTGTAGTTCTTAGTCTCAGCCATGATACCATTTACTCAGAGGACTTATTTAACCTTCAAAATTCAATTTACGACAAAAAAACTTATTTGATATCGATACCAACAAATCAAGATTTGACTCACATCCATTCATTTTCTTTCAGTCTACGGTTTCGCTTTAACTGGAAACAACTATTGCTTTTTAGTCTTTCATGCCAACGTCCAACGAGTCTGAGCTCCAGGACCATGGATTAGTTTTAAAGCCTTCATTACACCTGAGCAACGCCGGGCGATACTGCTAGTATAAAATAAAAGGAATATAAAATAATCAAATGGTTTCCTTCTGTTACCGCTGAAATCAGCGAAGTTAGAAGTAAGATCTTATTTCTTAAAATAATAACATGGAGTTTTTTTCACAATATACTTTTATGAATTCAAACTATTATTGTCATTTATATTAGATCTTATTAGAGACTCTATGTTTCGGCCAAGTAAGCTAATGCCATCATCAGATGTCCATTTTTGTGGGTATATGTGCTAACTTACGGGTTTGTTATTGTGTTAATGTTGCTGCAATGTTGCCAGTTATTTCTCGTTCAAACCAAACAAGGTTTTATTTATTTCACTACCTAATCCGGGGATTGAACTCGCTAACATTACGTACCAGCAAAACTTACTTGACCAACGCTTATATCCAATAGGACGTTGTCTAAAAAATAAGGAGAGCTGAACACCTGATTATGATCAGAGTGCACTTGGTTAAAATGTCATGTCTAAAATGACATCTATAACAAAGAGGATAATATAAGTTGGAATCAGACAAATTTAAAAGACTTCCTTGCAGGAATCAAAAGATTATCTTATAGAAGAAAAATATCTAAATCTAATCTAAACTTATTTATAAATGGAACTTTGTCTCTGTGTGTGTATGTGTGTGTGTGTGTGTGTGTGTGTGTCCGTTACCTATAGATTCCGAAACGGCTGAACCGATTTTCTTGAAAATTTACACAGTTGTACTATAAGCGTCTGCAAGTGGTCTTAGCTAGGTTTTGTGTCTAGGTACCCCCGGTAAATATCGAAAATCGATAATCGAAAAAATCGGTTTATAGAAGGAGTGTTCCGATTTTAATCAAATTTGATACACTCATAGACAAAGACATAAGAAACGATATTCAGAAGTTTCAAGGTTGCAGTTCTTACAATAGTGCAGAAAATCGATAATATATATATATATATATATATATATATATAAGAGCAAGCTGTTTGTGTGTGTGTGTCTGTTTATCTGCCTGTATGTCTGTAATTTTTCAGCCCTTTTATTTTAGTTTTTGCTTCGGGTTTAGCTCTAAGTAGTTATAATTGTAGTTCTTAGTCTCAAACATTTACTCAGAGGACTTATTCAGCCTTCAAAATTCAGTTTACGACGAAAAAACTTATTCGATATCGATACCAGGAAATCAAAATTTGACTTACATCCATTCATTTTTCTTTCAGTCTACGGTTTCGCTTTAACTGGAAACAACTATTGCTTTTTAGTCTTTCGTGCCAACGTCCAAAGAGTCTGAGCTTCAGGACCATGGATTAGTTTTAAAGCTTTCATTACACCCGAGCAACGCCGGGCTATAATGCTAGTCAGTTATAACCAAGAACTCGCTCTGAGAATGACCGTCGTCATCATCAGCAACTCTGAGACCTTTCTAAAATTTTGACTTTGCCATTCTCATCTATGTTTTACCACGTTCCTTTTGTTTTATCTATTACCCTTTCTTTTTGCGATATCTTGAAAAACAACAACCCAATCTAAAAAGCCTCTCCACTTTCTGTCGGGTCTTTTCATGCTGTGTTTGCTATCTATTCATCAATCAACCAACCTTTTCCTCCATCAGTTATCCTTTCTTTCTTTTTGTATTTTAGTCATTTTAGTAATGTATCTTGTCTTGGCACTTACAGTCATACCATGTGGAAATATCTGTTCTCGTATAATCACCGAAGGTAAACAACGTTAAGTCTGGTCAGTGTCCTGACGGGTAACTACTTGATAATACCAGGTTCAGTAACAGGCGGGGTAATGGGTAACGACTCTGAACTGTTAATCGAAAAGCCGAGTTCCAATTTCAGTCGGGTTTGTTACAGTCACTAACGTGCAAATACCCTTGGGAAGGGTATGAATCCACCTATTCTCTCCAAGCTATGGGTTGATTATTTGGAATTCTTTCAGTAAATCATTATTATCTTCCAACTTTAAAAACATCTTATAATCTACACATAGTTTATGAATTTAAATAACATGCAAAAATTGATAAGCCGTAAAAAAACAAATCAGTCAATCTTGTTCTGTTCTTTGATCCAAGATGATCATTGTTATCAGACTTATTCTTTTTATTGTGAATTTCATTGATTTCTGTACGTTTCCAAGTTTGTTATCAAACAATTTTTGATATCCGACATTCGCGCCCGTCCGTCAGAGCCGACATTCTACATTCATAATACACATCAGGCTTTAAGCCTATTGATAAAAATACCTTAGATTAAACTTTAAATACCTTTGTGGCATTTGTGGTATTCTCTTCCAACATTTGTGGTATTCTCTTCCAACACAATGCTTTCCAGCCAACTTTGATTTTAAAAAAATGCAATATTGTTATCTACTGTTCTCTTGATTACTCTTCTATTGTTCTCATTATGTATTAATGTTTGTCTTTTTTTAATTTTTTCACACGTATCTTAGTGGCTTTATTGCCTTACATAGAGAAATAGGGGGGAAATATCTTGATTTATTTTTTTGCTTCAATGCTCTCAGTTCGTTATACGTCGATTTATTTTATTTGCACGGCATTTTCTTTAATGTTATCGCTCTGCTTGAAAAGGTTCATAAGTCTTAAAAAAATCGATCAATCTCTTGTCCTGTTCTTTCATCCATGCTGATCGCTTTTTGTTCTCACACTTATTCCTTTCCTTATTCATTCCATAGGTTTTCGTGTGCTTCCGAGTTTGTTTGCAAACGACTTTTTAATACACGCCTTTCGCGTCTGTTCGGCATAGCTGACATTATACATACATTATACACTTCAGGTTTTAAGCATATTGATAGAATACATTCCATCTCCAGATTTTTTTTTATCAATACTCTCAATTTCTATCTTTATTCACCGATTTATTTAATTTACACGGCCTTACTTTAACGTCATCACCTTTTCTACATAGATGTACTTTCCAAGCGATTTTTTAACCATTTATTCGATTTTTAAAACAAAAAATTGTATTATCTATAATTTATCTTTTTATGAATCATTTAACCGGGCGAATTGGAGCGCCCACTGTCTGGGAAATATTATGAAGAACGCAAAGAGAATAGCAATAACCATTGATTATAGCCCATTGTTTCATTCAGGCATAAAATCTAAATAATTTCGTTCTTTCTCTACTGAATAACGTTATGGTTTCATATTCTGCTGCAAAAAATATTATTAGGACGAAAATTCATTGAAAAAGAGATTGATCGATAGATTGAAGGATAGAAACTTGATGATATACATGCTCAGATGATTAATCATTTCTAACGATGAATAGTTAAGTATTGAGTGAGTTTGATCTACATATGGTGCCTGGTATTAAGGGCTTCTTGTCCAATCATCTTTTCTGTTAATACCAGTTAATACATACTGTAAAAATAAAGACATTTTGCTATTTGGAAGGCCAGCAAAATAACAAGTTTCATTACAAAAAAAAAAAAAAATAACGTATGTCTGTTACATTTATTGATCATTTTAAAAAAACATTATTTCCTTCCAAGCAAGGAAATAAAGCCACTAAGACGCAAGAGGTAATTAAGAGGGTATCAAAATATGAGAAAAAGAAAAATGTTATTAAGGACAGAGATGGATGAAAGAGTAGGATCTAAGTTTTGTAAAAAGTAACATTTACGTCCTATATTCGTTTTATTCCGTCATCATCAAGGGGACAAGTGTGTCCAACAGGATTGTATAAGGGTCAGTTTAGCATTCTTTATATATTTTATTATAGTTTTGAATTTTATTCTGATTTTAATCGTTTATTTCCATTATATTTTGTTAAAGGTTACATAGGGGATCAAGTGTACCTAACAGGTTTGTTTAGGGGTTAGTCTAGTTTTCTTTTTACATTTTTATAAAGTTTTGATTCTTAATTTGAATTTAGAAAAATCAATTCCGAGCCAATAGAAGGAGTCAATTACATGCCAGTATTCAAGAACGTGGTTGAGTGATCCCCTCTCCTCCCAGTATAAATCTATTAGATAGGAACAATATCTTGTGTGGTGACGAGTATGGGTTTCGATCCCGAATAACTTCTGATGTCCTAACTACAATTACACACACCATAAATTAGATATTTCGAAGGCCTTCGCCAAGGTGTGGTACAAAGGTTTGTTACACAAGCTTTCTGGATATAGAATCAATTTGTTATTGGTTAAATTGTGGTGTATACAAAATAAAACTATTTTTTCCCTGTTTGCAAATTTCGCGAGCTGGTGTGAAACCTACTTTTGACCAATAGGAAAAAAGATTAACTCCGTACGGAAGAAGAAAGACCAAAGCAAATTTCGCGAACCAATCTGAATTATTTTCTAACCAATGAAAGGGGAGCGATTTACAAAACTGAGAGAAAGTAAGAAGCCAGTGTTAAAAAGTAATTTGATATAAATAAAGATGAATCATTCCGATACCACCGCGATGTAAAAGAGAAATTTCAAACCGCTGATCGGACACTACTGTCCTAGCGACACACATTCGCGCTCTCTCTCCTTCTTGCGTGCGATTTTCATTTGTCTCGTCTTCGTTTTTGCCCACTCGTCGTCAACAAACAAATACAACAATAAGATATTTCAAATGACTCCTAAGAATAACGTTGATAAGTACAATTTTCCTTTATTGTTTTTTCTTTCTTTTATCTCACTCGCGGCTGCAACAAGAAGAAAAAAGGACGAATTTCTTACTACAACAAACGAACTCTGGATTCATTTAATTCCTTTTCTACTATTTCTCTTAGAACAGTTCTATAGTTAACTAGCAGTATAGCCCGGCGTTGCTCGGGTTCAATGAAAGCTTTAAAACTAATCCATGGTCCGGGAACTCAGACCCAGCCTAAAGAATATTTGTGTGAAGTTTGGTGAGAAACGGATAAAAATTGTGAATTTTTATAAAGGACATACAGACAGATAAACAGACACACACAGTGACATCTTGCCTTTTATATATATATATATATATATATATATATTATTGATTTTCTACACGATTGTAAGAATATCGTTTCTTATATCTTTGTCTATGAGTGTATCAAATTTGATTAAAATCGGACCTCTCCTTCTATAACCCGATTTCTTCGATTATCGATTTTCGATATTTATAGGGGGTACCTCGACACAAAACCTAGCTAAGAACACTCGTAGATTCTTATAGTACAACTGTGTAAATTTTCAAGAAAATCGATTCAGCCGTTTCGGAGTCTGTAGGTAACGAACAAACACACAGACAGACACATACATACACAGACAAAGTTCCATTTATAAATAAGTTTATAGAATTTCACTTTCTATAAATTGATGTTATTCTGTTCTATAAATAAATTTCCACTTATTTATACAAGCAAAACACTTTTATTCTTTCCAACCTTCCGATAACTTTAAATTGGTAGGAGTTCGGTTATGTTTGGCACAAGGCTAATTTAATAAACATTATCGAGCTCCCTACTTTAACATCCAGGGATTAGTGTATCCAGCAGAATTGCATAGGCGTTAATATATGTTTTTTGTAAATAAATGCTGACATGATTTTAGCGATTAGCAAGAGATGATTATTAAAATGAGAAAGAATAACTGCAATGGACTTCACCACTTTCAAGAGAAAAAAAAATGAACTCGACTGCTCTCAAAATTAAATGCACACTTAAAATAAAAAATGATCTAGAGGAGGTAATTTCTTTGATATGTGAAACGTAAAAACGTAAATTTTATTAATAAGACCGGAAAGATAATCCATTAATTTTATTTCGTACCAGATCGAACCCAAAAATCTAATCAGTTCGTGCCAGTCATGAGGCCAATCATCTCTGAATGTTTCATCTGAATCCATCTAGGGGTATTGAGATAACTTGACCACGGACAGACAGACAAATAAACAGACAGAATACAATACCTCTGCCTTGGAGGTAATAACGTATTTAGAAACTGATTTTGTTTAATTTTATATTTTCTTTTATTTATCCAGTTTTCCCTTCTTTTTTTTAAATGTGTAACCCAAGAGAGCAACAAGGAAATTTTAGTGAGAAAAAAAGGAGGAACGCTTATTGCTGAAAGTTGAAATTTGTAGGACACATAATGAGGAAAGAGGGCTTAGAAAATTTGATACTTACCCGACATAATGAAGGCATGAGGAGTAGAAGAAAACTACCTTGTGTGGTTAAGTAAGTGGACGGCAGAACAGGGTTAAGACGGAATGGGCAAATTGTCGCGACTTTATATTTTCAATTTTGCGTGTACGCGTTGTTTGTTATTGATTTTATCAACTGCACAGTATTAAGTATGTAGGGTCAGTTGGGCATAGTCTGCAAGAAAAAGAGTATCATAACGCAGATCACTCTGCCATACATTTGAAAAAGGCACGCTGAACAAATAGGAACATTTCAGTGTTTTCGTGTCAATCTAATGGTGATTAAATAAGCTGTTTACATTGATCACTAATGATGGCCACGTTTTGACTTCATTAATATCCGAACAGACTCAACACGAAGGCCGACATCAAGTGCCTGGAGTAGATAGTTCTGCCCTGGGTTAAGAGGATGACTGCTAGAAGGTCATGTCTTGCAACAGGATTCAGCACCATGCCATACAAACAGTAGAACCCAGTCATGGCTGTCATATGATTTCTCATAGCACATCATCTCTTACATCTGGCCACTTAACTCCCCAAATTGCAACCCCTTGAATATTATTTGTGCGGAGCAGTTGAGTGACAAATCTTCTTGTAACGCCAATCATGAACTGAAGGTTAGAGTTATGGCAGCATTCACTAACTTAAATAAGGAGACAGTTTAGAAGAAATGCAGGCGATTCCGAGGTTGTTTTAAGTCCGTAGTTGAAGCTTATGGCGGTTTTATGGAATAAATTTATTCTTTAGTATTTCAATCAAAATATTTTTTGTAATTTTAATAAAAAAATTTGCTACAAGGAGACGTCAGCGTTATTTTCATTTTTGCGTAATTTAGATGATAATTTATTCATCAAAATCCTATATATATACTAGCAGTATAGCCCGGCTTTGTTCAGGTGTAATGAAAGCTTTAACACTAATCTATGGTCCTGAAGCTCAGACTCTTTGGACGTTGGCACGAAAGACTAAAAAGCAATAGTTGTTTCCAGGTAAATCGAAACCGTAGACTGAATGAATGGATGTAAGTCAAATTTTGATTTCCTGGTATCGATATCAAATAAGTTTTTTTCGTCGTAAACTGAATTTTGAAGGCTAAATAAGTCCTCTGAGTAAATGGTATCATGGCTGAGACTAAGAACTACAATTATATCTACTTAGAGCCAAACACGAAGCAAAAACTAAAATAAAAGGGCTGAAAAAATACAGACATACAGGCAGATAAACAGACACACACACACAAACATCTTGCCTTATATATATATATATATATATATATATATATATATATATATATATTATCGATTTTCTGCACTAGTGTAAAAACTGCAATCTTGAAACTTATGAATATCGTTTCTTATGTCTTTGTCTCTGAGTGTATCAAATTTGATTAAAATCGGAACACTCCTTCTATAACCCGATTTTTTCGATTATCGATTTTCGATATTTATCGGGGGTACCTAGACACAAAACCTAGCTAAGACCACTTGCAGACGCTTATAGTATAACTGTAAATTTTCAAGAAAATCGGTTCAGCCGTTTCGGAATCTATAGGTAACGGACACACACAGACACACACACACACACATACACACACAGAGACAAAGTTCCATTTATAAATAAGTTTAGATTAGATTTAGATATTTTTCTTCTATAAGATAATCTTTTGATTCCTGCAAGGAAGTCTTTTAAATTTGTCTGATTCCAACTTATATTATCCTCTTTGTTATAGATGTCATTTTAGACATGACATTTTAACCAAGTGTACTCTGATCATAATCAGGTGTTCAGCTCTCCTTATTTTTTAGACAACGTCCAATTGGATATAAGCGTTGGTCAAGTAAGTTTTTCTGGTACGTAATGTTAGCGAGTTCAATCCCCGGATTAGGTAGTGAAATAAATAAAACCTTGTTTGGTTTGAACGAGAAATAACTGGTAACATTGCAGCAACATTAACATAATAACAAACCCGTAAGTTAGCACATATACCCACAAAAACGGACATCTGATGATGTCTATGAATGTATCAAATTTGATTAAAATCAGACCACTCTTTCTATAACCCGATTTTTTCGATTATCGATTTTCGATATTTATAGGGGGTACCTCGACACAAAACCTAGCTAAGAACACTCGCAGACGCTTATAGTACAGCTGTGTAAATTTTCAAGAATATCGGTTCAGCCGTTTCGGAGTCTATAGGTAACGGACACAGGCACACACAGACACATACACAAAGTTCCATTTATAAATAAGTTTATATATATATATATATATATATGTGTGTGTGTGTGTGTGTGTGTGTGTGTGTGTGTGTGTGTGTGTGTGTGTGTGCAGGTATGTAAATATTAAGCGTGAAAGATCCACTCAGATGCACAAATTGAATAACGCCAAAGGGTCAGAAGAAATTTACACAAAATTTTACTTTACAAGTTCGAACATCTAAAGATAACAATTCATCCACTTAAATGTTTAATATAAAAATAATGTATAACGATGTCGTCCCTATAGTTATACTTTACCTCTTTTGAACTAAGTTTTTTGAGTAAACACTTTTACTAAACGATAAGAATTAGTGGATATCAAGAAGAAGAAGAAGAAGAAGAAGAAGAAAAGAAAAAGATTTGTAGAGTGAGGCGTATAAATGACATCACTGTATTGTATGACATTACTGTATATATTATATGACATCACTGTATATATTATATGACATCACTGTATATATTATATGACAGCACTCTACATATTATATGACATCACTCTATATATTATATGACATCACTGAATATATTATATCAGCTTGGAACAAGATAATCGGGGAACCGAGTTCGAATTTCAAATGAATTCGTTGTATTCACTTTTGCGTACAATTTTGTTTTTGAAAAACGGCTGAATACCTTCCTTGGGGAAGGTATTTATCTCTTCTCTCACCAGTCATGGGTTAAATAGCAGGACCAATTGTGTTCTACAACCTTGGTTGGCAACTAGTCTACAGCAGAAATAATGGCAATCTAATGCGAAAAAATCTTCTGTCTGGTCAAGCGTGTATCACGTATGACACTTAAATGGCTGTATTAATTTACGATATCGATTTAATATTTCTGTCAAGAAAATGTCTAACTCTCGCATAAGTCGTGAATGAAGGAAACTTGATAAATTTGCTGTAATTGGTTAGAGATTAATTAATGAATATATTTCGACAATGACGCGAGTACGTAATTGGGATATGTCAGGAGATATTGATGAATATGAGTTGTGTGTTGGATTTGATTAACTCTTCAGAGTATTTAATTTACGTATATTCTCTCATATCTATTTATATATTTTCCTCAGTATATCTGACTTGCAATTGGAGTGCTAGGTGGCATTGCCTTTTTTTAGGAGAATAGTGGACTGTTTTTTTTTTTGTGAAGACGACAGGCGAAATTCCTGCACAATGAAAGAGCTAGAATACAGCAATAATAACACCAATAGACATATGTTTTTTACTTAAATGTTGTTGGGCAATGAGCACATGTTTCTGGGCTATTTTTTTTCCACGCTGATTCTGAAATTCTGCCCCATCACATCAGGTTTTCTCGGTACATTTTTCTGCTCAAAATAAGCAAACATGTCTAATTTCTCTGTGAAGTGCCAGGACATAATAATGTAAGTAAAAATGTTTTATTTGAGGTCCAAATAACTTATTATACAAGGAAAAGCATCCTAATAACCTCCTGTGTATTTCACTAGTTTCAGGATCTATTTTCTGACCTTGAAATAATTCATTTTCTGTGGCGCCAAGAATCCCTTTTGAGTGAAAAAAATAAAAATCTTTGTATGTCATAAGTTCTTATATACTCAAACTTTGTATCTTTGTTTTGTTTAAATTTCTTTAATAAAATGTTGACATATACATTTGATCAAGTTTTATTTTAATTTAGTTTTTTAATAGGCTTTAAAATATTACGTGGAAAGTCAGAGGAATTCCGAGTAAATAAAGAAAAAAAGCAAATATTAGGAAAAGAAATGACAACTACGAGTAAAAGAAGATGGAGAAAATAAAGGAAATATAGAAAAAGAAACATAAGAAAAAAAGGAAATATGTGAAAAAAGAAAAAGAAAATAAGAAAAACACGAACCAAGAAAAAGAAAACATGCAAAAAAAAAAAAAAAGAAACAACAAATACGTGAAAAATGAGAAAGGAAAAAAGAGAAAATAAATAAAAAACGAACCACGAAAAAGAAAAAAGAAACATGCAAAAAAAAAGAAACAAAGAAAATACGTCAAAAATAAAAAAGGATAAAAGAGAAAATAAATAAAAAACGAACCACGAAAAAGAAAAAAAGAAACAAGAAACACAAAAAAGAACCCCCCCCCCCGCAAAAAAAAATGAGAAATATGGAAATACAAAAAAGGCAACAGAAGAAAAAAAGTAAATAAGATTGAAAAAAGAAAAAAATGACTAGAGAGAAAAAAAATAGCCAGGAAAAAGAAAAAAAGGAAACAGAATAAAAAAAAGTAGATACGATTGAAAAAAAAAGAAAGCATCATGCGTACCAGAAAATGAAAACAGAAGTTAAATAGAAGTAAAAATTAGTAAAAGAAAGTAGAGTAAAAAAAGAAAAGGAAAAACGATGAGGGAGAAGAAGAAAGAAATGAAATACTAAAATAAAATTTTGCAAGTACCAATAATTTGAAAATCAAAACAAATAGAATGAAGAATTAATGAGCAGACGTATCAAAAAATTATGCAAATGAACTTTTGGAAACAAAGACGCTTCTTTAAATCCTTTAAAAATGTCAACCAAGGCCGAAGTTTTAACAAAGGAAAGGACAAAATACAAAATAATACAACCAGTGATGTCATCCAATTTTAAAAAATAATTCCTTGATATTGAATATCAAACCTCACACGCAAATAACATGGACGCTGCCGATTTGATTCAAAAGGCAAAGCCAATATTCCTAAAACTCTTAAAAGTATCTAAGCAGGATTAAGTCATGCGCAAGAAATCTATTGGTAAACAGACCGACTTTGGTAATTACTTTTCTGCAAATATCTCTTTGAAATCAGTATGTGGAACCATTGGTTTATTCGAAAGCTACTCTCCATATATAAACCTGCACACAAGTCTTTGGGTGTGTATTAAAAGAATTTTCGCTTTTTACAGACCTTTACTCCAATGCGTGTTTTATGGAAACATCTAAAGACTATATTATTAAAATTATTGCATATTTAGTTCATCAAAATTTTTTAAAAAATCTTTATTCAAAAGCTAATTACATATACTTAACTTAAAGCTATCATGACAGATTAACTGATTATATATATATATATTAGTCATCCGCATACAAGCCTGTTTCGCTGTATCAGAGATCATCAGTGTGGCTAGACACATTCACTTGCTTCTGGTCGGGATCGAAACTCGACGGTTTTGGTGTCAGTCGGAGTCGTTACCCCACTAAGCCATAGGAGCATGTAATCAGAGAAGGGAAATTTGAACGTGTTATATAAAAGCAGTGTATACACACACACACACACACACACACACACACACACACACACACACACACACACACACACACACACACACAGAGTCGCGCTTTTGGTTTTAAATGTTTCAGCGAATACAAGTTTCAGATGTTTTAATGGATACACGCTTCAGACGTTTCAATGGATACAAGTTTTATATGTTTCAGCGGATACAAGTTTCTGATGTTTCAATGGATACATGCTTCAGACGTTTCAACGGATACAAGTTTTATATGCTTCAGTGAATACAAGTTTCAGATGTTTCAATGGATACACGCTTCAGACGTTTCAACGGATACAAGTTTTATATGCTTCAGTGAATACAAGTTTCAGATGTTTCAATGGATACACGCTTCAGACGTTTCAATGGATACAAGTTTTATATGTTTCAGCGGATACAAGTTTCTGACGTTTCAATGGATACACGCTTCAGACGTTTCAACGGATACAAGTTTTATATGTTTCAGCGGATACAAGTTTCAAATGTTTCAATGGATACAAGCTTCAGGCGTTTCAACGGAAACAAGTTTTATATGTTTCAGCGGATACAAGTTTCTGATGTTTAAATGGATCCACGCTTCAGACGTTTCAACGGATACACCTTTTATATGTTTCAGCGAATACAAGTTTCTGATGTTTGAATGGATACACATTTCAAGCGTTTCAATGGATACAAGTTTTATATGTTTCAGCAAATAGAAGTTTCTGATGTTTTAATGGATACACGCTTCAGGCGTTTCAACGGATACAAGTTTTATATGTTTCAGCGAGTACAAGTTTCAGATATTTCATTGGATACATGCTTCAACGGTTACAAGTTTTATATGTTTCAACCGATTCAAGTTTTAGGTGTTTGAATGGATACAAAATTCAGACGTTTCAACGAATACAAGTTTCATATGTTTCAGCGAATACAAGTTTCAGATCTTTCAATGGATACACGCTTCAGGCGCTTCAACGGACAAAAGTTTTATATGTTTCAGCGAATAGAAGTTTCTGATGTTTTAATGGATACACACTTCAGGCGTTTCAACAGATACAAGTTTTAAATGTTTCAGCGAGTACAAGTTTCAGATGTTTCATTGGATACATGCTTCAGATGTTTCAACGAATACAAGTTTTATATGTTTCAGCGGATACAAGTTTCTGATGTTTTAATAGATCCACGCTTCAGACGTTTCAACAGATACGTGTTATGTATGCTTCAGCGAGTACAATTTCAGATGTTTCATTGGATACATGCTTCAGACGTTTCAACGGTTACACGTTTTACATGTTTCAACCGATTCAAGTTTTAGGTGTTTGAATGGATACACGCTTCAGACGTTTCAACGAATACAAGTTTCATATGTTTCAGCGGATACAAGTTTTAAATTTTTTAGCGTATAGACGTTTTGAGATTTTAGCAGTCTAGATATTTAAATTCAATGGGGGTAGGCAGTGTTAGCTCATCTACGAGTAGCAATCGCACCAAATTGTTCTCCCTGTGGGCTCTTACATGTGAGTGAGCTTGTCTTGGTTCCTGGCCCCACATCCCGTTTAGACATGATAGTTCTGACCCAAGAAGTTCTGCTGCCTTGGTTACTAGACAGACACCCCAGGTTCACTTGAAGCCTTTATTTCTTTTATTTCCTGGAATTTTTGTCTTATCATTAAGTTTCAGTCAGTTAAGTACCAGAGATGATACACATTTGGACGATCTTGGCTTACTGAACAAAAGATCTTCCCGTAGTAGGTTGCCATTACTTTCTGTGGAGGACTGGTTGCCAACCAAGGCTATAGAACCCAATCTCTATAGTTGGAGGGAGAATCGACGGAATAGTACCTTTCCAAATGATATTTGCGGCTAAGTAAATGCAACGAATTCAACTCGAATTTGAACTCGGCTCTGTTTTTTGTTCCGGACCGTTATCCATTGCAGCACAACGCACATCATTAAATGTACTAGAAATAAACGGTTTTCTGGGCTGTTGTTATCTACCTGATAGTCAGATATCAGAAAATACCAGATATGCAACCAGTAGATGTGTATTACCAGTAGAACTGTATTGTCATTTGTGAATGGGATCTACAGTATACAGTAATTTCCGGTAGGGGGCCACTTGATACCATTATGTAGGTTACAGTTACGGCTGTGATTTCTGATTAAATACCCACATGATTGACACATTATTTTTAGGGAAGTTTTTTTTATTGCTATTTTAATTATTTACCTGCTTCCTTTTGAATATCTGCAATGTAACACTTCCCAAACTCTATAATATTTCACTTCTCGAACATTACAATAGTACACTTTCCGAAAAGTACAATATAAAACTTCCCGAACATTACATTATAACACTTCCCGAACACTACAATATAACACTCCTCGAACACTGCAATAGAAAACTCCCCGAACCCTACAATATTGCACTTCCCGAACACTACAAGATAACATTTCCCGAGCACTAGAATATTAACCTCTTCAAGTGTACGGTCAATATGTATCAATCCTCAATATTCTCATAACTCTGACTTCTTACTTCCTCCTCTATACCACATACCTCATTCAATAACCTACTATCTTCAGTGGCTCTTAGGCCTTGTACTGGACGAACATTAGTATAAAAACAAAATGAGCATTACTTTAAAATGGGCACCAAAGTCACTGAAGCTGCTCGCAGAATTTGGGAAGTGGAAGTACATGAGACAATATTTGGCAACACAGATCAAAACAAGTGTGTGTTTAAACGGTTGTACAGGACTTCCTCAATTATCCATGTCTTAATTTTCCGAACGTCGATTATCCGAACATGGAAGAAAGAGACAGACTGAAATCATCCGGAAAATATTTTTAAGTATCAGAACAAACCCCATTCCACCATTTCAATTTTTTGATAGATCAATTTGCAACGTTAAATGAAGCAGAAATAACCTGTTCAATGCAGTCAGCTCTGGATATGTATAAAGGACTAAGTAACCAGAGTGCTGTGGGATTTTTAACCGCCTCGGAAAAGAGGGAAGATGATAACGATATTGACCATGTTGAAGTTTAACAGCTTCAATGATCAATTTCAAACATAGAAGCAATGATTGTGTTTGACAAATAGTTTTAGTTGATTGCGCTTTCAGCAAGAGACAGCCCCTATTTTCGTTCAGCTTTGGAAGTTAGCAAAAGAGGAACGCGAGACAACCCAGAACCGACAAACATTTACTCATTTAAAAAGAAAAATTGTGAAAAGCGTTTGTAAATTTTTGTAAATTAAGACCAGACAAAAATGGGTTAAAAAATACTGTTACTTTAATCTATATATATCTTCGAAACATTTACATTTAACTAGAAAATTCTAGTTTATCAACAAACAAGTAAAATTTTCAAGCTTTTATTTGATTAAGTTAAACATACATTAATGTTGTTTTGTTTGTCCTTAAAAATATGATCATGTAAATAAAAACAGACAATACAGAACAAATAAGTCACAACGACAATTTAATATTCAGAATACCCTTCATTTTTGCGAATTACTTAAAAAATTCGCTTTAACATATTCATTATTAACTTCTGCATGAGGGTTCTTGGGATGCTTGCACAGGATGTATAAACTGCAGTCCCGAAGAGCATCCACAGTTTCAAATTGCGATCCATGTTTATAAACATCCTTTGCCATCTATTCCTAAACATTCCCGATCGGGTTTAGATCTGGAGAGCGCGGTGGATGGCTCAAAAGCTGAACGTTGTTTCCCATAAAACTTCGACCTTCGAGCCTTGTGGATTGCAGCATTGCATTGTCCAGCTGGAAAATTCAGTTTTCTTCACAAAGACGAGGGCCTTTAGTAATTAGCGATGCCTTTCTTAACATGTCAATGTAATTAGTAGCTATTTGACGATCTTTTACTTCCTGTAAATCAACAGTTTTATTGTACGAAAATGAACCGCAGACCATAATTGATTCACCTCTACTGTGTCGTGTTAATAAAATTTCTTTTGAGACATCTTCTGCATGTCAGTAACGTCGAAAATCGTCTGGGCTATTAAGGTTGAATTTTTATAATCTAAACACAACACTTTCTTCCACATCCCAAATTTGAGATGACCACTGATTCATTGTTTTATTCTTCACTTTCGTTCCATCTATTTTTTGACTTTATTTCACATGAACTGATGATCACCATTTTATTTTTGTACATAGTCAACTATGCCTGATATCTACGTCTCTTTAGAGAATACAGACTTTCGATGTTCCTCCACCCTTACCGTTATCGTTAAATGATTTGTGTTTGTATGTTACACTTATTTCTGCGTATGCACTCAACCTCCTCTTGATTTTTAGTTGTCGAGGAATGCAGCACGATAATGACCACCCCTTTTACCTCGGGTTCTTAGCTTCTCTGAGATCAGAAATTACAACGTGGCAGAGTAAGTGAAGGATTTCGACCAATCATTTAACATCTTCGCTCACCTGGGGGCGGAACCGAAACGAACAGCTGCAGAGTTAGTTGCGACTAACTTACAACCAGTTAACGCACGCAAAACACAGCCTGAGACAGAGGGTGGTTGCGTCATAGACTATCATTAATTTCTGCGCTAGACTGGTTGCCAATCAAGGCTATAGAACCTAATCTGTTCTGCTATTTAACTCATGGCTGAAGGTAGACGCGATAGATTAATACCTTTCCCAAAGGTATTTACGTGTAAGTGAATGCAAAGAATTTAACTAGAATTCGAACTCGGCTCTACGATTTCTCTTTCCACTCGATATTCTCTGCACCACCACGCACATCCCTTTAATATGAAATTCAAGAAATTATTCGACTGAAAAATCCTGTTCTATTTGAATGTCCAATAACTGTGTCATTAATCACTTTGTTAATGATATTCAGCTTTAAGAGGAATTCAATGCTACTTTCGTTGATTTGAATGAAAATATTTTTTTTATAAATCATGCTGTGTTTCAGTGTAAATCGTCGTCATAACAAACGTTGAACATTTTGTATTTTTTTAACAATGCTTCAGGCTGATAAAAAAAAATCGGATTTTAAAATGAGGAACAATTTCTAAGAAAGGTTGTATTAGATTGATGCAAGAGTTTGCCAGTGACATTATTTTCACATTTTTCACATTGATTATCCTCATGAGTTTTGTAACCCATTAACTGTATAGAGCAAGGTAGTCTGACTGAACCATCTGCTATTTCTTGAAGTCTTCCTTCTTCCAAACAAGTTATTCAAACAAGGCTCAAGACACCTGCCTGTTTGTTGTAGAGTAGTTAACACCTTTTCAGCACTTTAGCCGATCGACTGGATCATAGCCTGAAAAAGTCTATGTGTATATATTTAAAGAGTCGTTGTTAGCAAGTTGCGACAAGCATATTAGTATTAGGACCGATTCACTTCGTCTGCTATTCATCATTTAGACTCTCCTCTCTTTTGCTCGTAAGCTTTGTCTTGTTAATTATTTTTCTGTATTTTTTGTATATATTCGTCACTGCTTGATACTGTGCTGAATTTTAACCCTCAACTGGATCATAGCCTGAAAGAGTCTACGTGTATATATTTAAAGAGTCGTTGTTAGCAAGTTGCGACAAGCATATTAGTATTAGGACCGATTCACTTCGTCTGCTATTCATCATTTAGACTCTTCTCTCTTTTGCTCGTAAGCTTTGTCTTGTTAATTATTTTTCTGTATTTTTTGTATATATTCGTCACTGCTTGATACTGTGCTGAATTTTAACCCTCAACTGGATCATAGCCTGAAAGAGTCTACGTGTATATATTTAAAGAGTCGTTGTTAGCAAGTTGCGACAAGCATATTAGTATTAGGACCGATTCACTTCGTCTGCTATTCATCATTTAGACTCTTCTCTCTTTTGCTCGTAAGCTTTGTCTTGTTAATTATTTTTCTGTATTTTTTGTATATATTCGTCACTGCTTGATACTGTGCTGAATTTTAACCCTCAACTGGATCATAGCCTGAAAGAGTCTACGTGTATATATTTAAAGAGTCGTTGTTAGCAAGTTGCGACAAGCATATTAGTATTAGGACCGATTCATTTCGTCTGCTATTCATCATTTAGACTCTTCTCTCTTTTGCTCGTAAGCTTTGTCTTGTTAATTATTTTTCTGTATTTTTTGTATATATTCGTCACTGCTTGATACTGTGCTGAATTTTAACCCTCAACTGGACCATAGCCTGAAAGAGTCTACGTGTATATATTTAAAGAGTCGTTGTTAGCAAGTTGCGACAAGCATATTAGTATTAGGACCGATTCACTTCGTCTGCCATTCATCATTTAGACTCTCCTCTCTTTTGCTCGTAAACTTTGTCTTGTTAATTATTTTTCTGTATTTTTTGTATATATTCGTCACTGCTTGATACTGTGCTGAATTAAACCCTTAACTGGATCATAACCTGAAAGAGTCTACGTGTATATATTTAAAGAATCGTTGTTAGCAAGTTGCGACAAGCATATTAGTATTAGGACCGATTCACTTCGTCTGCTATTCATCATTTAGACTCTCCTCTCTTTTGCTCGTAAGCTTTGTCTTGTTAATTATTTTTCTGTATTTTTTGTATATATTCGTCACTGCTTGATACTGTGCTGAATTAAACCCTCAACTGGATCATAGCCTGAAAGAGTCTACGTGTATATATTTAAAGAGTCGTTGTTAGCAAGTTGCGACAAGCATATTAGTATTAGGACCGATTCACTTCGTCTGCTATTCATCATTTAGACTCTCCTCTCTTTTGCTCGTAAGCTTTGTCTTGTTAATTATTTTTCTGTATTTTTTGTATATATTCGTCACTGCTTGATACTGTGCTGAATTAAACCCTCAACTGGATCATAGCCTGAAAGAGTCTACGTGTATATATTTAAAGAGTCGTTGTTAGCAAGTTGCGACAAGCATATTAGTATTAGGACCGATTCACTTCGTCTGCCATTCATCATTTAGACTCTTCTCTCTTTTGCTCGTAAGCTTTGTCTTGTTAATTATTTTTCTGTATTTTTTGTATATATTCGTCACTGCTTGATACTGTGCTGAATTTTAACCCTCATTCTTCTCTGTGTATCATTCACCTCGTCGATACAACACTGTTTGATCTATTATATGGGAAAGTTTGGATTGAGCTTTCCTTCTCTTATGTTAGCTGTGATCCAAGACAAAGAATCTTAGTCTCCTTTGCTGTATTACCCATGAATGGAAGAAGATAAAATCCTTCCTTTTCCAAGGGCATTAATGCTCAGGTGACGGAACAAACTCGATCAGAATTTGAACTCAGCACAACGAATGTCTATTCTGCCATGAGAATCATTACACTACCAATTTATTTGGTTAAAACGATAGAAAATGAAGAAATTTGTCTTAAACCAGCAAGTTGGACTTGAAAGGCAACGATATTGGAGGCGGCAAGAGAGATAATTTGAAAGGTAAATGATATTGTAGGCGGCAAGAGAGATATAATTTGAAAGGTAAATGATATTGTAGGCGGCAAGAGAGATAATTTGAAAGGTAAATGATATTGGAGGCGGCAAGAGAAATAATTTGAAAGGTAAATGATATTGGAGGCGGCAAGAGAGATAATTTGAAAGGTAAAATGATATTGTAGGCGGCAAGAGAGATAATTTGAAAGGTAAATGATATTGTAGGCGGCAAGAGATAATTTGAAAGGTAAATGATATTGTAGACGGCAAGAGAGACAAATTGAAAGTTGCAAATGATATTGTAGGCGGCAAGAGAGATAATTTGAAAAAGGTAAATGAGGCTGAGGCGGCAAGAGAGATAATTTGAAAGGTAAATGATATTGTAGGCGGCAAGAGAGATAATTTGAAAGGTAACGATATTGTAGGCGGCAAGAGAGATAAATTGAAAGGTAAATGATATTGTAGGTGGCAAGAGAGATAAATTGAAAGGTAAATGATATTGTAGGCGGCAAGAGAGATAATTTGAAAGGTAACGATATTGAGGCGGCAAGAGATAATTTGAAAGGTAAATGATATTGGAGGCGGCAAGAGAGATAATTTGAAAGGTAAATGATATTGTAGGCGGCAAGAGAGATAAATTGAAAGGTAAATGATATTGTAGGCGGCAAGAGAGATAATTTGAAAGGTAAATGATATTGAGGCGCAAGAGATAATTTGAAAGGTAAATGATATTGGAGGCGGCAAGAGAGATAATTTGAAAGGGTAAAATGATATTGGAGTGGGCGGCAAGAGAGATAATTTGAAAGGTAAATGATATTGGAGGCGGCAAGAGAGATAATTTGAAAGGTAAATGATATTGTAGGCGGCAAGAGAGATAATTTGAAAGGTAAAAATGATATTGTAGGCGGCAAGAGAGATAATTTGAAAGGTAAATGATATTGGAGGCGGCAAGAGAGATAATTTGAAAGGTAAATGATATTGTAGGCGGCAAGAGAGATAATTTGAAAGGTAAATGATATTGGAGGCGGCAAGAGAGATAATTTGAAAGGTAAATGATATTGTAGGCGGCAAGAGAGATAATTTGAAAGGTAAATGATATTGGAGGCGGCAAGAGAGATAATTTTGAAAGGTAAATGATATTGGAGGCGGCAAGAGAGATAATTTGAAAGGTAAATGATATTGTAGGCGGCAAGAGAGATAATTTGAAAGGTAAATGATATTGTAGGCAAGAGAAATAATTTGAAAGGTAAATGATATTGTAGGCGGTAAGAGAGATAATTTGAAAGCGTAAATGATATTGGAGGCGGCAAGAGAGATAATTTGAAAGGTAAATGATATTGAGGCGGCAAGAGAGATAATTTAAAAGGTAAATGATATTAGACGGCAAGAGAGATAATTTGAAAGGTAATGATATTGGAGGCGGCAAGAGATAATTTGAAAGGTAAATGATATTGGAGGCGGCAAGAGAGATAATTTGAAAGGCAGTCGATATTGGAGGCGGCAAGAGAGATAATTTGAAAGGTAAATAATATTGGAGGCGGCAAGAGAGATAATTTGAAAGGTAAATGATATTGTAGGCGGCAAGAGAGATAATTTGAAAGGTAAATGATATTGTAGGCGGCAAGAGAGATAATTTGAAAGGTAAATGATATTGTAGGCGGCAAGAGAGATAATTTGAAAGGTAAAATGATATTGCAGGCGGCAAGAGAGATAATTTGAAAGGTAAATGATATTGAGGCGGCAAGAGAGATAATTTGAAAGGTAAATGATATTGGAGGCGGCAAGAGAGATAATTTGAAAGGTAAATGATATTGGAGGCGGCAAGAGAGATAATTTGAAAGGTAATGATATTGGAGGCGGCAAGAGAGATAATTTGAAAGGTAAATGATATTGTAGGCGGCAAGAGAGATAATTTGAAAGGTAAATGATATTGGAGGCAGCAGAGAGATAACGAAAGGTAAATGATATTGTAGGCGGCAAGAGAGATAATTTGAAAGGTAAATGATATTGCAGGCGGCAAGAGAGATAATTTGAAAGGTAAATGATATTGGAGGCGGCAAGAGAGATAATTTGAAAGGTAAATGATATTGTAGGCGGCAAGAGAGATAATTTGAAAGGTAAATGATATTGTAGACGGCAAGAGAAATAATTCGAAAGGTAAATGATATTGGAGGCGGCAAGAGAGATAATTTGAAAGGTAAATGATATTGGAGGCGGCAAGAGAGATAATTTGAAAGGTAAATGATATTGCAGGCGGCAAGAGAGATAATTTGAAAGGTAAATGATATTGTAGGCGGCAAGAGATATAATTTGGCGTAAATGATATTGTAGGCGGCAAGAGATAATTTAAAAGGTAAATGATATTGTAGGCGGCAAGAGAGATAATTTGAAAGGTAAATGATATTGGAGGCGGCAAGAGATAATTTGAAAGGTAAATGATATTGGAGGCGGCAAGAGAGATAATTTGAAAGGTAAATGATATTGTAGGCGGCAAGAGAGATAATTTGAAAGGTAAATAATATTGGAGGCGGCAAGAGAGATAAATTGAAAGGTAAATGATATTGTAGGCGGCAAGAGAGATAATTTGAAAGGTAAATGATATTAGAGGCGGCAAGAGAGATAATTTGAAAGGTAAATGATATTGTAGACGGCAAGAGAAATAATTTGAAAGGTAAATGATATTGGAGGCGGCAAGAGAGATAATTTGAAAGGTAAATGATATTGTAGGCGGCAAGAGAGATAATTTGAAAGGTAAATGATATTGTAGGCGGCAAGAGAGATAATTTGAAAGGTAAATGATATTGGAGGCGGCAAGAGAGATAAATTGAAAGGTAAAATGAGGCTGCAGGCGGCAAGAGAGATAATTTGAAAGGTAAATGATATTGGAGGCGGCAAGAGAGATAATTTGAAAGGTAAATGATATTGTAGGCGGCAAGAGATATAATTTGAAAGGTAAATGATATTGTAGACGGCAAGAGAAATAATTTGAAAGGTAAATGATATTGGAGGCGGCAAGAGAGATAATTTGAAAGGTAAATGATATTGTAGGCGGGTGAGATAATTTGAAAGGTAAATGATATTGGAGGCGGCAAGAGAGATAATTTGAAAGG
Source organism: Ascarosepion bandense (assembly GCA_037127315.1). NCBI lineage: Eukaryota > Metazoa > Mollusca > Cephalopoda > Sepiida > Sepiidae > Ascarosepion > Ascarosepion bandense. The sequence goes on from JBBBDQ010002529.1 coordinate 272,645, forward strand.
TAAATGATATTGTAGGCGGCAAGAGAGATAATTTGAAAGGTAAATGATATTGGAGGCGGCAAAGAGAGATAATTTGAAAGGTAAATGATATTGTAGGCGGCAAGAGAGATAATTTGAAAGGTAAATGATATTGGAGGCGGCAAGAGAGATAATTTGAAAGGTAAATGATATTGGAGGCGGCAAGAGATAATTTGAAAGGTAAATGATATTGTAGGCGGCAAGAGAGATAATTTGAAAGGTAAATGATATTGTAGGCGGCAAGAGAAGAATTTTAAAGTGTAAATGATATTGTAGGCGGCAAGAGAGAGAGATAATTTGAAAGGTAAATGATATTGGAGGCGGCAGATAGAATTTGAAAGGTAAATGATATTGGAGGCGGCAAGAGAGATAATTTGAAAGGTAAATGATATTGTAGACGGCAAGAGAGATAATTTGAAAGGTAAATGATATTGGAGGCGGCAAGAGAGATAATTTGAAAGGTAAATGATATTGAAAGTAAGAGATAATTGGAAAGGTAAATGATATTGGAGGCGGCAAGAGAGATAATTTGAAAGGTAAATGATATTGGAGGCGGCAAGAGAGATAATTTGAAAGGTAAATGATATTGTAGGCGGCAAGAGAGATAATTTGAAAGGTGAATGATATTGTAGGCGGCAAGAGAGATAATTTGAAAGGTAAATGATATTGTAGGCGGCAAGAGAGATAATTTGAAAGGTAAATGATATTGCAGGCGGCAAGAGAGATAATTTGAAAGGTAAATGATATTGGAGGTGGCAAGAGAGATAATTTGAAAGGTAATGATATTGTAGACGGCAAGAGAGATAATTTGAAAGGTAAATGATATTGTAGACGGCAAGAGAAATAATTTGAAAGGTAAATGATATTGTAGGCGGCAAGAGAGATAATTTGAAAGGTAAATGATATTGGAGGCGGCAAGAGAGATAATTTGAAAGGTAAATGATATTGGAGGCGGCAAGAGATAATTTGAAAGGTAAATGATATTGGAGGCGGCAAGAGAGATAATTTGAAAGGTAAATGATATTGGAGGCGGCAAGAGAGATAATTTGAAAGGTAAATGATATTGGAGGCGGCAAGAGAGATAATTTGAAAGGTAAATGATATTGTAGGCGGCAAGAGAGATAATTTGAAAGGTAAATGATATTGGAGGCGGCAAGAGAGATAATTTGAAAGGTAAATGATATTGTAGGCGGCAAGAGAGATAATTTGAAAGGTAAATGATATTGCAGGCGGCAAGAGAGATAATTTGAAAGGTAAATGATATTGGAGGCGGCAAGAGAGATAATTTGAAAGGTAAATGATATTGTAGGCGGCAAGAGAGATAATTTGAAAGGTGATATTGTAGACGGCAAGAGAAATAATTCGAAAGGTAAATGATATTGGAGGCGGCAAGAGATAATTTGAAAGGTAAATGATATTGGAGGCGGCAAGAGAGATAATTTGAAAATGATATTGCAGGCGGCAAGAGAGATAATTTGAAAGGTAAATGATATTGTAGGCGGCAAGAGAGATAATTTGAAAGGTAAATGATATTGTAGGCGGCAAGAGAGATAATTTAAAAGCAAATGATATTGTAGGCGGCAAGAGAGATAATTTGAAAGGTAAATGATATTGGAGGCGGCAAGAGAGATAATTTGAAAGGTAAATGATATTGGAGGCGGCAAGAGAGATAATTTGAAAGGTAAATGATATTGTAGGCGGCAAGAGAGATAATTTGAAAGGTAAATGATATTGTAGACGGCAAGAGAAATAATTTGAAAGGTAAATGATATTGGAGGCGGCAAGAGAGATAATTTGAAAGGTAAATGATATTGGAGGCGGCAAGAGAGATAAATTGAAAGGTAAATGATATTGTAGGCGAAAGAGAGATAATTTGAAAGGTAAATAATATTGGAGGCGGCAAGAGAGATAAATTGAAAGGTAAATGATATTGTAGGCGGCAAGAGAGATAATTTGAAAGGTAAATGATATTAGAGGCGGCAAGAGAGATAATTTGAAAGGTAAATGATATTAGACGGTAAAGAGAAATAATTTGAAAGGTAAATGATATTGGGAGGCGGCAAGAGAGATAATTGAAAGGTAAATGATATTGTAGGTGGCAAGAGAGATAATTTGAAAGGTAAATGATATTGTAGTGGCAAGAGAGATAATTTGAAAGGTAAATGATATTGGAGGCGGCAAGAGAGATAAATTGAAAGGTAAATGATATTGCAGGCGGCAAGAGAGATAATTTGAAAGGTAAATGATATTGGAGGCGGCAAGAGAGATAATTTGAAAGGTAAATGATATTGTAGGCGGCAAGAGATATAATTTGAAAGGTAAATGATATTGTAGACGGCAAGAGAAATAATTTGAAAGGTAAATGATATTGGAGGCGGCAAGAGAGATAATTTGAAAGGTAAATGATATTGTAGGCGGCAAGAGAGATAATTTGAAAGGTAAATGATATTGTAGGCGGCAAGAGAGATAATTTAAAGGTAAATGATATTGTAGACTGCAAGAGAAATAATTTGAAAGGTAAATGATATTGTAGGCGGCAAGAGAGATAATTTGAAAGGTAAATGATATTGTAGGCGGCAAGAGAGATAATTTGAAAGGTAAATGATATTGTAGGCGGCAAGAGAGATAATTTGAAAGGTAAATGATATTGTAGACGGCAAGAGAAATAATTTGAAAGGTAAATGATATTGGAGGCGGCAAGAGAGATAAATTGAAAGGTAAATGATATTGTAGGCGGCAAGAGTGATAATTGGTGTTTCTGCTGCATAACAACTTCCGTGATACAAACGAAGTGCTGATACCTATTTTGAAAATAGTATGAGAAGTTTTTCCGAATTCGATGTTCCTTGTAGACCTGTCACCTCGAAAATATTCATTGAATTTAAGAAAGAAAGAATGTTTGGGTAAACGGTTAAAGAAAAATGCGACATAAATAGCAGGTCATCCATAGATTATAGGCAAATCGGCTGAATCTTTCGAATGACGCTTTGGAATCAAATACGTTTTTTTCTCGCTAAGGAAGCGGTTTGTTGATTCTGATGCATGGCATCATCTATGTTGTCATTGTGACCAAGCAAGCAAAGACAAAACTGTTATAGGAAGTTCTTCCACATACGATGAATTATCAAAACTACCGGCAGACAATCGGTTGCTCAGCTCCATGCAAACATGCCTAGTCAGTTGTTCTATGGGCACATGCGCGGTGTCATGGTAATCAAGCTTGGCTCTCTAGAAACGTTACAATCTAGTTGTAAGTTTGATCATCATTGGCTGTCTGATGTTTTTGGCCTTGTGCTACATCTAACCTACGCTTAGAAAATCGCCACTTGGGCTTCTTAACGTGGTGTAATGGTTAGCAAGCTTGCACAATTACGACTGAGTAGTGAGTTCATTCCTTACTAAATGTCCTATAATTTCGGCCTTTGTTCACATCTAAGCTACACATAGAAAATCATCCCGTCATTCGTTTTAACCAGTTGAATATATAAAAAAAACCCTCGAAAAATTAACTGAACAAAAATCAGAACCGTTCGTTTATGACAGACTCGACATCATCTATGTACCATGCTCCTTCAGAACGTAGACGATCATAGCCCTCCACTTATTCCTATCTATTGATGCTCTCAATATCTCTTCTCCTGTTATTCTACTCAATCCCCGCTCCACCATTCATCTGTTCAAGTCCATCAGATATGTCGTGCGCTGCATCCCTTTGTCCCTTTTTCCCTCTATCCGTTTCACAAGCATCAGGTTCTCCAAGCTCACTTTCCCCATTACATGTCCCAGGAACTTCAGATATCTTTTACTGATGTTAAGTATCGGTTTCCTTTTTGTGTCTATCCTTTTCACAACCTATACACAATGTGAAAGCTAATGAAACGCGCCCTGAACAAAAAATATTTGAACTTAACAAAAATTAAGGTCTGTAATGCTGTCTTCATTTCCGCTTTGTTATATGGTTGCAAAATTTGAACTCTATATTGTTGCGAAAAAAATTAGAACGCTTTCATCTGTAAAAGTTTCGTTCGGTCTTGAACATCAAATCGAATTACTATGTGACCAACACCAAAGTCCTGGAAAGATCCAACTGTCAAAACATCGTATTACTGATAACTAAACACCATCTTTGATGGTCAGAACATGTAGCAAGAATGGAAGGTTTTCACATCAAGTAATATTCAGTGAGTTCACTTTAGAGAAAAGAAAACGAAGCTGCCTTCATCGTAGTTACAAGGACCAACTCAAAACAACACTCAACTTGAATAACTGTCATTACACCTGCATTTTCCTATTTCTATTGCTTCTTTCTAATTGGTTTGTAATCCTCTTCTCCCTCCTCTAATTAATTTTCTTTCAGTTATGTAGCCCCCCGCGCATCAGTGGCATTTACGCCTTGCCCGGGGTGAAATGATTAAAAAAAATCATTTTGAAACACAAGTACAACTGGTGATATTCCAACACTATTGGAACCAAAAAATTCAAAGCTATCAGAAACAAAAAAAAAAAGAAAGAAGTCAAAAGACAACAGAGAAATGCTCGATAAAATCGACCTCGTTTTCCACCAATATTACTACGCAGTCAATGCCATTTGTTCTTCAATGCAAGAATTGGTATCTTTAGTCATCAACACCAGCTTCATAAAGGAAAGGATTAGAAAAAAAGAAATTATTTTTTAATACGAAATAAAGCCACCACCGACAAGACTTTATCAGTATTGCAATTTCATAGAAATGTTCTGAAAATATATGAATAAAGTATTTCTTTAAAATAAATTGTGCAAACCGTTTTCAGCATTTATAATATACAGTTAATCAGAATGGTCAGATTAACGCCAGTCAAAATTCTTCGATGACTGATTAATAATGATATCTGTATAAGATATTGTTACAATACTTGAAGCTTTTGTTCCGGTCAAATATATTGGAATGTATAATTTAGATGAAATTTAGGAAATAATTTGATGATTTAATAATGATAACATGAATAAAAGTTGTTATCAATGATAGACAGAAAATTTGAAAAGCAAACTTATTTATCATTTATATCAGTGTAAAACTTTGTTAAAACATATACAGAAATTTGCATTAGTCAGAAAAAAGCAATTAATGTCAATTTGTTATCGATCTCATTGTAAAATGTCGACTTACACATCATGAATTCAATTAGGACTGATATATGGAATGATATATGGAACGAGAAATCAGAGAGCCGGGTTCGAATTACGGTCGAATTCGTTGCATACACTTACGCACAAATACGCCTTAGGAAGGTATTAATCCGTCTCTTTACTCTCCAGTTATGGGTTAAATAGCAGGAGACATTGGGTTCTCTAGCGCTGGTTGGCAATCAGTTTACCGTAGAAAGAAATGGCAAACTACCGGGGGAAAATATTCTGCCCAGTCAGTCATGTTTTTTTTCGAGATCTCCTAAACGTGTATTACGTATGGCACTTAACTGACTCACTGATATGTAATGATATACGGTAGTCTTGTTTTCCATATTAGGGCCGCGATCGAATTTAACAAGTAGTACCGACAGATGTTTTTTACGACATTTCTTTGGTTGGGATTTCTAACTTAATCGTAAATATCTTTCTTCGATTTCTGGTATTTCACTAACTTCCGGCCACGAACAAAGGAACACACTCACTGCGTGGCCATTTCCCTGAGTGCTACTTGTTTCACTGACTTTACTAACCACTCTTTATATTAATCTTGGCTTGGGGACCCACCACTCTTTTATGTCCACTTGTGATCCACTAACCAGAAAGGGGGACCACCCAGACACCTTTTAGGAGGTCAGTTTTTTTCAAAGGACACTACTTCTACAGCTATCTAAAATAACTAAGAAATCGTGGTCATTAAATGTACTCAAAATTGGACTGGAGACAAGATTCTTGAGAAAATGCTGGGTATTACGATGGTCAAAACATAAAAGAATTATTTCAGAACAACGCCATTATTTTCTGATCTGAAAGACATACCTTTTTTATCAGAACGCTATTATTTTCTGATCGGAACGCCAGTCCTTTATAGAATCCCAAAATTATTTAGCAATATGTTGACTGAACGTATTTCTCTATTTTATTCATAATCTGGACTAGAACTCGAAAATATGGATGCATTTGCTTTGCAAACCGGCAAATGAACCTTGTAACCTTCCGGATATTCTTGGTTTGCGTATATCCGGTCAGTAAAATAGATTTGTCTGAGACGGCAGATCGCGTAAACTTTAACACGCTGCGTTTTCACATATTCGCTGCTGAAAAACAGTCTTGTATGGTAGGCGAGATCAAATGTAATCTTATTCCAGCTGTTATCCAGCCGCAGAGGGATGTGACATCGCTGTAGCGACCAATAAACCATCGACCTGTTAGTGGCGGCGTAGAATTCACGCGTGAGTCCCTTATCGTCCAAAACGTGTACTTCAAAGGCGAAAGCTTTGTTCATATTTTTCATCACGATTAACAAAAAAGGCAGAGTAATATCCAGAGAATCTTGAGGGTCTGCTGGGCAGGACATGCACACCGAAGATATCCAGAGTCCAGAAATTTCTTTTACCAAAGAGTTAAGGTTATTATCGATAATATTTTTTATCTGGCCTCCCCAAAATTTTGTCCATCGCCATTTTGGTAAGTTTTTTTTATGAAAGCTCAGTAGAATCGGAATTATTTTCGGGGTTGATGATATCCGCGATCTGAGATGCACAATATCCGGGAAGGATTCAGCCATGTTGAATACAGGGGAAATGCCTTTCAAATCTCTTCTGATGTATTGTTTAATCTTTCTTTAGATTCAAAGTTTGAGCCTTCTATCTGTCTATCCCAAACTATGATGGATCTGCTTTTATGAAGTCTACTCTTAAATAAGGAATGGATTTTTACAAGTTAACTTCCTGAGTCGTATTGTTACCCAGCAAAAATAAACCCAAAAAAACAAGCATATTACCTGATCACTGAAACTTATACATTTGATCAGTATTTAGATAGGTGAATGTTTAGTACCAATAAATATTGAAATTTTATAAATTAAAAAAAAAAGCTAAAGTTTTTGTTAGGTGATCATGAGAATGTATTAAGATGTAAATCATTTAATTAACAAGTGGAAGGTCCTGTCACGAATATAGAAAGAGGTAAAACTGCAATTGTTTTGGTATGGTTGTATCGAAAGTCACTATTTCAGTTTTTAAGTTATTTTTTAATTTTATAATGGAATACCGGGAAACATTGAAAACGTGACAAGATACTAAAACTTGTTCACGATAGAGATGAAAATTAATAAGATGTCTGTCGTCATGAATAAAATATGACTAAAAATGACAACGTCATAAGCCACGACTATTTTAATCATAATAGTTAAACTTGAAAACCGTTGCTCTTCTTAAAGTTATTCTTATCCGTTGTAACTAAGCCACTGCGCTTAGTTGAACATAGCCTGTCGACAACCCCTTGTCATTGACGAAGGGGTCGTCTCTGCTTCTATAACTTGTCATTTTTTACAGGTAAGGGTGTTGAACCTACGCAAACCCTTTGATCCCCGGTCAAGGTAGACTGATTGTTGACCATGTCTATAGAACTCAATCTGTTTATCCATTTAACCCATAGGTGGAGGGAGAATAGATGGATTAATACTTTCCCATGTGTATTTTCATGTAAGTGAATGCAACAAATTCAACTGGAATTCGAACTCGGTCCTCCAATTTCTCTTACGAGCTGTTATCCATTGCACCACAACGGATATCCTATTCTTTCATGTGCTTCAGTAAAAATATGGGTGAGAGTTTCGTGCTTATTGAAAGAGAGAGGTGCCCACTTGGAGCGGTTGATGGATGCCATTTAAACAGGAAGGTTTTGAACCTCTGACCTGAGCATCAGTCATCCTAGTTCAAGGTAGTTTAGTTTAGAACTTTTGTTAGTTTTTTAAAACTTATATACATTTTGACCATGTCCAGCATAGTTTATGAATATAGAATACAGCGCAGTACGTAATCTGTTCAATGAAACAACGTCAAAGATTAGACACTCTACTGAATCAGATTATATCGCCAATACTCGGGAAAATATGATCACCTTTTATACACGTCGCATTGAATATTTTGAGCCTTCTGATTGGTTAACCCTTCTATTGATGAATTATAAAATGAGTCAGTTCATGGATGGCTCACTAATATACAATGGTACCCAAAATCTCAAACAGTAAGCGCATAGACCCCACTTTTATTTTTTGTTTTGTTTAATTCCCCAGACCTTCCCCTTATTAGATGCCTCGGTTCACTGGTGTGTGGATGAGATGCATTTCTTTTTTACTTCGAATCTTTCATTTTTTTAACCAGTTAACTGCCACGATTATTTCTTGTTGCGGGGTGGGTTCAAATACTAACACAGTTATATCTTTTTTAGTATATATATTTTATAACCTTTTGCACCCAAAAAATAGTTTAATAGTAGCAAGCGTGTCTCGCTATATCACTTACTAGTGAGATCTATCCTCACACAGTGCTCCACAGTTTTGACCTTGTGTCATATCTAAGCTTTGCTTAATAAATCAGTCTTAAGCCTATATCACGTTGAAACACCGGCCCTCGTACGATTATTGAAGTTAAGCAAAGTTGAGCATGATTAGTACTTAGGTGGGTGACTGCTTGGGAATACCAGGTGCTGTAAGTTTGGATGTGAGGGTGATGTAAGAAGAATGGCACAACAGTTTTAAGTAGAGAGCCGAGCTTCAATTCCAGTTGGGTTCGTTATATTCACACGCGCAAATACACTTGGAAAAAGTATTAAACCACTTCTTCTAACCACTCCCCAGTTATAGATTAAGTAGTAAAATTTGTATCACTACGCCATTATTATCTCAAAAAATATTACAAACTGAACAGATTTTTTGGCTTAAAACGATATGCGAAGAGTAGATAAGACGTCGACAACGAATCAATCTTATATTATTGTAAAATAATCATTAGGCATTTTTACCTCTTCCCAATAAGAGTTTTATATCGCAATCTTTAGTTGAGAAATTCACTGAGCAAATTATGTATTTTAGTGACCATTGTGTGTCAGGTAAGCGTTAATATTATGGTATGGTAGAATGAATATTATTTGTATGGATGGGTTAATATCTGAGATTAACTTGCTTAGAGGTAAAACTAATGAAGACCAGTCTATCTAACATTCCTTCTTTTGACTCGTGCCACATTAATACTTTTGGTACAATAAATAACTTCCATGTATATTGTCCCTTTATGATACGAGCGATCAAGGCTCTCCACAATTTTTTATCTTTGTAGCTGTTATGCGCTGTTTTCCTCTGTCTCTTTTGCCTTAAATTAAGTCCAGTCAGTGTTACATTTTCCAAGCTCTCGTTCCTCGTTATATGCTTTAGAAATTTCAACTGCCTCTTTCTGGTGCATGTGTCATTTTTGCTTCAGTTTTCTCTACAACATCATTGCTCACATGTTCACTCCATGGCATTCTCATGATTCTTCTGTAAAATCACATTGCCTAAAGAGTTTTCATTTGTATTAAGATTGTCCAGGTATTTTATTGTATAAAAGAATCTAATCTTTGATTTTAGGCCGGAGAAGTGAACATTATCTTTGTAGATACACTCATGCAAGTGAGACGTCTCCCCAGGCAAACATCGAAAGAGCACCAGTATCATTACCTGACGCCCGAGACGCCATAAAAAGAAGTATTGAGGAGATTGGACTACTTATGGCCACTGGTATTATATGGCACTCACACGTGGGGTCCAAACTTTAAACTCGGCATTCTTCATATGTTAACAAGTCAAAGAGTAGATACGACATTTTAATCCACTATTTATTCACCTATATTATAGAAGTATAGTGGAATAAAGTATGAAATTATATAATGTAAAATAAATTAAATTTGCCGAAGCAGAAAAATAAAGAAATATTGGTACATTTTTTTTTTGCAATGAGTATACTGGTACATATAAAAAAAGAAGATTGATATGAAGAAATTTCTAAAATACAGTAAAAAGGAATGAATTCTTTTTGAAGATTACAGTATATGCAGTAAAAGCAATCAGTGAAGTACAATAAATGTGAATAAATTCTCATAAATAATTGCATTAAAGGCAAAAAAGCAATCAGTGATTGTACAATAAATGTGAATAAATTCTCATAAATAATTGCATTAAAGGCAAAAAAGCAATCAATGAAGTACAATAAATGTGAATAAATTCTCATTAATAATTGCATTAAAGGCAAAAAAGCAATCAGTGAAGTACAATAAATGTGAATAAATTCTCATAAATAATTGAATTAAAGGCAAAAAAAGCAATCAGTGAAGTACAATAAATGTGAATAAATTCTCATAAATAATTGCATTAAAGCAAAAAAGCAATCAGTGAAGTACAATAAATGTGAATAAATTCTCATAAATAATTGCATTAAAGGCAAAAAAAGCAATCAATGAAGTACAATAAATGTGAATAGAGAAATTCTCATTAATAATTGCATTAAAGGCAAAAAAGCAATCAGTGAAGTACAATAAATGTGAATAAATTCTCATAAATAATTGAATTAAAGGCAAAAAAAGCAATCAGTGAAGTACAATAAATGTGAATAAATTCTCATAAATAATTGCATTAAAGGCAAAAAAAGCAATCAGTGAAGTACAATAAATGTGAATAAATTCTCATAAATAATTGCATTAAAGGCAAAAAAGCAATCAGTGAAGTACAATAAATGTGAATAAATTCTCATAAATAATTGAATTAAAGGCAAAAAAGCGTAATCCAGTGATTGTACAATAAATGTGAATAAATTCTCATAAATAATTGCATTAAAGGCAAAAAAGCAATCAGTGAAGTACAATAAATGTGAATAAATTCTCATAAATAATTGAATTAAAGGCAAAAAAAGCAATCAGTGAAGTACAATAAATGTGAATAAATTCTCATAAATAATTGCATTAAAGGCAAAAAAAGCAATCAGTGAAGTACAATAAATGTGAATAAATTCTCATAAATAATTGAATTAAAGGCAAAAAAGCAATCAGTGATTGTACAATAAATATGAATAAATTCTCATAAATAATTGCATTAAAGGCAAAAAAAGCAATCAGTGAAGTACAATAAATGTGAATAAATTCTCATAAATAATTGCATTAAAGGCAAAAAAGCAATCAGTGAAGTACAATAAATGTGAATAAATTCTCATAAATAATTGAATTAAAGGCAAAAAAAGCAATCAGTGATTGTACAATAAATGTGAATAAATTCTCATAAATAATTGCATTAAAGGCAAAAAAGCAATCAGTGAAGTACAATAAATGTGAATAAATTCTCATAAATAATTGCATTAAAGGCAAAAAAAGCAATCAGTGAAGTACAATAAATGTGAATAAATTCTCATAGAAAATAATTGAATTAAAGGCAAAAAAAGCAATCAGTGATTGTACAATAAATGTGAATAAATTCTCATAAATAATTGCATTAAAGGCAAAAAAGCAATCAGTGAAGTACAATAAATGTGAATAAATTCTCATAAATAATTGCATTAAAGGCAAAAAGCAATCAGTGAAGTACAATAAATGTGAATAAATTCTCATAAATAATTGAATTAAAGGCAAAAAAAGCAATCAGTGATTGTACAATAAATGTGAATAAATTCTCATAAATAATTGCATTAAAGGCAAAAAAGCAATCAGTGAAGTACAATAAATGTGAATAAATTCTCATAAATAATTGAATTAAGGCAAAAAAAGCAATCAGTGAAGTACAATAAATGTGAATAAATTCTCATAAATAATTGCATTAAAGGCAAAAAAGCAATCAGTGAAGTACAATAAATGTGAATAAATTCTCATAAATAATTGAATTAAAGGCAAAAAAAGCAATCAGTGATTGTACAATAAATGTGAATAAATTCTCATAAATAATTGCATTAAAGGCAAAAAAGCAATCAGTGAAGTACAATAAATGTGAATAAATTCTCATAAATAATTGCATTAAAGGCAAAAAAAGCAATCAGTGAAGTACAATAAATGTGAATAAATTCTCATAAATAATTGAATTAAAGGCAAAAAAAGCAATCAGTGATTGTACAATAAATGTGAATAAATTCTCACAAATAATTGAATTAAAGGCAAAAAGCAATCAGTGAAGTACAATAAATGTGAATAAATTCTCATAAATAATTGCATTAAAGGCAAAAAAGCAATCAGTGAAGTACAATAAATGTGAATAAATTCTCATAAATAATTGAATTAAAGGCAAAAAAAGCAATCAGTGATTGTACAATAAATGTGAATAAATTCTCATAAATAATTGCATTAAAGGCAAAAAAGCAATCAGTGAAGTACAATAAATGTGAATAAATTCTCATAAATAATTGCATTAAAAGGCAAAAAAGCAATCAGTGAAGTACAATAAATGTGAATAAATTCTCATAAATAATTGAATTAAAGGCAAAAAAAGCAATCAGTGAAGTACAATAAATGTGAATAAATTCTCATAAATAATTGCATTAAAGGCAAAAAAGCAATCAGTGAAGTACAATAAATGTGAATAAATTCTCATAAATAATTGCATTAAAGGCAAAAAAAGCAATCAATAGAGTACAATAAATGTGAATAAATTCTCATAAATAATTGCATTAAAGGCAAAAAAGCAATCAGTGAAGTACAATAAATGTGAATAAATTCTCATAAATAATTGAATTAAAAGGCAAAAAAAGCAATCAGTGAAGTACAATAAATGTGAATAAATTCTCATAAATAATTGAATTAAAGGCAAAAAAGCAATCAGTGATTGTACAATAAATGTGAATAAATTCTCATAAATAATTGCATTAAAGGCAAAAAAGCAATCAGTGAAGTACAATAAATGTGAATAAATTCTCATAAATAATTGAATTAAAGGCAAAAAAGCAATCAGTGATTGTACAATAAATGTGAATAAATTCTCATAAATAATTGCATTAAAGGCAAAAAAGCAATCAGTGAAGTACAATAGAGAAATGTGAATAAATTCTCATAAATAATTGCATTAAAGGCAAAAAAGCAATCAGTGATACAATAAATGTGAATAAATTCTCATAAATAATTGAATTAAAGACAAAAAAAGCAATCAGTGATTGTACAATAAATGTGAATAAATTCTCATAAATAATTGCATTAAAGGCAAAAAAGCAATCAGTGAAGTACAATAAATGTGAATAAATTCTCATAAATAATTGAATTAAAGGCAAAAAAAGCAATCAGTGAAGTACAATAAATGTGAATAAATTCTCATAAATAATTGCATTAAAGGCAAAAAAGCAATCAGTGAAGTACAATAAATGTGAATAAATTCTCATAAATAATTGAATTAAAGGCAAAAAAAGCAATCAGTGATTGTACAATAAATGTGAATAAATTCTCATAAATAATTGCATTAAAGGCAAAAAAGCAATCAGTGAAGTACAATAAATGTGAATAAATTCTCATAAATAATTGCATTAAAGGCAAAAAAGCAATCAGTGAAGTACAATAAATGTGAATAAATTCTCATAAATAATTGAATTAAAGAGCAAAAAAAGCAATCAGTGATTGTACAATAAATGTGAATAAATTCTCATAAATAATTGCATTAAATGCAAAAAAGCAATCAGTGAAGTACAATAAATGTGAATAAATTCTCATAAATAATTGAATTAAAGGCAAAAAAAGCAATCAGTGAAGTACAATAAATGTGAATAAATTCTCATAAATAATTGCATTAAAGGCAAAAAAGCAATCAGTGAAGTACAATAAATGTGAATAAATTCTCATAAATAATTGAATTAAAGGCAAAAAAAGCAATCAGTGATTGTACAATAAATGTGAATAAATTCTCATAAATAATTGCATTAAAGGCAAAAAAGCAATCAGTGAAGTACAATAAATGTGAATAAATTCTCATAAATAATTGAATTAAAGGCAAAAAAAGCAATCAGTGAAGTACAATAAATGTGAATAAATTCTCATAAATAATTGCATTAAAGGCAAAAAAGCAATCAGTGAAGTACAATAAATGTGAATAAATTCTCATAAATAATTGAATTAAAGGCAAAAAAAGCAATCAGTGATTGTACAATAAATGTGAATAAATTCTCATAAATAATTGCATTAAAGGCAAAAAAGCAATCAGTGAAGTACAATAAATGTGAATAAATTCTCATAAATAATTGCATTAAAGGCAAAAAAAGCAATCAGTGAAGTACAATAAATGTGAATAACTTCTCATAAATAATTGCATTAAAGGCAAAAAAGCAATCAGTGAAGTACAATAAATGTGAATAAATTCTCATAAATAATTGCATTAAAGGCAAAAAAAGCAATCAATGAAGTACAATAAATGTGAATAAATTCTCATAAATAATTGCATTAAAGGCAAAAAAAGCAATCAGTGAAGTACAATAAATGTGAATAAATTCTCATAAATAATTGAATTAAAGGCAAAAAAAGCAATCAGTGAAGTACAATAAATGTGAATAAATTCTCATAAATAATTGAATTAAAGGCAAAAAAGCAATCAGTGAAGTACAATAAATGTGAATAAATTCTCGTTGATATTTACAGTAAATAAAGACAAAGTAACTTATTTTACTGAATATTACCAGCAGTATACTGCAAACAATAGGGAAAGACTACATGTATTCTAACAGAAACTGGTATTTAAGTAAACAGTACAGACTACCATACATAGCAAGCGGCAAAAACTAAAACCGTTTCATATCACCACAACTATTGATTGTTTCCCATCTGTAATATTGCTGTATCGAGCACAGTTCTATTATTGCATTTTATTTTATTGTTTTACATTAAAAAATAGCTTTTTACGTGAAGGAAAATACGGGAATACTTTTAAAGATGTCCGATCCTTTGCTGAGATGAAAATATAGTATCTGTTCTTTTCCTTATTAAGCTATAATAGAGACTTGGTCCCGGAAATTCTCCCTCCCTCAGTCGACTAATAATTACAATTATATATAAAATAAATGTATGCCACAAGGTCGGGCTTACATTGTGAATTCCATGTGTACATACAATTAATGAAGATTATTATTCAGTTTTTTGGATACTTCTGTTTTTGGCACAATGCCTACTGGTGCGAGAGATCAGCGTTTCAGATTAAGGTAAAGCTCAGGAGAGTAAATTTTTGCTGATTTTCTTGGTATAGTGGCCCACTGAACTAGAAAAATTTGCATGACACAATCATTTGCAGAAATTTACAGATCAGAAACAGCACCATTTTATTCACGATGGTGCCCCGTGTCATACTACAACAAGCGCTTTCAGGATATTGGACTCTTGGAATTGACCACCAGAGATCATCTAAAAGACAATTTTAATACAAATAGTAAGCGATCATCTATGTAAAATATTGTAGCATATTACTTATAAATATTAACTTTTAAACTAAGACTAATATATATTTCTTAATTCTCAATCAGTGGTTCTTACAATTCACCGACATCATTTTCTGCAGAGGAGAAAGATTATCCTCATCAAAAGGAGCATTCTTGCGCGTAAATACGTTAGTGACACTCCGGGCAATGATTCACCTTTTGAATTGGGAATAACAAACCAACCATTAACATTTTACTCGCGTATAAAACAGACCATTATTATTTTTTGATATGGACATATAACGGACCATTGTTTAACTTTTGACTCGGGATTAAACGGACCAACGTTTACGTTTTGACTCGGTCATAAAACGTACTGAAACTTGCATTTTGACTTGAGCATAAAACAGACTAATATTTGCCTTTAGACTAGTGAATAGAAGAGAGCAGACTTTAGCTTTTGACGCTCGTATAATTGAAGAATGCAAATTTCAACTTTCGTCTTCTTCTTCTATGTGCCCTGTCCCTTCAGGACGTAGGCGATCATGGTTCTCCACGTCTCCCTATCCCTTGTGGCTCTTAGTATGTTTGAGCCTGTTGCTCCTGGCAACCCCCGTTCCGTCATCCACCTGATCAAACCCTGCAAATATGTTATCCGCTGCCTTCCTCTGTCTCTCCTTCCTTCTATCTGACCAGTCAGTATCAGGTTCTCCAGGCTCTCTTTCTTCATTGCATGTCCCAGGAACTTCAGTTGTCTCTTCCTGATACTCAGCATCAATTTCCTTTTTGTTGCCATTCTTTCCAACACCTCCTCATTGCTTGCATGCTCAGTCCACGATATCCGCAGCATCCTTCTGTAGAACCACATTTCGGCCGCTTCCAGTTTTGTCCTCATTTTCGATGATATTGTCCAGCATTCACTGCCGTATTGAAGAACTGACATCACGTAGCAGTCTAGCACTTTTTTCTTCGTTTCTATTGAAATTTTCCTGTGTGTTAGTATTTTGCTCATCTTCTGGAACGCGTCCTTTGCCATGCCAATTCGCCTTCGGATCTCCGTGTCGACTTTACATTACTTAAAAAATGGTTTATATGTCGTTAAATGAAACATATTTGTTTATCAAGTCGAATGTTTTTGGATTCATACATGCACTTATTTTGAAATTAAATATTTTATTTCATGATTTTCGGTGGGATTTCAAAACTTTTACAAACTCTTAAGTTTTTGGTATCCGCGAATATTCTATCTTTGATAATAAACTTTATCATAATTACACGAGTAAACAAATGTCTATGAACTGAAAAAGCCAGACAAAAACATTGCTATTTCCTTATGGCGTCAAAAGAAAACGTTTACACACTTTGCTTTTTAACATAACAAATCGACTTTTGATTATAGACGTTAAAAAATGTTGCTGTTCCTTGAGGTTTACAGTAAAAAATTTCTGAATACAATTGGTGTAAAAACGTATATATTTGCTGTATAAGCCTGTAATACACACACACACATACACACACACACACTCACTCACACACACACACACACACACACACACACACACACACACACACACACACACACACAGACATATCTCACTTCTAAGCTCAGTTAGCTATCTCTTCTTCCTCTACCGCTCACCCTCCTCCTCTGACTGTACGGTACTTGATTGTATCTTTACTAATATCGACAGGGCCATTTCTTCTCACCCATCTCCCCATATATTTGTGTTTGGCGATTTTAACGCCCACCACACCAAGTGGCTTGAAAACTCAGCCACCGACCTTGCTGGGATCCGCACCATGTATTTTTCAATAACCCAAGCTCTAACGCAAGTGTTGGACTTCCCCACGCGTTTCTCTAATAACCCTAACGGAAGGGACTCTTTACTCGACCTTTGCTTTACCTCCATCCCAGACTCCTGCACTCCCAGGCAACTCTGCCCCCTCGGAAACTCTGACCACGCCGTAGTCTCCGTCAACATCTCAATCCGCGCTAACTCTACCCAAGAAAACCAGACCAGCAGAATATCATACTGCTACCAGAGAGCAGACTGGGACTCGTTCCGAGACTTGCTCTGCGACGTCCCCTGGAACAACGTATTCCATCTTCTTGTCTAAGACTGTGCCTCTGAGGTCTCCTCTTGGGTTAAGGCTGGCA
This sequence comes from Ascarosepion bandense, assembly GCA_037127315.1. Lineage (NCBI taxonomy): Eukaryota > Metazoa > Mollusca > Cephalopoda > Sepiida > Sepiidae > Ascarosepion > Ascarosepion bandense. Next base: position 290,160 of record JBBBDQ010002529.1, read on the forward strand.
TCGATGCTTTTATCCCGGCTAGGAAATTCCAACTAAAATCAAATTCGTCCCCCTGGTTCTCACCCGCTTGCTCGGCTGCCATTGCCAACCGGAACCATTTCTTCTGGCTCTATCGAAGCTGCTCGTCGAACCAAACCAGGCGCCTTTTCGCCTCAGCACGGAACAAGTATAAAAAAGTACTGAACGAAGCTAATAGGGCGTTTGCTACCAGAATGAGGCAACGCATAGCATCCTCTAAGTTTGGCTCCAAAGATTATTGGCGTCTCTGCAAAAGCGAGCAAAAGACTTCAATACCCCCACTAATCAATGAGTTTGAAGTTTTCACCTACCCAGCGGACAAAGCTGAATGCTTTGCCCGTAGATTCTCCACCAATTCGACACTGGACTCGTTAGGAATACCTACACCCGACTTCCCACCCAGAACTAAAGCTCAACTAAATAACGTCCACATTACACTCTCGCTGGTCGCCAAGATAATTGCACAACTTGACCCACACAAAACGAGCGGCGATGACGGAATCCCAGTCATAGTACTAAAGAAATGTGCCCCAGAACTCTCCTCTGTCCTCTCTAAACTCTATAACCTCTGCCTATCTGCTTCCTGTTTTCCTGCCTGTTGGAAGTCCTCCTGTGTAGTTCCTCTATTTAAGAATTCTGGCGAACCCTCAGAACCCGCCAATTACCGTCCTATTAGTCTCCTTCCGATCTTTGCAAAGTCTTCGAAGCCATTATCAACGCCGAGGTGATTCAGCATCTCACGGCCAACAGGCTTCTCTCTGACAAACAGTACGGGTTTCGCTTTACCAGGTCTACAGCTGATATACTAACGACCATTACCGAGTACATATACCGGGCCCTTGACAAGAATGGCGAAGCCCGAACCGTTGCCTTGGATATCTTAAAATAGTTCGACAGGGTCTGGCATGATGGCCTCTTGTGCAAACTGCGGAGCTACGAGATAACTGGACATCTGTTTGACCTCATCCAGTCCTTCCTCTCTAACCGCACATTGAAGGTGGTATTAAATGGGCATACCTCCCAAAACTACCATACGAACGCGGGCGTCCCTCAAGGTTCTATCCTAGGTCCCACGCTCTTTCTGATCTACATTAATGATCTCCCCGACGCCATTAGATCCCAAGTAGGCATGTATGCCGATGACACAACAATCTACTCTCGCATCGATCAAAAACCAGGTGTGGACGACAAAGTGAACCTCGCTGCCGTACTTGAAAAGGACCTCCAATCCGTAGTGGCCTGGGGTAGGAAATGTCTAGTAAATTTCAATGCCTCTAAAACGAAGCTGTTATCAACTAACCACCATAGACAATCGCATCTACCTCCCATTAGCATGGGACAGGCTAGCCTCCCAGAGAGTAAAATACTACGCCTTTCGGCGGACCTCAAATGGAATGACCATATCGAATCCATTGCCAAATATGCTGCTATGAAAGTCGGCTCTCTGTGCAGGGCCCGGAAGTTTTTCCCACCTGAATCTATTCTGCACATATACAAATCTACCATCCGCCCGTGTATTGAATATTGCTGCCATATCTGGTCGGGTGCCAAAATACAAAGGAGGATCTGTAACGTGGTTAATACTGACTTGGCAGACCGGCTGCAACCACTCTCTCACCGGCGTGATGTGGCTTCCCTGTGCCTCTTCTACAAGTACTTTCATGGCTTCTGCTCCGATGAGCTTAGATCACTGGTGCCGCCTAAGCACGAATTTACACGAGATACTAGATTAGCAACTAGGTCCCACCCTTTTACAGTTAAAGAAATAAGATGTAACCGTAAATTCTACTCCAACAGCTTCTTTTCTCGCACTTCCCGCTTGTGGAACTCCCTTCCACAAGTCTGCTTTCCCGACAGCTACAATCTCCAGGTGTTTAAATGTAGGGTCAATAGACACCTCCTATCACACTAACTCTCAATTATTCTCAGAACACTCTCATTTACCCAACCCTCATTCTCGGTATCTTTACCCGCCTATAACTAACCTCTGACATTTCCTATATTTAACCATTCTCGGTATCCCTACCCGCCTATCACCCACCCTCTGACATTTCCTATATTTAATCATCCTTTCTCCACTCTATGTAGCCCCCTGCGTAGTAGTGGCAGTGACATGCCTTGCTCGGGGTGAAACGCTTATATATATATATATATATATATATATATATATATATATATATATATAGCTGATTGATGTTGTCTTCAGCATCCCGACTCTGGAGTTTCGCACACGGATGATCTCCGTCCACTCTTCAGGGTCTTTATGTTAATATTTCCAGTTTGTAAGCAAACATTTGTGGAAATTAGGTATTAATTCACATTTTTGAGAGGACTTTTTGCACTAAATGTTAAAAAATGGTAAAATCTATAATATAACTATTTTATTTATATTTAGCATACCTAACCACACCTTTCACATCGAGTGCAATGTTGATTTTTTAAAAGAAGTAAAAACTCACTAGTCCTAATGCTACGCCTATATTCGTTCAAAATCATTCCATCCATTTCGTATGAGATTCATCTAAGTTACATGACTCTTGATCAAAATTTTTATGTGTCAACACAAGTCTTCAGAGATTTAAATTTATTTTGGCTTTGCTTTAACCGCTTCCTACCATGGCCTTTTCTCTATGGTTAATTCCATATAGAATTCCTGCTTCGGAAGCCTCCCAAAAGCTATCATGGCAACATGATCAACCCATCGCGTTTGGTTCAGAAATATCATTTTTCAATTCTAATGCTGCATGCTCTCCTAAGAACTGCAGTCGTTAGCGTGTAAGAAGTTCATATTCTCCGTATGCAATTGTTACGGAATTTTTCCAGCGTTGCCATGCTTCACAAACCGTGCACACACTGAGTTGTGATACCAACATCTGACCGAACTTATTTCTCGAGTTTCTCAAAAGTATTTCTCACCCTTAGTATTTGTCATGTAGAAAGAGGTGTCGACATTGAAACATGTGGTTGAACGCTGATCGCAACAAATAACACTATAAGAATGGATTATCCCACTGGGACCTCTTAATACAGTTAAGAGATACTCGGATAACTATCTTGCAATAACAAGATACCGGAATAACACCCCGTAGTGGTAACTATTATCACAAAGCGATAAGTAATTGAAGTAATATACCAAGTCCCAAGATATAAAACCGTGTGATACCACAACACATCAGTCATCTTTCAGGTCACAACAATAACGAACAAGGTTACAATACTATTTTATGATTAATTTAAGCGTCAAGAGTGCCATCGCGAGTGAACGTGCTTCTGAGATATCTATCGCTTTAAGGCTTTTTCCGTCTACAAAACACCCCTCCCATTGTTTTAAGTGAGCAACGTTCATTTTTAAAAGGCTTCCCTATTACAAGAGGTTCTACCCGAGGCCAGTATCGGCTTTAAAACTATCAACGACATTAGATAAGACTTATGTCACCCACATGTAGACGTGGGCGTCTTAAGGCTCATTTAATTAGTGACTATATGCTTTAAACTTTTTAGGTCACAATGTCTCCTTAACTGTAAGACTTTTGAAGATGTTGCAAAAAAAGAAAATACGATTCTTTACGTATGAATAGCCTTGATCTAACAAAGAGCATCAGGTGATTTGCAGGTGTGTAAACCACTTCTGTATCAGCTGCAACATGTCTCTCTATATGCATCTCTTTTCTCTCTTTTCTTTCTCTCTCTCTCTCTCTCTCTCTCTCTCTATATATATATATATATATATATATATTGCAACAAAGTTGTAGAACACGTAGGTTTATTTACCTACTGTTCATGCATTTACTTTTATAAAGAGTGCTCGATAAAACGTAGAGCACTATATTGTTATGGTTTTTACAATGGTTTATAAATTCATAGTATCACTACACAAAAATTTTCGCGTTTCGAAGCTACTACGTGCGCTTCTCATCGGGTGATAAGTTGAAAAAAAACTTTTTTTTCCAACTTATCACCCGATAAATTAAATTAAATTTATCTGAAATTTAATTAACTGATATTAACTGAAATTAAAGCCAAAATTCGACGTTTAGAACGGCTCATGATTAAACATAATAGACATTCATTGTCTCTTATATTTAACAATATATATATGTATATATATATATATATATATATATATATATATATAAATTATTTGGCACGCAACTCCTTTCAAACAAATGGTTAGCAGTAAATTAGGACAAATTTTTCTCGCTTTGATTGAGAAACATTTTCTGACAATAATCCATTAAGCAAGATTTTCAATAAAAGTACACAAACATTGTATTATAGTTCTACTGATAATCTTGAAATTATTATGAAACAACATAAGTATAACATTTTAAATAAAAATTAAACCTAAATGAAAATAAGAATGATTCCAAAACTGAAATCAATAATTCAGACAATGATATATGTAACTATAGAAACCCTGTAGAGTGTCCATTACAAAATAAATGCTGTGCGGTGTCTATTGTTTATCACTGTACTATTTTTCTAACTAAAAACTCTGACAATAATAAAATATCATGTGAGAAGTACTAAACTCTTGTTTAACTCTGAATTTTCTCAGCATATTTCTTGCTTTAATAATAATAAGTACCGTAATCGATGAACCCTATCCAAATATTTTTGGTACTTAAAGGAATCCAATTAAACTTACAAAATGTTTACCTTAGGATATTGTTAATAATTCTTCATATAAACATAAGATACATCCTTTACTTTATTTTGCATTATGATATAAATAATGTTAATTTAATAAATTTTAGGATTGATATGAGTTAAAAATATATGATGAATTCTTATATAAACGTACGCGTTGTGCTGCAGTGGATATCAACTCGGAATGAGAAAACAGAGAGCCGAGTTCTAATTCCAGTTGAATTCGTTGCATTCAACTATGCAAAAAGCAAACACCTTTGTGAAAATTATGAATCCATCTCTTCTCCCTCCAGTTATAGGTTAAATAGCAGAACAGATTGGGTTCTATAGCCTATATATATATATATATATATATATACACACACACACACACACACAACCCTGTTTCGCTGTATCACAGCTCATCAGTGTGGCTAGACACATCCACTTGCTTCTGGCCGGGATCGAAACTCGACCGATTTGGTGTCAGTCGGAGTCTCTACTCCCTAAGCCATCGGCACATGCAGTTTAACGCACCAATTAACTACTTTGCTTAAAAAAAGGGTTGTTTTGTCATTCAGAAAAACCTATAGGCTAATTTACTGGTTCAAGCTTTATATTTCGGAAAATTTATTCGTTTAATGTAGGTACCTCCACTTTTCAGTATAAATTTTCGATACCTGATTTTAAAATGAAAATTTTAAAATAAATAAGTTATACTTTAGCTTCAAAAATAGCTTTAATTGAAAGTCAAGAGATTAAATTTAGTAATTATTAGAATCTAAAATTTTTTAGATTAAAAATGTTAAACGTATCGCCATTTTTTTGATTGATCGACAAATTTTTAAACAGTTGCCACATTTGTTTTAAAAAATCTGGCAAAAATAAAATATACGTTATAAACACGTTATTGAAGTCAATTTTTTAATTAAAACTTACCTTTATCTGATTTCAAACAAATGTACTTGCTTACTCTCTGAAATATTCGGTAAAACTTTTTATCATTTACGGTAGTCCGAGTATCACTGCTTATCACAAGTGTTGACAGATTTAATGATAACCGGAAGCTGTCAAGAAAGCTAAAGTAGGGAGGCCGAAGGCGACAAAAATATACGAATCTAATTTTTTATGTAAGGGAAGACAACCTTTGAATCACGTGACCTTTTAATGATAAATATCACGTACGGCCACCCGTACAAATAAAGATAAGGGCAATCAAAATTCACACAATTAAAATGTTTTAATTATTTTATAAATTTACGAAGTTAATCATTTGTATTAAGCTTTTAAAGTTTTGATTAGTAATTGTAGTCTTCATGCATTAATTACATACCCTAGCCGGCCCAATAAAGGAAGAAATTTAACAATAAACTTTTTGTACATAATTTTTATATATAATTAAAAAATGAAAAAAATGAAAATAATTCTTGTAAAAATTAATTATTCATTGAATATTTTTTCTTTTCAGACTATGATATGCTTAATTTATATTGTTCATAAAAGCAATCAGTTTATCCACATAAAAATTGGCATTGTTATTGCGTTTTTTGCAATTCGGACCTATTTTTTAGAAAGTCGGGGACTATTGGAGAAAAATAAAACTGTTGATTAGCATTCCCCAATGACTCCCGAATTTAATTATATTAGGCTTATTGCTGCCCGTTATCGAATTTTTAATCATTTCTGGAACTGAATTGGTGGTGGGGTAACATATGTAAAAATATATTTTTACCAATATTTTATACAAAATAATTATTTCAAAATTGATTTCAGTCAATTATAAATAAGTCCTGAAATTTTCATCAAAATCCGACCATTTGATTTTTGCAAGAATTTTCAAATTAATGTGTCTTTCACGGTCAAAAAAGTGCATTGTGCAATATTACGTTTTTATTTACTTAATAAACGTTGCGTCAATTTAGGTCTCGCACTGACGTAAGAAAAAAACTTTCTACAAAAATTTCGAACGTGTTAGAAATAATTAAAAAAATTTAAAAAATAATTAAAAAATGCTTTGATCTATTCTCTTAATAATATAAACATTTTGCCGATAAAATTTTGTTTTTATTTAGTTTAGGGCCTTTTTCCTTCATACTATGCTGTTTTTTCAGCGATTTTGTGGAGGTACCTAAAATGTGTTGCACTTTTTCAAGCATTTATAAAGTTATTTTTGTTTTTAGTTCGCAGCTCTTTCAAAACGTTCTTTCAGATTAAAATATCACTTGGAAAATCTGAACACTCAATCCAAGCACATGTTTTCACCTAATGAAACATTTCAACAAATCTTTATCTATTGCTGCATTTTCCACAGATGAACTCCGGACAATAAATAGAGTCGAATTTTCTTAAAGATTTCAAAAAGAGAAAAAATGCAATAATTAGCTGATAAAAGTTCTAACATATCTATGATTTTCCTGATATTGTTCGGATGTGTGGTTAGTGTAAGGATTAATAACTAATCTTTTTCTAATAGCAAAGCAAACTGAACTCTTTTTCTTTGGGTGGTAGCCAGTAAAGAAGACAAAAAAAATGAATTAAAGCTTTTTTATATAACAGAATAGACCAGAGCAGCGAATTTCAGAGAAGGTCAAATTTATTTTCAAAAGATAGGCCAACGAGTATAGGTTTAGTCAGCTATACAGCTATTAGGCTACGAAACTTATGATTATGATCAGTGTACCAATAATGACGCAGGAAAGCTATTGCATCAATCTAATGCAACATTTAAAAAAATCATCCTAGAAATTGTTCTTTATTTTAGAGTCTGAGTTTTTATCAGCCTGAAGCATTGAATAATAAATAAAAAATGTTTAACGTTTTTTATGACGGTGATTTACACAGAAACGAGGCAAAATTTATTTACATTCAAGCCAAAGAAAGTAGGATTGAATTTAAAAGTATTTCTTAAAACTGAATACCATTAATAGATCGATTATAGGTACAATAATTAAACATTTAAACGTATGTAAAATATGGAACAGCATTTTATATTCGAATGCTTTTAAATTTTATATGACATTTTGTATAAAATTATATATGAAATTTCATATAAAATGTCATATAAGATTTTATATAAAATTTTATTTGAAATTCTATATGAATTTTTTATAATTTATAAAAAATTTGCATAATCATTTTTAATATATACTCTATACGAACAGTTCTATTGCATTCCTATACTGAATAGGTGTTTGTTAATATACGATCAAAATTTAGGCCTTTGTAGTCTCCGACCTTCTTCATGTACCTGTAGCACGCTGTAACAAAGAATTTGAACTGAACATATTATTCAATCTATGAAAATAAATTCTTATTCCACTTCTATCTTTAGGAAACACCTTTCAAAATGTAATCTTATCTAATCAAGAATTGTGTATATTCGATTCTCAGCAGTAGCGGCAAAAAATACAAAGGCGGAATGATCTCCGTACTAACGCTATAGGCGAAGAAAAATCGAAAGACTGTTTTCCCTGGAGAGGCGTTAATATCAGGCACAGCTAACCAGGCATGGAAAAAAGGTGGTCATGAACTCCTGCGAAATCAAGAAAATCAAGAAAATAGTTAAGGAACAACACTGGGGAATAAAACGAATTAAAGAATCAGAAAACATTATTCTTATAACTTCCTCAGTAGGCCTAGGATAGAGATAAATACCATTTAGAAACCTCTGAGGAGAAATTAAAAAGGCCTTCAAAATTTAATCCGTTGGATATAGACAATATAACAGAATTTTATGTTTTAATTAATAGATTTTTAAAGAATTTTATATCGCCCGGTTCACACTCCACCCACGTCTATTGAAAAGGTGAAGAGGCTCATCCCTTGTTTCCTGTTTAGGATGCGGTTTCCGGTTTTCTCTTTTCCAATCTTTTCACTCTTTTCTTTTTTTTTTGCAATTGGAGTAGATAGACTAAACTATCGCCCGGTTCACACTCCACCCACGTCTATTGAACAGGTGAAGAGGCTCATCCCTTGTTTCCTGTTTAGGATGCAGTTTCCGGTTTTCTCTTTTCTAATCTTCTCACTCTTATGTAGCCCCCTGCACATCAGTGGCGTTCCCGCCTTGCTTGGGGTGATATGATTAAAAAAAAATATATATAACTGAAATGATATGCAAGTATTTCATTGTATATTTTCATATACACATTTTATCCAAAATGCTGGCTTAGTTTGTTAACTACGTACTTTTTATTTCTTCATTTTTACAGCAATCTTCAACTATGCTGGGGTCCACTCGAGGTAGAATGTTACGTTAAGGGTTAGTTTCTATGAATAGAAGGAAAAGATAACGGTTAATACTAGATTTGAACAGGTTAAGATTGTAGTGATCTGGGAAATATGTTCCACAGAGGAGTGTTGGTAGTAAGATGTTCGAGTGGAACTTACTTCTCACCCAAGGAACTGTCTCTTACTGATAAACAAAAAGAGACTTGAAATTCTTGGGGCACATAATAAAGAAAGGAGGCTTGGAGAAGTTTACACACATCGGACATATTAAGTACAATATCGCTAGAGGTAAGCAGCAAGCTACTTACATAACGAACTTCAACAGGGACAGAAAGTGATAGTAATGGGATAAATACTTCTTAATACTACAAAGAACAGGAAGTTTTGGTGAGTCATATTCGGTCACGTCACTAAGGGAAAAAAGAATTGTTGATCTGGTTTAACCTTTATCTCTCATATTTAAACCCATTCAGCGTCTTGAATCATATGACATCTTTATCGAATTTTGTACAGGTGGAAAAGTTCTCGTCTGCGCATTATTTTTTTGAGAACATGTTTTTAATATTTTTTTGAATGCCAAAAGAAAGACGAATGTTCTTCAGAAATACAAATAAAAAAGTTTTTAAAAATGACGTCGCCATTTTTTATGACATGATGTCTGATCGGTAACATTTTTATCCGCTCTGCGGCACTATTAATTCGTAAATCTTTTTGTCCTTGTCGCCATCTTCCTCCCAAGTTATAGACGCGTCTTTTAGAAAAAGGACGAAACGAAATAATTTAGAAACTGAAAAGAAAGAGAGAGAGAGAAAAAAAACGGGGGAAAAACATTATTCTCCATTAAGATTTACATTCCGTCCTTGTGATACTATTTGTAAGGTTGAGTCAAAAGTGATTTCTGTTTTCGTTTATCAACATCATTTTTCGAAAAATAAAATACAATTACATTTTATTCAATTATATAAAGATAAAAAAAGATATGCTGTATAAAATTTCAATGTTGTCTTTCCTGACTTTATAGTTAAAATTGTGTGAATCGAAAGGGTGGACGTCTCATATATATTTCAAGATTTTGTACATTGCTTTGATGAAGCTATTTTGTGTAACTATATAGAGAAAAGTAATGTTAATTATTTTATTACATTTGTTTTATGTTTGTTTCTTTCAGCCTAACTAAAGACTATAAGAAAAGGCCCAAATATAAGAAATTACTGGTAAGTTGTCATTTTTCATAAATGTTGAGCCATAAATAATTTCCGTTTCTGATTATCAGCTTCATTTTTCAAAAAATATCAAGTACAATTACATTTTATTCAGTTATAGTAAGAATACCAGCAATGTTTATTAATGGTATTCTTACTTCTTCGTAAAAAGGAAACATTACAAATTGTACATTTTTTGGGAAAAAATTATTGAAATTCCAAATAAAATCAAATTTCAGCAGTAAATGACCCATAAGGAGTTGATATGCCTTTAAACACAGCAAACAAAATGGCTGCTACTGTTGGCTTTTTTTACCAGTAGGATGAAAGGTTCTTCACCAATCCAAGCACTGATCCAAGCACTGCAACACCGATAGAGGAAGTAAGGGCTAAGGTTAGCGTTAGGGTTAGGGTTAAGGTTAGGGTTAGGGTTAAGGATGAGGTTAAGGCTAGGGTTAGAGTCTATATTGAAAAATAAACATTATTTGGTCACATGCCATGAGACTATCTTGGTCAGCCTATGAACTTTTCGGGCGACACCCACCGTACATTTTTTTAAAGTTTTTTTAAGTTTGCAACCTTTCATTGACGATAACATCTTTTATCATTTTAAAAACCATTGAGGAGTTTCTCTTTGGAGGATCATAAAAGTAAAAATTATTTTTGCTCTAGAAAAAGGAAACGTTCAAAATAATTTTAAGAAAAATTATATTTTTATGTGAACGAAATATTTTTGTTTAATTTTCAAACGAATAAATTAAAAATAACACAGAGCGGCGTGTGTTAATCCAACACTCATCAGTGATAATATATCAAGATTTCAATTTTTTTAAATAGAGAAAAAATATTTCCTCGAAAGAAAAAAATCGATTTTTTTAAAAGTTCAAAGGCTTGTGATTATACTTATGGTTTTCTGATATGAAAATCATTGACACACATTCAATGAAAATTTACCTTGAATTATTTAAGACGAACTGATTTATGGTGATCTTCTTAGATGCCGAAGTTATAGAGCGCACGGTAGGGATCGAACTTTCTAACCAGTTGTATTGTTTCTAGCGAGACAAGCTTGCTAACCATTACACCATGCCGAATTGACATTTAGACTTGATAAACTTAGTAATACACAAGGCCGAAAACATGGGGCAACCAGTGAGGATCGAACTCACTATCCAGTCTTAATTGTTCTAGGAAGCCAAGCTTACTAACGATGACACCGCATCGAAGCGCTTTGGTGTTTTTCTAAGCGTAGTTTAGACGTGAAACAAGACACAAAATACCGGGCGCCGAGTGAAGATTGAACTGACGACCATGTTTTAATTGTTCTAGTCAGACCAACTTGCTAGCCATTACAGCATATTGAGGTTCCGCGGATTGCTTTGCGATTAGCCAAAACTCATGTGTCCCAAAATCGGAACAGAGTGGCTATTTCTAAGTTAAAAACTATGATGTAAAATTGATGAATTTGTTTCCGTGAACATTAACGGAAACATGCAGTAATTCAACTGCAATTTGTACAAATTCTTTTACATTTATAAAATTCGTTCGTATTTGTATAATTTTCATTTCTGAACCCAAATTTTATTTAATTTTCGATTTATTTTAATTATATTTTTTGTCTCAAAAACTTGTTGTTTTGTACGATTGTAGAACTTCGAGGTAGGGAAAATTTAATAAACATTATAGTTTTTTTCTGCTTCTTTTGTTATGATGACTGGCAGAATTTCCGTTGAAGAAAAATAAAGATTAAACATTGGAAAAATATTGATCTGACATTATGACACAATAAAAATGTACGGTATATTTGTTTGTTTGTTGTTTCTCTTTCTCGTTCACTCGCTCGTGTATATGCAAATAATTGTTAGTACCCCAAGATCACACACACACACACACACACACACACACACACACACACACACACACACACACACTGCACTGTAAACAACATCAGATAAGGTATTGCATAACAAATAGTGAATATATATATATGTGTGTGTGTGTGTGTGTGTGTGTGTGTCTGTGTCTGTGTGTGTCCGTTACCTATAAACACCGAAACGGCTGAATCGATTTTCTTGAAAATTTACACAGTTGCACTATAAGCATCTGCGAGTGTTCTTAGCTAAGTTTTGTGTCGAGGTACCCCCGATAAATATCGAAAATCCATAATCGAGAAAATCGGATTATAGAAGGAATGGTCCGATTTTAATCAAATTTGATATACTCATAGACAAAGACATCAGAAACGATATTCAGAAGTTTCAAGGTTGCAGTTCTTACAATAGTGCAGAAAATCGATAACATATATGTATATAAATGGCAAGATGTTTGTGTGTGTGTCTGTTTATCTGTGTGTATGTCTGTATTTTTTCAGCCCTTTCATTTTAGTTTTTGCTTCGGGTTTGGCTCTAAGTAGGTATAATTGTAGTTCTTAGTTTTAGCCATGATACCATTTACTCAGAGGACTTATTTAGCCTTCAAAATTCAGTTTACGACAAAAAAAACTTATTTGATATTAATACCAGGAAATCAAAATTTAACTTACATCCATTCATTTTTCTTTCAGTCTACGGTTTCGCTTTAACTGGAAACGACTATTGCTTTTTAGTCTTTTGTGCCAACGTCCAAAGAGTCTGAGCTTCAGGACTATGGATTAGTTTTAAAGCTTTCATTACACCCGAGCAACGCCGAGCTATACTGCTAGTATCTACATAATAATGTCTGGCCACTCGTATTCGAGTATACTATTTACTAGGCCGGCTAGCTAATCTCCATTGCAGACATTTGAGCCTACCTGTTGTTTATACTGCAACTATGCTGAGTTACAGTGTCTGGGAAAAAGCGCGTTATTTAGGGTGAAGTGCAGATAAATAAGGATAGAACGCGCAAACCCTAGGTCACGACGACTTCTGACTACGAGCTAGCACAACCATCGACGGCTCGTCAAAGAAAGCCGTTTACCTAATTTCACTCACAAAGATTGTGTCAACCCGTGGTATAGTTTAAGGCATTTGATGAATTTCAATGGTGTCGCACAGTGAAATCGCTTCCAGGCTTATAATACCAAGAATTCACCTTCCTGATACATCGACCATAGTGAGATTCGAATATCCACGCGCCCATAAATTTACATCCTACATACACTGTATAATATATATGTAAAAAATCTAAACGTGAGCCAAAACCTTCCGCGGTTTCACAATACGGTTCTTCAGGGCATGTGGCTGAAGAACCGTAGTGTGAAATCGCGGAAGGTTTTGGCTCACGTTTAGATTTTTTACATTTGTAGTTCTACGTTTGTACTTTCGTACTATGTATCGAGCACTTTATTGTTAAGGTTTCGGGGAGTTTTTCTTTCTAACGGGTATTCGTCGTTTTGTGCTTGTACGCCGTTGGTTTCTTTTTTTTGACCCCGCCTCCTTTGCCCTTGGAAGAGATTCTCTTCTGGGTCTTCAGGACAATTAAATTACAGTTGAATTAGCGTCAGTTCTAGCGGTTTAGTTTCTTATAATTGGCGTTGGTTTCACTGTGATTAGTAATATGACATGGTATAATATTTAGATATATATGAATATGTGTGTTTATGTGTGTGTTTGTGTGATAAAGAGAGAGTGCATCGCACAATTAAACAACCTTGTTTTATTAGTTTCTTGCTGCTCTCAAATTTACCCCATTTTAAAACAGACTGAAATAAAAATTGACCTTTCTCTACGAAGGACAATAAAAGCCCTTATCCGTTTTTATTTGACTAAGAAAAGCGCTGTAAAGTTATGTTTTTGTTGACATAAGTCTCGTCCATTCTACTTTTCTTTTCTTTTTCTTTTTTTACTGAAGGCGCACACTGCTCACAAATGCGATCCCAATTCAGCTTTCAGGATTGGCAAACCAGAATGGAGGAATTGCTCTTAGAATGAACGAAGGGAGAATCAGGTGCACTTGAAATGTAAATGACAATACACTGATTGTTCTATGGTTTACAAATGTCAGACTTCCTTAGAGAACAAAACACATATACCTGCCTAGGTTTCTGTGTCAGCTAATAATATTGATCTCTTAATGTACATTGAAACTTTTCTTATGAAGACATTGGATAAAATCTCATTATACCGGAGAAGTATCAAGTTCTATTAATCTTTTACTTCAGTTGAACCAGTTGAACCCACTGTACCCGTTCACTGGTACAACGGTCTGGCGTCTAATCGCTGAAATGTATTAAACAGCCGAACAATAAGCAGGTTAAGGATGGTCATTTAAACAAATGTAGATTATATATTTAATGCTACGTGTAATTTACCCGAGGTGTCTCAAGTCTCAGGGTTCAACAGCTAAACATATGAGTAGAATAAGTCTTTTCATATGCGAAATTAGGCATTTAGTGATCCTCACTGATGATTATATAATGCCTTTTAAAAGGTAGTCTGGAAATAGTGAAATAGACCCAAAATATTCAGGAATAAAATATTGGCAAGTGAGATTAGGTCTTAAGGTTCAACAGGTTTTTTTTTGTTTTTTTTAATCATTTCACCCCGAGCAAGGCGGAAACGCCACTGATATGCAATGGGTTACATAAATGTAAAAATATTAATTAGAAAAGAGTGAGGAGTACAAACTAGTTAGAAAGGAACAATAGAAAGCTGAGAAAGCAGGTGCGATGACAGATACATAGGTGGAGAGAAAGGGAAGGTTATACAGGGGAGGGGAGAGAGCTAGAGGCCAGTGGTTAGTAGATGAGTATTAACTTTGCATTTAAATTTCTGGAGGTTGTAGCCGTCAGGAAAGCAAGAATATGGGAGTGAGTTCCACAGGCGGGAAGTGCGAGAGGGGAAGCTGCAGGAGTAGAATTGTCGTCTGCGTTTAGCTAACCTGACTGTGAATAGGTGGGACCCAGTTGCCAGTCTGGTTGCACGAATAAACACCTGTTGAGGAGGCACCAGTGACCTAAGTTCGTCCGAGCAGAAGCCATGAAAGTATTTATAGAAGAGACAAAGGGAGGCCACATTTCGACGATGGGGAAGTGGCTGCAGTCGAGTCGCCAGATCAGTACCTATCACATTACAGACTCTCCTTTGGAGCTTGTCAAGAACACTGAGGAGAACGGCAGGGGCACCTGACCATAAATGGCAGCAGTACTCCATGCACGGACGGATGGTTGACTTGTATATATGCAGGATGGATTCAGGTGGAAAAAACATCCTGGATCGACATAGTGACCCAATCTTCTTAGCAGTAGATTTTGCTATGGATTCAATATAGTGGTTCCATTTGAGGTCTGAGGACAGGGCAAGTCCGAGGAGGCGTAGTGTATTACTCTCAGGGAGAATCACTTGGTCCATGCTTATGGGAGGCTGAAGAGGTTGCCTGTAATGGTTGACAGACAACAGCTTGGTCTTAGATGAATTGAAGTTGACAAGCCACTTCTTGCCCCAGTTCACCACAGAGTGTAGATCCCGCTCAAGGTCAGCAGCGAGATTATGTCTGTCCGCCACGACAGGTTTCTTCCTGGAGCGGGAGTATATTGTAGAGTCATCTGCGTAGATGCCTACTTGGGACTTGATCTCATCTGGGAGGTCGTTGATGAAAATAAGGAAGAGCGTCGGGCCCAGGATAGAGCCCTGTGAGACACGAGCATTCGTGCTGTAGGACGAAGAGGCACGCCCATTCAGAACGACCTTCATTTTGCGGTTATTTAAGAAAGATTGGATTAGGTCAAGCAGGCGACCGCTAATACCATAACCCTGTCGAAAGCCTTGGAGATGTCCAGAGCAACCGCGTGAGCCTCGTCAGACTCATCAAGGGCCTGTAGCATGTACTCCGTTACGGTTGTTAGCTTCATTTGGGAAAAAAAAGTTTGAAATTTTTATTTATTTATTCTGTTATGCGAAGCTATCCTGGCCATGGTATCAGTAGCCATTTGTTACCCCTCCCCGCTCTGGTCTGTTCTTTGAATCGAAATTCACCTAGCAGTTTAACTTGATGTTGATTTTTGGGAAAAGCAACCAAATGAAGCATGAACGCCAAAAAGGAAAAAAAATAAAAATAAAAATACAGATATTAAAAAAAAAAACGAAAAATACCTCACAGTTTAACACAGGAAATTTGAATTAAGAAAGTTTCATTCTTCAATTCTTGCTTTTCCCAAAAATCAACATCTAGTTAAGCTGCTACGTGAATTTCGATTCAAAGAACAGACCAGAGCGGGGAGGGGTAACAAATGGCTGCTGATACCATGGTCAGGATAGCTTCGCATAACGGAATAGGTTAACATATAAATAGAATAAAGCTGTTAATATGAGCAAAAGGCCATTTGCTGTTCTTCCCTTCTGATTTGTTCTTTTAAACAGTCATTTAGAAAATATTGAAAATGACCAAATATTTCTAGGGATAGAGTATTGGCAAGTGAGATCAGATCTCAAGGTTCAACAGACTGCCATATAAATAGAATAAAGCTGTTCATATGAGCAAAAGCCATTTGCTGTTCTTGAGTCATTTTGAAAATAGTGAAATTGACCAAAAGTTTTTAGGGATAGCGTATTGGCAAGTGAGATCAGGTCTCACGGTTCAACAGACTAACATATAAATAGAATAAGGCTCTTCATATGAACCACTAGCCATTTGCTGCTCTTCCCTTCTAATTTGTTTTTTATACAGTCATTTTGAAGATAGAAAAAATTGAGCAAATATTTCTGGGGATAGAGTATTGGCAAGTGAGATTAGATCTTAAGGTTCAACAGACAAACATATAAATAGAATAAGTCTGTTCATATGAACAACTAGCCATTTGCTTTTCTTCCCTTCTGATTTGTTCTTTTATACAGTCATTTTGAAAATAGTGAAATTGACCAAAAGTTTCTAGGGATAGAGTATTGGCAAGTGAGATCAGGTCTCAAGGTTCAACAGACTAACATATAAATAGAATAAGGCTGTTCATATGATCAACTAGCCATTTGCATTTCTTCACTTCTAATTTATTCTTTTATATAGTCATTTGGGAAATACGGGAATTGACTCAAAATATCCAGAAATAGAATATTGGCAAGTAGGATCAGGTCTCAAGATTAAGTTTGTCAATGCTTATTTGCATTTTTTTAGTCTGTTTGAAAATAGTGAAATTGCTCTAAAATATCCAGGGATAGAGTATTGGCAAGTGGAATCACGTCTCAGGATTCAGTTTAACATTGCCCCATTTTACAGACTTTGAAAATAGAGAAAAAGAAACAAAATATCCAGGGAGAAAGTATTGACATTGCATTATTTCTGGATTGATGCTTTCTAATTATCTGTGTATGTTAAGAGGAAGATCTTTAATAAAAAAACATGAGTGTAGGAATGATTAGAGAATTTTAGAAGTTGCTTGTATTGATCTCTTTTGAAGACTATTTGCAATAACCTGTATATGACCTTCCCAAAAGGATTTGATGTTTGTGTAAATTCTTGCAGAGATGTCATCACTTCCACAGATACAGAAACAATTCACTCTCAGGCAGCGTTTAAATAACTTATCCAAGACTGAAGATATTTTGGGGCAAAATTTCTTAAGCACAACAGTAAAGGTTTTATTTTACTTTGAAGATTTTTAGAGACAAAGGTTTTTACTGTGGGAATTTCCCGAGTAGAGATAAAGATGTCAATAAGGTTGTCTCTTGTGAAGAAAATTATCCACTTCGAAATGAGTTAGGTTAATTCTGGTTACTCTCTTTATTGAAGAACGTTGAGAGAGCAACTTCAGGAAAAACCGAAGTTTGCTTTGGAATCGATCTAAATGCAGCCCAGCGAGTAGTGCGAAGAAACCAAAATAAATAAATACTTCAATAAAAAATATGAACTTATGACTGTTTATTCTGATTTGATTTCTATGTACAGCAACTTTTTAAAATGTTTGTCTTTGTAATTTACTCTTGAAAGTGATCTTGGAACAGTTTAAAAAAACAAACTACCGTGCCTTCCTTGATGAATTTTATATCAACATCAAGAAACAAGATTAGAAAACTGGAAATAAGTATTGTGTGGGTGATTTACTTTAGTAAAATAGAAAATTCTGGAAAAAACAAGAATCTTTAACCCTCTAGGGCCATTCGTATCATATTTGATACAGTATTTCCCTATAAGGAAACATTTGGTATTCATTGACTGAGCAGTCAGTACTGCTTTCATTTGAAATGTATAAAATATTTCTCTTAAAAAATTTTTCAGGAAAATATTTCTTTCAAGGCTTGTTTTCATACTGTATCAAATATGATACGAATGGCCCTAGAGGGTTAAGGCTTCTACTGGGCATAAAGTGGGGGATCAGTTCTATATTGTTATGAAGTAATAAACAGATCCCCCACTAATTACTACTTAACCCTCTAGGGCCATTCGTATCATATTTGATACAGTATTTCCCTATAAAGGAAACATTTGGTATTTCTCTATAAGGAAACATTTGGTATTCATTGACTGAGCAGTCAGTACTGCTTTCATTTGAAATGTATAAAATATTTCTCTTAAAAAAAATTTCAGGAAAATATTTCTTTCAAGGCTTGTTTTCATACTGTATCAAATATGATACGAATGGCCCTAGAGGGTTAAGGCTTCTACTGGACATAAAGTGGGGGATCAGTACTATATTGTTATGAAGTAATAAACAGATCCCCCACTAATTACTACTTAACCCTCTAGGGCCATTCGTATCATATTTGATACAGTATTTCCCTATAAGGAAACATTTGGTATTTCCCTATAAGGAAACATTTGGTATTCATTGACTGAGCAGTCAGTACTGCTTTCATTTGAAATGTATAAAATATTTCTCTTAAAAAATTTTTCAGGAAAATATTTCTTTCAAGGCTTGTTTTCATACTGTATCAAATATGATACGAATGGCCCTAGAGGGTTAAGGCTTCTACTGGGCATAAAGTGGGGGATCAGTTCTATATTGTTATGAAGTAATAAACAGATCCCCCAGTAATATGATACGAATGGCCCTAGAGGGTTAATAATATATCATTAAGGCTTCTACTTGTAATAAAGTGGGGGATCAGTTCTATATTGTTATGAAGTAATAAACAGATCCCCCACTAATATGATACGAATGGCCCTAGAGGGTTAAGTCGTTTTATGACATCAGCTCTCTGTGCCTAAGTGAAAAGCTGCTCTAAAATTAAGGTACTGCTGAATCACAGAGATGAATTAACGGTTTTATGTAAACATCGAAAATATTTTTCTCTAAAATGTAATTAATTACAAATGTTCATTTATAATTTATGCTCTAATATAACTTAAAGATTAAAAAATTATTTTACTAAAATAAATAACCAACACAATAGTTATATGGTTTTCATAACTACAATATACCTGAGTATACCATAATTATTTAATTCTAATTTTAAATTAAACATGCCAGCTCCTCAAATTAAAAAACGTCCAGAGATCCAAGCTTCTGTTAAAAATTATTGTTTACTCATATAAATAATGTATAGTCCCACTATGTATCTTATCCAGGCAAAATTAAAAAGGGTCATGCCATGACATCAGGCTACTCTGTTACCTTTTGCAACCCAAATCATCAACCTCATAGTTCAACTTAATTTCCATTTTTGTTTGATAAATATGGATGCTCCTACAAGCATATTATCCAACTATCAATCTCTAATTTTCAAAATAGTCATAAATTCATCTTATATTTTCTAAATAAGTACGTTTCAGCATTTATTTTAAAATATCACGTCGTGAAGAAGAGTATGTTGTGAAACATAAAATGTTTTGTGTAGTGATATAATGCTTTTATAAACAATTGTAATAACAAAATTACAATATTAACCTCTACTTTGTATTGAACACTCTTTATAAAAGTAAATGCATGAACAGTGTGTTTTAATCTACCTGTTCTTTCACTTCCTTATAATATATATATATATATATATATATATATATATATATATATATATATATATGTATATATATATATATATATAATACATTGCTGTGTGTTCATAGTGGTGTAATAAATTCTTGTCATTCTTCTTATAAAATTGTATAATATTCATAATAATTTTTCTGCTTGACTGCGCTGTAAACAACATCAGAGAAGGTATTGTATAACAAATAGTGAATATATATATATATGTGTGTGTGTGTGTGTGCGTGTGTGTGTGCGTGTGTGTGTGATCTTTGGGTACTAACAATTATTTGCATATACACGAGCGAGTGGACGAGAAAGAGAAACAATAAACAAACAAATATACCGTACATTTTTATTGTGTCATAATGTCAGATCAATATTTTTCCAATGTTTAATCTTTATTTTTCTTCAACGGAAATCCTGCCAGTCATCATAACAAAACATAAAGAAAAAACTTTAATATCTATTAAATTTTCTCTACCGCGAATTTCTACAATCGTACAAAACAACAAATTCTTAAGATAAAAATAAAATTAAAATAAATCGAAAATGAAATAAAAATAGGGATAAAAAAAAAGAATATTATACAAATACAAACGAATTTTATAAATAAAAAGAATTTGTACAAGTTGCAGTTGAATTACTGCATGTTTCCGTTAATGTTCACGGAAACAGATTCATAAATTTTGCATCATAGATTTTAAATTAGAAATAGCCACTCTGTTCCGATTTTGGGACGCGTGAGTTTTGGCTAGTCGCAAAGCAATTCGCGGTACCTCAGTATGCTGTAATGGCTAGCAAGTTGGTCTGACTAGAACAATTAAAACATGGTCGTCAGTTCAATCTTCACTCGGCGCCCGGTATTTTGTGTCTTGTTTTACGTCTAAACTACGCTTAGAAAAACACCAAAGCGCTTCGATGCGGTGTCATCGTTAGTAAGCTTGGCTTCCTAGAACAATTAAGACTGGATAGTGAGTTCGATCCTCACTGGTCGCCCCATGTTTTCGGCCTTGTGTATTACTAAGTTTATCAAGTCTACATGGCATTTCGGCATGGTGTAATGGTTAGCAAGCTTGTCTCGCTAGAAACAATACAACTGGTTAGAAAGTTCGATCCCTACTGTGCGCTCTATAACTTCGGCATCTAAGAAGATCGCCATAAATCAGTTCGTCTTAAATAATTCAAGGTAAATTTTCATTGAATGTGCGTCAATGATTTTCATATCAGAAAACCATAAGAATAATCACAAGTCCTTGAAATTTAAAAAAAAATCGATTTTTTTTCTTTCGAGGAAATATTTTTTCTCTATTAAAAAAAAAAAAATTGAAATCTTGACATATTATCACTGATGAGTGTTGGATTAACACACGCCGCTCTGTGTTATTTTTAATTTATTCATTTGAAAATTAAACAAAAATATTTCGTTCACATAAAAATATAAATTTTCTTAAAATTATTTTGAACGTTTCCTTTTTCTAGAGCAAAATATCTTTACTTTTATGATCCTCTAAAGGGAAACTCGTCAATGGTTTCTAAAATGATAAAGATGTTATCGTCAACGTTGCCTCATACCTTTCTCAACGGTAATTGCGCAGAAGTGAATATAACGAACTCAACTGGAATTGAAAATCCCCTCTCTGATTAACCATTCCAAGCCATAATCCATTACACCACCCACACATCAAAACTCACATTACTTAGTATTCCTAAGTGTTCATCCTTCTGGGTATTGCCAGACTCGGCGTTGCTTAACCTCGGTGATCCTCTTTAAATGGAAAAAGTGAAAATAATATTTTAAAAGAAAATATGTACGTGTGCGCGCACCCCCCCCACATTCACACAGAAAACTCGTACACTAAATACATATGCACATACCAAAAATACTCTCACAGACGCAAACACGCACAAACATGGATGAGAAGCATTCTGTAGATATTTTACCGAGTCTTTTTTGTTTTCTTTATTTCACAAATTGTTTTAACGCCACAAAGCCTTGTTAGAGGTGCTCGGCATCCTTTACATATTCGGGAAAGACATTAGAATAATCAAGAACCGATACTGGCCGCAAACCACCCGCATACGGGCAGGAAATGAGTTCAGCAGATATGCCAAAAATAGAAATGGATGTCTTCTCACAGGATTTATTCAACCTATACAGCGAGGCAATTCTGAGAGACTAGAAATACTGCCAGGATTCGTCATTTGGCGGCCACAATCTTAATATATGGTATGCAGATGACACAGCACCGATAGCAGATACGGGAAGAATACTACAAGACCTCTTACAGAATGTATTGAAGGAAAGCGAAAACAAAAACTAGACATAAACTAAAAAGAAAAACAAAAAACTGAATGCAAGGTCATCAGCAAAAAGAGAATATCAACATTTCATTTATAGGATGAGGTGAAAGGTCATCAGCAAAAAGAGAATATCAACATTTCATTTATAGGATGAGGTGAAAGGTCATCAGCAAAAAGAGAATATCAACATTTCATTTATAGGATGAGGTGAAAGGTCATCAGCAAAAAGAGAATATCAACATTTCATTTATAGGATGAGGTGAAAGGTCATCAGCAAAAAAGAGAATATCAACATTTCATTTATAGGATGAGGTGAAAGGTCATCAGCAAAAAGAGAATATCAACATTTCATTTATAGGATGAGGATGCTAAAATCAAACAGATACAGAAATTTTAAGACCCGCGAAGTAATCTAATAGAGAACATAAAGAGTGACATTGAGATCTGAAGGCTTACTGGGGTGGCCAAGGCTTACTGAGGTGGCCAAGGCTTACTGGGGTGGCCAAGGACGCATTCCAAAAACTGAATAGATTATAGAGAGGCAGGAAAATTTCGTAATGAGTACCGAACTGTTATGTGATATATTTCCTCCTATATGGTAGCGAATGCTGGTCAATGTCTTCAAAGCTGAAGAAAAGACTCGAAGCAACAGCAATGTAGTTCTACAGAAGGATCCTGAGGATACCATAAGACGATCATATGAGCAACGACGAAGTTTTGGCGAGAATGGAAACAAAAATGACACTTATAATTAACACCAAGAAAAGACAGTTAAAGTTTCTGGACTACGTAATGAGAAAATAAGGCTTGGAGAATCTGACACTCAAAAGGGCAGATAGAGAGGAGAGACAGGAACATACAGCGTATAACATACTTGATGTGCTTAAGCAAATGGATGGTACAGCGGGGTTTAGGAGAAAGAACAAGACAAAATGTATTAATAGGTACAAGGGACAGGATGATGTGGAGAGTCATAGTCGCCTACATCCCCAAAAAGACAAGGTAATTATTTTACTCCTCGTTTTTCTTTTATCAAAGTGAAAAAGACGAAGAACAAATGGAATTTTAATTCCGGATTCTGCTTTAAAACTGGGCAAGAGCAAGTTACCTTGCTGGACTAAATCTATCCGAAATATAGTCGTAACGATGAGCGTAGGAACAGAATAACAATAACTGACTCATATTTAAAGTTTTGTTGCTTCTTTGTTTAAGCCTTTTAAAAACTCCACAGACAGTGAAAAAATCAATAATCTTTTAGATTTGAGTGTGGTCGTTTTTCTGATTTAAAGAAGTACGCTCATGGTTCATTTTTTAAGAATTCTTAAAGTTCCATATCCGACGTTAGTATCCACTATCAAATAATAATAATAATGATGATAATAATGATATTAATGATAATAATAATAATATTTAATAATAATTATAACGATAATGATAATGTTTCAAAATAATAATAATAATAATAATAATAATAATAAAAATGTGGAAATTGAAAACAAGTATCGTACCAGTGCTAGTGGGTACACTTGGAATGATAAAAAAAAATGGAACCAAAAACACATTGTAAGAATCCCTGGAAACTCCAGCTTAAGAGATATACAAAAAATTGTTTTGTTAAGTTCTGCTCACACACTAAGGAGAACTTTGTCTATGTAACGCTAGGGATGTTAGGGGAGATAGAAAAAACATGAAATGGAGCCATAACAAAACACCACGACCTGCCTTAAGTCTTCCTGCAGACTTGGTAGGTAGTGCGACCATAACAGAAATCGATTTATAATGAGAAATGACACAATAATCATGTGGAAATTGAGAACATGAATAGTACAAGTGATTGTAAGTGCACTTGGAATTATAAAAAAATGGAACAAAACAACACATTGAAAAAATCCCTGAAAACCCCAGCTAACGGTATATACAAAAGAGTTGGCTTGCTAAGTACAGCCTACACACTGAAGAGATCTTTGTCTATGTAACGCTAGAGATGTTATGGAAGATAGAAAAAACGCAATGTAGCTATAACAGCACACCACGACCTGTGTTAGATCTTTTTACAGACTTAGTAGGTAGTGTGACCATAGTAGAAATTGAATTATGATGAAAATGACATAATGGTAATAAGAACAGTGATAATAATAATAATGATAATGTATAATAATAATAATAACAGAGATGATAATTATAATAATGATGATAATAATAATGTTCAATAATAATATTAATAATGATGATGATAATAATAAAAATGATAGTAATAATAACGATAATCATGATGTGGTTTTCCTCTGTCTATTCTACAAATATATTCATGGCTTCTACTCCGACAAACTTAAGTCACTGGTGCCCCCGCCATTAGAATTTACTCGTGCAACCACACTGGCAACAAGGTCCCACCCATTTACATTTAGATCAACATAATGCAGCCGTCAATTCTACTCCACGAGCTTCTTTTCTCGCACTTCCCGCCTATGGAATTCCCTTCTGTATACTTGCTTTCCGGACAACTACAATCTCCAGGAATTTAAATGCAATGTCAATACCCGTCTCTTATCCATTTGACTCCAGTTCTTTCTACATCCCCCTGTATATCTTGTTATTTTTGCTTTTCTCTCGACCTTCGCAACTGTCTTCACACCTGTGTTTCCATCCTTCTCTTGCCCTTTCTCTGACACCTCCTGTAACTGGTTCGTCTTTCTCTTCATTCTCCTCTTGTCTAAACTTATACTCTTTTGTAGTCCCCTGCGCATCAGTGGCGGTACCGCCTTGCTTGGGGTGAAACGATTATATAAAAAACGTATTTAGATAACTGTTAATTCTAGACTTGAAAAGTTTAAGATTGTAGAGGCCGGAAAAATATCCTCTCGGTATTATAAAATAGCTGCTTTTGGGAAAGAAACTGTTTGAATGGAACTTCCTCCTTACCAATGGAATGCAAAGACGATTTTCTCCCCTGTCTATATAGCATGGCGAGTCCGTGCTGTAAAGGAATGAACTGGTGGAATTAAGGAATGTAGTCCTTCAGAACATTATTCATGAAAATAGCTATAGAGCAGCAATAAGCTTCGGACGTTTTGTCTGTGGGGGGGAAAAAGGTTGTAGGATGGAAATCATTTAATCACCTACGAGGCCTCGTAAATGTTTTTGGAACTCTTTCAAGGTTAACAAGAGAGTATTTGGCGTCAGTATTTCACTTTTAGTCTGCTCTAACAAAAACTATGTAGCATGAAGTTGATAGGCAAGGGAAGTCTGTCTGTAATAGTAATAGTTACTCAGAACAGGAAAGGAAATTGGTTAAATTGAAACAGATTGAAACATAATGTGACTGTCAAGGCTATTGTCAGTGACTGCAAAGATACCGAGAAAGAAGCTAGAGATTTTAGAAGGCCTGCTCGGGTTTAATCTGTAACGATAACCAGGTGCATATTAAAGTGATATAATTTTGGATATCAGTGTTTTTCCTACGAGATAAAAATACATGAATCAGCCCAGTTCAGCTAATAATACTCCTCCTCAACAGGTGTTTACTCGTGCAACCAGACTGGCAACTGGGTCCCACCCATTCACAGTCAGGTTAGCCAAATGCAGACGACAATTCTACTCCTGCAGCTTCTTCTCTCGCACTTCCAGCTTGTGGAACTCGCTTCCATATTCTTGCTTTCCTGACGGCTACAACCTCCAGAAATTTAAATGCAATGTCAATACTCTTCTATTAACCACTGGACTCTAGCTCTCTCCCCAACCCCGTATATCCTACCCTTTCTCTCCAGCTATGTATCTGTCATCGCACCTGCATTCTCAGCTTTCTATTGCTCCTTTCTAACTAGTTTGTACTCATCACTCTTTTCTAATTAATCTTTTTACAGTTATGTAGCTCCCAGCTCATCAGCGGAATTTCTGCCTTTCTCGGAGTGAAATGATTAAAAAAAAATTCTGACTAATAAAATAATATTCTTTATGACTTTCAATGAATTCTATACAAAAACCATTAGCAATACATTTATAGTATACGAATATACAAATCCTCTTCTACTGGCCACGCTTTGCAATCTTATTTTTCGGAAGAAAATAGTTTTTTTTTCTGATTTCCAAAGCACTGCAATAGTAATATTATTTCAATTGAACATATAATAGCAATATTCCGCTAGTAATGTTGGCATTAATTCCGGATCAGTGGCGTTCATTTTTATTTGATTTTCAATATATTTCTATGCTAAATCATTAGCAATGCATTCATATAACACATAATATCCCTCTTCTACTGTTAATGCCTGGATTAATTCCTGACCATTCTTCCTAATTTCATTGGGTTTGTATGATAGAAGCATAAGAAATTGATTTCTGTTATGCACATACCGTAAACTGCAACGTACAAGCAAAGCTTAAATATATTTCCAAAACTACGGGCCGACTTATATGATGAGTCAGTCAGTCAGTTAAGTGCCATACGTGATACACGCTTGGGCGATCATGTCTCGAGAGCGACATGACTGACTGGGCAGAACATTATCCCGCAGTAGGTTGCCATTGCTTTCTGCGGTAGACTGGTTGCAGACCAAGGCTATAGAACCCAGTCTGTCCTGTTATTTAACCCATAACTGGAAGGATTAGACGGATTAACACCTTTCCCAAGGGTATTTGCGCGTAAGTGAATGCAATAAAATCCAAACTTTTACTGTGACAACACTCGTAACAACTACTGCACACTAATTCCTTTATCTCCAACAGACTGTCACAAATATATCACTCTACAAATTGTGTTTGGTGAACATATTTGGTATATTTACACAGGAATTAATATGAAATAATAAAATCATAACACATATTTAGTATTCTATTAACGCTACAATAGCCATCGTGTAAAAACAGCTGATACACTAAGATACAGGTCACTATTCAGACACTTAGGTATGGTAGGCATGTCATCTACGCAAATTTATGAAGTGTATTTACCAAGAATTCACATATAGACATTGTTCTTTCAATGTCGAAACAAAATGTACAATTTTGTAGTAGTTTGTAGCGTACACATGTTCTAACGTAATAATTAATAATAAATATCCATTGGTCTATTTTTATATTGAGCACTGTTTTAAATGAATATTTTGAACGTTGTAATTATTTTCTTCGTTCTTATACATTTGTATATATATATATATATATATATATATATGTGTGTGTGTGTGTGTGTGTGTGTGTGTGTGTGAGTGAGCCGAAAGCTTAGAAGCAAATCAATCAAAAATTATCCAAATGTTGGAGAATTTTTATCTTTATTTTCAACTGAAATTAAAGCCAGAACGGCTCATGATTAAGCATAATAGACATTCATTGTCTCTTATATTTAACAGCATATGTTTAGAATATATATATATATATATATATATATATATATATGAGTGTGTGTGCCTGAGTAAGCGTTGGCAATAGGAAGTGGCTAGCCGTCCTGGTAGACCGGTATCCTCGATTACAAGTGGCCAGCCATTTATAGATAGATAGATAGATAGATAGATAGATAGATAGATAGATAGATAGATATTGTTAAATTATAATTAAGTTTAGCGTAAAAATTGCTGAGTTTTGTCATAGAATAATAAAGAGCTGGATATTAAGATAGGGATTGAGCGTTAATAGAATTAATATGGAAAAACTTCTCACTTGTTATTTCAGTTATGCCAACTTCGAAGTTTCATGTAGGCATTATTGTAATGTCTTCACACACACACACACACGCGCACACACACACACACAGTACTGTGCAAAAGTATTAGAACAAAAACTATTTTATCTTTTATGAGGCATATTGTCAGAAAATAATTTAATTTAAATAGTTTTATTCGATTTGCTCAACAAATACTTTAACAAGAAAAAATACTTGTTACAAAATAAATTTAATATTTAGTATAATAACTTTTTGCTTTGATCACAGCTTTCATTCTCTCAGGAATTGATATCACAAGCTTCTTCAATGTATCTAATGGTATCTCCTGCCAAACAGCCTGTATTTGTCCCCAAAGTGTGTCTTGCGAAGTAACATTAGATTTATCAATTTTTTTTATCCAAACTATGCCATAGATGTTCAGTAGAGTAGTTTCAAAATAATTTGTTTAATAAAAAATAGGAAAAATTAAATATAACTTTTTTAAAATACTTTTCTTTTACACCTAATTTTAAATAATTAATATTTATTAGCAATTTACTTGGCTTTTCATCCCGTATTTGAATTTTAGTAAGTTTTTAGGAAAATCACTCCTGTCCTAATACTTTTTTTGTACACTACCGGTAGTGTGCAAAAGTGTTAGGGCAAGGGTGATTTTAAACTTTATTTTGATGCCTTATAAAAAAATAAAATAGTTCTTGTTCTGATACTTTTGCACAGTACTGTATATATAAAGGTTCCTTCAAAAATCTTAAAAACATACCATGATGAAAAAGGCCTCAAACTTGATGAAAACAAAGATTTATCGTCCAAATTCTTTATGTTAATATTAAGAGGAAAAAACAAAGTATATTATTTGGGTAAATTGTTTAATCCTTTCCAGCACGTTCGAAATTTTTGTTAATTATTTTTCTTGCGTCGGCGGGTTGCCCAAAGATTAGTATTTAACTTCTATTTTGTAAAAAATACATTGTTTTAAAAATTCTTGCAAAGCTAAAATAATTGACCTTATATTACTTCAATTTTCAAAACTTATTTAGCTGAATCAAATTATTTTTGAATATTAAAAACAAATGGTAAAAATATTTCTTTTTTTTATCTCTGGTGCGTTGTGGTGCAGTGGATATCGGCTCGGAACGAGAAATCGGGGAACCGAGTTCGAATTCCAGTTGAATTCATTGCATTCACTTACGCGCAAATACCCTTGGGAAAGGTATTAATCCGTCTCTTCCTTCCAGTTATGGGTTAAATAACAGGACAGATTGGGTTCTATAGCCTTGGTCGGCTACCAGTCTACCGCAGAAAGCAATGGCAACCTACTGCGGGATAATGTTCTGCCCAGTCAGTCATGTCTCTTTCGGGACATGATCGCCCAAGCGTGTTTCACGTATGGCACTTAACTGACTAACTGACTGACCCCCACTTATATAATTTTATATTTCGAGAAATTAAACTTTCAGCCTCTATATTATTTAAAAGCAGGATTCCTTGGAGAATTGAAATAATTTTCTTTTTGTCAAACAGAAACATAATTTATAGAAAATTTACCCTGAATAAAAATTTAAAACTGTGACATCATTTCATTAGAAAAGCTTTTAATTGCTTTCGTAAATAAGATGCACTAAGGACCATCGTTTTGATAAAAAAAATTGATGAATAACAGAATTTTACCAGAACTGTTTTCATTTTGTATCAACTTTTAAATGTTTAAAAATTCTGTATTTATTCAATATTTTAAATAATATTATTATTCCTTTAAAACTATATTTACTAATCATAAATGGAAAAATTTAATAAAAATCATCAACCAACAAATTTTTTTAAAGAATTTTGTATGTGTATAAATGTACCGACTATTGTAAGTTTACTGAAATGTTCCAACCTCAACCGAGCGGGTTTTATTTATACGCGCGCGGACATCACATCTGCTCCCTCCTTTGTATTTAGATTGTTTCCCTCTTCTTCCGAACTGCTGCCTGCATATCTTCGGGTTGTTTTTTTTATATGGCGTATAGTTCGTCTTAGGGCTATTGGGATATCTGCTTCTTTCTCCTCGTCCTCGCTCTCTCGTGTTCTGTATCTTTCTGCTCCCCAAAGTCGACGTTAAAAGGGAAGTCATCATCCCTTGATTGTTGGCGAGTCCTGTCTTCAGGAATTCTTTTCATTTGTGATGTATGTCGCAAAATAAGTTTGTCACTTTGCATTATAATTGCAGATTCGCCTCTGTGTTCTTTTACTCTCCATGGTGTCAGGTGGTAAACTGGCGTTAGCTTGTTGTGTCTACTTTGTTTAAGTAATATGACATCTCCGGGTTCTATGTTAGTGTGTTTAGCTTTATTGTTTTGATCTGTGCGGTTTTTCAATCTGTCTTTTTCTTTTTTTGTCTTTTTGCTGTGCTGTTCTCCAAACTTGGTTTTCAGGCCTCTTTTGTAATCCTGGTATGTTTGCTTCCCTACCCAGGAGTAGCTTAGCTAGAGTTTCTCCCGTCATGGCATGTGGACTATTTAGGTAATACATTAGAAATTTTCCAATATGTTTTTTCCAGCCCTTTCCTTCTGTGTTCATCGATCGAATGATTTTCAATATTGTTGCGGAGAACCGCTCGATCTCTCCATCAGCTTGGGGATGATAAGGGGTTACCTTTCGGTGTTGGATACCCCATTCTTTGCAGAAGTGCTTTAACTCCGAGGATATGAACTGGCGTCCATTATCTGAAACGATAATCGCTGGAATGCCATGTGTATAGAAACACTTTTGAATGGTTGATATGAATTTATCAGCCTTGCTGAATTTGGTAATGAATGCCTGGGGCCATCTTGATCCCGCATCGATTATTCCGATTACATAATCTCCGCTAGGGAAAGGGCCACAAATGTCAACGTGGAGTATTTCACAGAGGCCTTTCATTTCGGCCATATGCACCGGACTGTGGTTTTCCTTCGGGTCTAATGTTGTGCACGGAATACATCGGCTTATGGCAGCCTCTATGTTTTTGTCTATATTGGGCTACCATACTTTAGTTTTAAGCAGGGCTTTTGTTTTCATTATCCCCATGTGTGTTTCATGCGCCAATTTCAGGATTCGTTTCCGTAGGTTTGGGGTATAATGATTCTGGCTCCGCATATGACTACGCATTGTTTTGTTGTCAGTTCATTCCTCACGTGTTCAAAGGGTTCCGTTAACTTATTGGTCCAGTCGTTTTGTTGTATTGCCTCTTTCACTGCTGTAACGGTCGGATCCAGCTGAGATTCTTCCATTATTTTCGATAAGGTGATTGATTTTGGAATGCTGTTAGCTAGAACCGTGTTGATAAATCCTTCGGTAATCTCTTCTTCAGGTGAGACTATTTTTTCGAGATTCCATAGGTTGCCAAGAGAGTATGTCCGCCGTATTATCTTTACCGTTAATGTCTTTTATTGTATAATCATATTGTTGTAGACATAAAATCCATCGCAAAATTCGCGCGGAAAGATTGAAGATAGTTGTTAATGCTTGATGGTCGATCATTATAAGAAAGTTCATAAAGTAGAATTTTTCGCAACCCCATACAATTGCTAGGGCTTCTTTTTCTAATTGACAGTACCGGTGTTCACCTGTGGTTAGAGTTCTGGATGCGTAGCTGATGGGGATGAGTATCTCTTGTTTGTTTTGGCAAAGTATTGCTCCTAATCCCACAGAACTGGCATCTACTATAATAGATGTTTGCAGTTTCGGATCAAAGTGCATGAACTAATTGTCCTGAATGACTGCATCCTTCAGCTTGAGAAAACAGGATTCATTTTCCTCCGTCCACCGCCATTTGCTCGCGTTAACGTTTTTTAATGGTTCACTGAGTGTTGCCAGTCGTGGAATAAACTTTGCGAGGTAATTGATTAAATATAAGAAACTACATATATTCTGGACGTTTTCAGGGTTTTTGAAATTTCTGATTGCTTTTATTTTCGAGTCAGTCGGTCTGATCCCTGTATTGGACATTATAAAATCATAAAATTCGATTTCTTCACTATGAAATATACTTTTGTGCTCTGTAATTGTGAGGTTGTTTTCTTTCAATGTGCTTAATATCATATCTAGGGTTCTGTTATGTTTTTTTTGTGTCTTTGCCCCAGATTAGAATGTTGTCTGCCCCATTGCAGCAGTTAGGGATTTTCTGAAGGATTTGTTGAAGCAATCGTTGCTCTTCTTCGGTTGCAGATGTAATACCCATAACCAGTACCTTATATTGGTAGATTCCGGATTTGCATGAAAAGGTAGTGATATCCTTAGATTCAGGATCCAGTTCTATTTGGTGGTAATAAGAGTTTAGGTCGATTTTTGAGAAAACGTTTGAATTGCCAATTTTACTCAGTAACTGTTCAACTGTTGGTATTTGACAGCAGGTGCGTTTCACTGCTTTATTTTCCACGCGTAACTCGGCACATATTCTAATCTCTCCGTTTGGTTTCGTTACTGCAACTAACGGTAAGACCCACGGAGTGGGTCC
The DNA here is from genome assembly GCA_037127315.1 of Ascarosepion bandense. NCBI lineage: Eukaryota > Metazoa > Mollusca > Cephalopoda > Sepiida > Sepiidae > Ascarosepion > Ascarosepion bandense. The sequence continues at coordinate 322,550 of JBBBDQ010002529.1, forward strand.
TCCCACTCTTTCGATGATATCATTTTCTAGCACTTCATTGATTTTTTCCTCTACTGCTTGTTTGATATGAAATACTGTCCATCCCGTCGTGGAGGTTGTGCAGCAGGTCTAGCATTGTCGTCTAGTCTAATTTTAAGTTGGACATTTTTCATTTTTCCTAATCCTTCCAACGAGGGTAGGTATCGATCTAGAATTTTTGATTTCGGAATACTTTTTGTTGTAATCGATTTCACCTGTGGGGTGGTGATAAACCCTAGTTCAATGCTGGCCAGCTTAATGTTACCACCTTGATATGCCTTTGTAACGAATACTTTGTGGGCTTTTCTCCTGGGACCATCCGTCAGTATTGCGAAAAATTCCCTTCTTAATGGTATTGGAATATTCCCATAGGCTTTTGGTTTACACTTTGTTTCTTTTAATGTTAAGTTTGACCGTACTTTAAGAATTTCTTTGAACGTTTTGCGCCGATAATGTTGATGTCTACTCCAGAATCTATTAATATTTCGACTGGTGGTACGTCGTTAATATGGACAATTTCACTATCTGCTAAATGAATAGGTTTCACCTGAAAAACTAATGCCTGGCTGTCTGAATTAATCGTATTCGTCGATACTGGTTGGATGTAATTGTGGCCGTCTGACATCTTCGTTTTCCCTTCATCCCTATTCCTTTTTTTAAGCATGTTTTTTCAAAGTCACTTATTACTCCACAGTAGTTACATTTTTCCCAAATTCTGGGCATTTTGTTTGACCGCATGTGTAGTCGGAACCATCATAACCGTAGCATTTTGTAACTGTTTTTAATGGGTTGTTGTCCCTGGATAGTTTCCTGTACCCACTGTTATCTCGTTGTTGTTGTTGTTGTTGTTGCTTGTAATTGGTTGTAATTTTGTGGATATATGAGTGCTCTTTTTCATTCTCTTCTGTATGTTTAGCTTGTTTCATTGGATTCAAATATGAATGCTCTTTGAAGTGCTTCCTCTACTGTTAAACCAGTTTCTTTTAAATACGCTTGGCGTAATTTGCTTGACGAGCATTTTTCTATTAATTGGTCTACTATAGCCTTGTCCAGGTTGTATTCACCAAAGTTGCATTTTGCTCTTTGTATGCGTACACGGGTGACATAGTTGCGTGTTGACTCCCCAATTTCTTGATTAAGTATCTTGAATTTATGTCTTTCAAAAACTTTATTTGTTTTCTAGATGAAATATTAGTCCAGTGCTATTTTTGTTGTTTTGTATGTAGGCTCTACTTGGCCTGATGGTATCTCCGGTGTTAAGGTTTTGGGGATATCTTTCAGTTTCTTTCCCCCGTAAAATCGAAAGAGTGACAGTTGTCGTTTATCATCTGTTATATCAAAGGCTGTAAATCCGTCTTCGATATGTTCACTCCATTCTCTCCATGCTTGATTCTGGTTGGAGTCTTCTCAATCCAGGGGCTCTATTGTTGGCATAGAGAGAGAGAGAGAGAGAGAGAGAGAGAGAGAGAGAGAGAGAGAGAGAGAGAGAGAGACATTTTTTTTTCGAAATAATTTATTTTCGAAGTTCGTAACTCGTGTTGTCGAATTCGAGTATAAATATATATATATATATAAATATATATATATATATATATATATATATATATATATATATTGCCATTGAGAGGGTAATGTTTCATTAATTCGAGGTTTTACTCGTGTTGTTGTGGGGGTAATGTTTTTGTTCATTCGAAGCTTGTCAAATTATCTCATCTTCGTCGCTAGGTTTGCTGTCCACTGAAGAGTTCTAACCTCAACCGAGCGGGTTCTATTTATACTCGCGCGGACATTATCAGAAAAAAATGTGAGGACTTCTTCTATGTGCACCGTCCCTTCAGGACATAGGCGACCATGGCTTTCCACGTTTCCCTATTCCTGGTGGCTCTGAGCACGCCTTCCCCTGTTATACCATGCAATCCTCGTTCCGTCATCCACCTGATTAGGTCCTTTAAATATGCTATCCGTTGTTTTCCCCTGTCTCTTTAATGAATTTAACGCCAAAATTTCTAAAATTCAATACGTTAAATTAAAGATAATATTTTTCTAAATTTTATAAGATTACTGAATACTTACAAACTGAAATAAAAATGCGCACACATTATTTTCTTCAATTATGTTTTACAGATAAAGTCTCTGTAGGGCAATGTTAAATCTGTCATCACGTTGTCAACACAGCTAGTGTCAGGTTAAAAACTCAGATGATTTCGGCTTAAAATGTACTAATACTTTAAATCAGCTAATATTCCTAAAATAAACTTCAAGAAAGTATATTTTAGTTGTGGAAAGTTTTTTTAATAAAGAGAATTAAATTGTGATGGAAGATGTCCCTTATCAGGTATATTATCAAAAGAATTTTTCCAACAAATTTAAATTATTTTTTAAAATACAGCAAATTATTTTGCATCTTGAGAATATTAAATTTAATATATTAACTTGAAATTAAAATTAAAATAAACGCTTCAAGTCAGGTTTTTCAGTTTAAAAAATTAATTTTAAACATTTAAAGTGACGCATTTTGTTATTATGCAGAGGTACCTATATATATATATATATATATATATATATATATATATATATATATATATATATAGATGATTCAGAAAAAACTAATTCGTCTTTTGTAATGTAATAACTCTGCCAGTTCTCGTTCAAATGATCTCAAATACAAAAATATTGAAAACATGGGAAAACATGTGCAATCTTTTATACAATGCACAATACTTTGAATTCGTCATACGAAATTTGATAAATCTTATTTCTCAAATTCACTCACAATGCTTGGGTTTACCCGTTGTAGTTTTCAGACATTTTCCAAGGAAAGGGATTGCTAGGATCGCCTTCTCCAGACCGATAACACCAAGAAGTCACCTTTTTGACAAATTGGTCGTGGTGAGATTCGAACCTGGGCTTCATGGTAAGAAAGCGAATATTCTAACTACTCGCCCACGCGCGCTATATATATATATATATATATATATATATATATATATATATATATATGTATGTGTGTGTGTGTGTGTATGTGTGTGTGTGTGTGTTCCATACCAACTCAGCTTTCTATTAATATATGTATAAATAAAGGTACGTGCGAAAATCTAATCATTCATAATTCCTCTATTTGCAAATAGTTTTACTGTGGCATACGATTAAATATCTGATAATGACTTTCCCACAAATTTCCCGACATTCTCGGCTATAGAAATCAGGATCCTTCTATCCATACTTCTTTCACAGGAAATGATAGTCATAGCCCTAGGCATAAGTTAATTATTATTAGCTTAAAGCAGTGAATGTTGCAGGCTAGCAACCTGTTTGAAGAGTGGAGTACGTGCTTTCTGGTTTTCAACAGGAAGTGTTAAAGGATGGAATCCAATTATATCGGTGATTCGCTATTAAGGATCAATTGACTAAAACTATTGATCTTTGTATGAAACATGCATCTAATTACTTTATATTTTGAATCTGAATTATTATTTTTTATTTGACACGTTTTCTAATTTCAATATTGTTTGCTTAGCATCGTGTGCAACTCTGTTGAAAAGATACAACTGAATATATATTCATCTATATAATACGTTTTCTCTCACTCTCTTACTAGTTCTCTTTCTCTCTTTTCTTTCTCTCTTTATCTATTCGTCGTCTATATCTCTCTCTCTTTCTTTCTCTCACTCACTCACTCACTCACTCACTCACTCACTTACTCACTCACTCACTCTATCTATCTATCTATCTATCTATCTATCTATCTATCTATCATAAACGTGCAAAAGCCATTAGTTATTTTCAACTAATGTCAGACACCCCGTTCTTTTTGCGACCCGGCAAAAATTGTTGCAGCTTGGCAGGGATGTGTCACTCACCCACCATATTCACCAGAAATTGCTAATTCGGATTTTTATTTATTCATATCGTTTCAAAATAATCTCAATCGTAAAATTTTGAATTTATTGGATGACATAAAAACACCTTAATGAGTTCTTTGCTGAGAAACGCACCAATCATCTGGGAAGATGAAATCTTTAAGTTGAAAGAAAAATGAAGAACGGTTTAAAGAAAAACACAGTAAGCCAAACTTATGGCGGTGGAAAAGTGACTGAAGCCAGGCAGTGAGATCAGTGAGATAATATTCCTAATTCTTTGGATCTTTTCTAAAAGCAGCTCAAAGTAAGTAACAATGGCACCGCACCATGTGTGGCAGAAGTATTCTAAGGATAGACTTATATATATATATATATATATATATATAGTCATCAGCAGACAGATCTGTTTCGCTGTATCACAGCTCATCAGTACGGTTAGAATCCGATTTTTTTTAACCCAGGATTGAAACCTGACCGAATTGGCGTCAGTCGGCGATTCTACCTCTGAGCTATGAGCGCTCGGTAGAAGCAGGCAGACATTTTAGCGTGTATATTATCTTTATACACGCCCAATAGCCAGAGTGCTCTAATTCATTACTTATTGAGCGATGCGTATATATATGTGGTAGAATTATATATATATATTATAAGGAAGTGAAAGAGCAGATAGATTAAAAAGCTGCTGTTGTTCATTGCATTTTCTTTTATAAAAAGTGCACAATATAAAGTACAGCGTAATATTGTAACTTTGTTATTACAATTGTTTATAAAAGCATTATATCACTACACGAAAATTTTCATTGGGTTCGTTAGACTCGATGAGTCTCCCGACATTATTTGTTCATTTGCTTTATATAACCTCACCCTATGGCATTAACACAGATGACATAAGGTTATTACGATCAATGGAGTATATCATTCTCATTCTTTGAGAGAAACCACTTCTGGTAGCCATGAGTTAATTCCTTTTAATTTAACTCTCTATGTTATTTGTTCACCACTGATGTAGCCTGCCATTGAACTCACAACTCTCTGTGGCAAGTCATTAGAACTAAATAAAGTAGGCGTACCTGAACACATAGGGAGGGAGAAAGGGGATTATCGTCCCATATGGGATGAAGTTGAATTAATAGATAAAGAACACCGCTGGAAACTACATGAACTTAAGGAATCAGTGCATATGCTTGGCTACAAAAATCTCTTAAGCCAGCCAAGTATAGAAATGAATAGAATATGGGAACCAGTAATACAGAATGCTTATTGATAGAGAACACCAGTGGAAACTATATGAACTTAAGGAATCAGTGCATATGCTTGGCTACAAAAATCTCTTAAGCCAGCCAAGTATAGAAATGAATAGAATATGGGAACCAGTAATACAGAATGCTTATTGATAGAGAACACCAGTGGAAACTATATAAACTGAAGGAATCAGTGCATATGCTTGGCTACAAAAATCTCTTAAGCCAACCAAGTATAGAAATGAATAGAATATGGGAACCAGTAATACAGAATGCTTATTGATAGAGAACACCAGTGGAAACTATATAAACTTTAGGAATCAGTGCATATGCTTGGCTACAAAAATCTCTTAAGCCAGCCAAGTATAGAAATGAATAGAATATGGGAACCAGTAATACAGAATGCTTATTGATAGAGAACACCAGTGGAAACTATATAAACTGAAGGAATCAGTGCATATGCTTGGCTACAAAAATCTCCTAAGCCAGCCAAGTATAGAAATGAATAGAATATGGGAACCAGTAATACAGAATGCTTATTGATAGAGAACACCAGTGGAAACTATATAAACTTAAGGAATCAGTGCATATGCTTGGCTACAAAAATCTCTTAAGCCAGCCAAGTATAGAAATGAATAGAATATGGGAACCAGTAATACAGAATGCTTATTGATAGAGAACACCAGTGGAAACTATATAAACTTAAGGAATCAGTGCATATGCTTGGCTACAAAAATCTCTTAAGCCAGCCAAGTATAGAAATGAATAGAATATGGGAACCAGTAATACAGAATGCTTATTGATAGAGAACACCAGTGGAAACTATATAAACTTTAGGAATCAGTGCATATGCTTGGCTACAAAAATCTCTTAAGCCAGCCAAGTATAGAAATGAATAGAATATGGGAACCAGTAATACAGAATGCTTATTGATAGAGAACACCAGTGGAAACTATATAAACTTTAGGAATCAGTGTATATGCTTGGCTACAAAAATCTCCTAAGCCAGCCAAGTATAGAAATGAATAGAATATGGGAACCAGTAATACAGAATGCTTATTGATAGAGAACACCAGTGGAATCTATATAAACTTTAGGAATCAGTGCATATGCTTGGCTACAAAAATCTCTTAAGCCAGCCAAGTATAGAAATGAATAGAATATGGGAACCAGTAATACAGAATGCTTATTGATAGAGAACACCAGTGGAAACTATATAAACTGAAGGAATCAGTGCATATGCTTGGCTACAAAAATCTCTTAAGCCAGCCAAGTATAGAAATGAATAGAATATGGGAACCAGTAATACAGAATGCTTATTGATAGAGAACACCAGTGGAAACTATATAAACTGAAGGAATCAGTGCATATGCTTGGCTACAAAAATCTCTTAAGCCAGCCAAGTATAGAAATGAATAGAATATGGGAACCAGTAATACAGAATGCTTATTGATAGAGAACACCAGTGGAAACTATATAAACTTAAGGAATCAGTGCATATGCTTGGCTACAAAATTCTCTTAAGCCAGCCAAGTATAGAAATGAATAGAATATGGGAACCAGTAATACAGAATGCTTATTGATAGAGAACACCAGTGGAAACTATATAAACTTAAGGAATCAGTGCATATGCTTGGCTACAAAAATCTCTTAAGCCAGCCAAGTATAGAAATGAACAGAATATGGGAACCAGTAATACAGAAGGCTTATTGATAGAGAACACCAGTGGAAACTATATAAACTTAAGGAATCAGTGCATATGCTTGGCTACAAAAATCTCTTAAGCCAGCCAAGTATAGAAATGAATAGAATATGGGAACCAGTAATACAGAAGGCTTATTGATAGAGAACACCAGTGGAAACTATATAAACTTAAGGAATCAGTGCATATGCTTGGCTACAAAAATCTCTTAAGCCAGCCAAGTATAGAAATGAATAGAATATGGGAACCAGTAATACAGAATGCTTATTGATAGAGAACACCAGTGGAAACTATATAAACTTAAGGAATCAGTGCATATGCTTGGCTACAAAATTCTCTTAAGCCAGCCAAGTATAGAAATGAATAGAATATGGGAACCAGTAATACAGAAGGCTTATTGATAGAGAACACCAGTGGAAACTATATAAACTTAAGGAATCAGTGCATATGCTTGGCTACAAAAATCTCTTAAGCCAGCCAAGTATAGAAATGAATAGAATATGGGAACCAGTAATACAGAATGCTTATTGATAGAGAACACCAGTGGAAACTATATAAACTTAAGGAATCAGTGCATATACTTGGCTACAAAAATCTCTTAAGCCAGCCAAGTATAGAAATGAATAGAATATGGGAACCAGTAACACGGAGTGCTACAGAAAATCCTTAGCGTAAAAAAGTTTAAAATATCAGCTTTGTTAAAATATGTTACTGGGATATTAGATTTATAAGTCCCAAGAATTCACTTGCTTTTGTGCTTAAGGACGTATGTGCCAATGCCTATAGATTTTGGTTAGTTCCAATGACTTGACCCAACGAGTTGTGCGTTCACTAACAGGCTACATCAGTGGTGAACAAACAACTGAGAGAGTTAAGTAAAAAGGAAATCATTTATGACTACCAGAAATGGCTTCGCGCAAGGAATGAGAATGATACACCCCAGTGATCGTAATAAAAGGTTCAATTCGAAACTCCTAGCACCTGAAGATGCTGGAGCGTTCAACGGTTGAAATGTCGTGAGAATATCAACAAGGATGAGGACAACAGTCCGAATAATGTAAATACTAGCACATCTCAGAAATATAAACAAATATTTTATAAACATACCGATTTTTATAATAATGCTCTAAAGAATAGTGGCTATAAATCCCATGATGTCAAATACGTAAAACAATATAACTATAACAGGAAAAAAAAAGAAATAGAAAAATCATTTGATATGCATCCCCTTTTAACCAAATAGTTAGCACTAAAAGCAGAATGTTTCTCAATTTAATTAAGAAACATTTCCCTAGTAATAACCCTTTAAGTTAACTTTTTAATAAAAAATACCCTCAAATTAGGTTATAGTTGTACAAATGATATAGAAAACGTTATAAAAAATCATAATAATAAAATCTTAAATCAAAACATCAACCAAAGTAACAATAATGAAACCAATAATGAAACCAATAATGAAACCAATAATGAAAATAATAATAATAATAAAAGTTTATGCAATTGCCGAAATCCTAATAAATTTCCACTGAAAAATAGGTGTTTAACAAATTCTATTGCTTATGTCGGATGTGCATGTGGTGCAGTGGATATCGGCTCAGAACGAGAAATCGGGGAGCCGAGTTCGAATTCCAGTTGAATTCATTGCATTCACTTACGCGCAAATACCCTTGGGAAAGGTATTAATCCGTCTGTTCTTTCCAGTTATGGGTTAAATAACAACAGATTGGGTTCTATAGCCTTGGCTGGCAACCAGTCTACCGCAGAAAGCAATGGCAACCTACTGCGGGATAATCTTCTGCCCAGTCAGTCATGTCTCTTTCGAGACATGATCGCCCAAGCGTATTTCACGTATGGCACTTAACTGACTGATGTACTATATTCTCTAATAAAAAACCCCAAAGTTTACATTGGTTCTACGAAGAATACTTTTATACAGACATGGCATTTGGATTTTACTTCCTTTAAGAATAACGCGTGCCAAAACCAAACATCCCTTTGTGCGTATTTTTGGTAGTTAAAAAAAATCTCCAGCTAAAATAAAAAGAAAATCTGAAAAAAAGCAAGAATCTGTAAATCATACTCTGACATCTGCCCTTTATTTCTGAATGAAAAGCTGTATATTACAAAGTTTCATGAAAATAAAGTTCTACTATCCCATAGAAATAAATTGACAGTATCGTGTAAACACCGTAAATATATTCACTTTAAAATTTAATCAATAATAATATTCGTTTATAATTTATGCTCTAATATTATATAAAAATTATTTTATTAAAATTAATGACCCACACAATACTTACTTGTTTTTTATAACGTCAGTATATATGCCATAATTATTTAATTCAAATTTGAACCTAAACTATTTAGCCCATTTAACAAATACACTGGTATAAAAATTAAATTTAAAAAACTTAAAATCCTACCTACTGTTAAAAACTATTGTCTACACATTTGAATAATGTATGTTTCTAGTGTGTACCTTTTAAAGACAAATAAAGTGTTATTTTATCGTGACATAACGCAACAGTTTTCTTCATGCGACTAAAATGTTCAACTTCATAGTTCAATCTAATTCTCACTTTTGATTGAGTAATATAGACACACCCATAATCACATTAACTTCTTCCAACCACCACTTCTTGACTTTGTGAATAACCATGAATTGATTTTATATTTTTTAAAACAATTTTTTTGATCTTTTGATTTTAAAATATCAACTGAAGAAGAATTTTTTTTGTGTTGTGATATAATGTTTTTATAAACGATTGTAATAACAAAATTATAATATATATATATATATATATATATTAAATGATAGATTATGGAGAAAAAAAAGACACAATGAACTATTTTTCTTAGGAGCTTACATAAGAATGGATCCAATACAGTCTTTCAATTTCAACAATTATTTTGATCTTTTGATTTTAAAATATCAACTGAAGAAGAATTTTTTTTGTGTTGTGATATAATGTTTTTATAAACGATTGTAATAACAAAATTATAATATATATATATATATATATATATATATATATATATATATATATATTAAATGATAGATTATGGAGAAAAAAAAAGACACAATGAACTATTTTTCTTAGGAGCTTACATAAGAATGGATCTAATACAGTCTTTCAACTTCAACAATTTTTTTGATCTTTTGATTTTAAAATATCAACTGAAGAAGAATTTTTTTTGTGTTGTGATATAATGTTTTTATAAACGATTGTAATAACAAAATTATAATATATATATATATATATATATATATATATATATATATATATATATATATTAAATGATAGATTATGGAGAAAAAAAAGACACAATGAAATATTTTTCTTAGGAGCTTACCTAAGAATGGATCCAATATAGTCTTTCAACTTCAAATCAGTTTAGAAAGGTAAACTGAAAAGGTGCATCTTTCCTGGAAGTTAGCATCAGTTATGGTGATAAAAAAGTCTCTCAGATTATTAATTGAGAGACAGTTAGTTATGGAGGTATTTCACTCACCGTCATTTATCATAGTACCATCTCACTCCGTCCATGAAAATGGCTATTTATATCTTGAAAAAAAAAAGTAACTGAACATTTATAAGCAAATAACTTAAAACGCCTTGCGCCATTTTGCTGTTTGTAATTGTTATTTGTTGTTGATTTTTTTATATCGCTTTCCTTCTTTATTTCCCTATTGTGTGCGTGTGTGTGTAAAATAGGAAGCAAAAATTACAAGCGTATTTGTTCATTTACTACTGCAATTTTGATTCGCTTGGCTTTGAATTATACAGTTACGTACATATAACATTCTTATTACTATAAATGTTATATTTGGTGGATACACATATTTGAATAGAAGTACAACTTTTTAAACAGAGTAAATTAACGTTTACCGGGCTTTGCATTTCGAGAGTATCCTCTCTTTTCCAATAAACACCGTTTTGTATATATATATATATATATATATATATATATAAATTTATCATCACTGTCACGTTCATGGGGAGTGAGACAATAACATTATATATATATTATAACTCTGAATACATACATATATATATATATATATATATATATATATATATATATATAGGTACTGATCTGGCGACTAGGTACTGATCTGGCGACTTAGGCACTGATCTGGCGACTCGACTGCAGCCACTTTCCCATCGTCGAAATGTGGCTTCCTTCTGTCTCTTCTATAAATATTTTCATGGCTTCTGCTCGGATGAGCTTAAGTCACTGATGCCTCCGCAACAGGTGTTTACCCGTGCAACCAGGCTGGCAACTGGGTCCCACCCATTCACAGTCAGGTTAGCCAAATGCAGACGACAATTCTACTCCTGCAGCTTCCTCTCTCACACTTCCCGCCTGTGGAACTCACTCCCGTATTCTTGCTTTCCTGACGGCTACAACCTCCAGAAATTTAAATGCAAAGTTAATACTCATCTACTAACCACTGGCCTCTAGCTCTCTCCCCTCCCCTGTATAACCTTCCCTTTCTCTCCACCTATGTATCTGTCATCGCATCTTCTTTCTCAGCTTTCTATTGTTCCTTTCTAACTAGCTTGTACTCCTCACTCTTTTCTAATTAATTTTTACATTTATGTAACCCCCTGCACATCAGTGGCGTTTCCGCCTTGCTCGGGGTGAAATGATTAAAATATATATATATATATATATATATATATATATTTATTTATTTATTTTTTAGAAAAATCTTTAGATATTCTACAATTTCATGAGTAATCCGTATTTCGTATGCAAACCTTTTGAGTTCGTCTTTATCGGAATTTACCTGACTATAATCTCGAATATATAGCATATACTGCTGGATAAAATTGATAAGGCATTTATCTGTGTAATCTGATCTTTCTTTTTCTCTGTATATTTTAATGATGTTCATCCTGTAGAATTCTCAAGAGCCACTCGAGTAAGGAACCTACAAAGTAAGAGACCCCACTTCAAGAATGGCGACATTGCCACCCATATGCAAGTAACCAAGTTAAATAGAAGGAAAAGATTTTAGAGGAAACTGGAAACCCAATCTGAAACAGGTAACAGGAGATAAAACTCTACTCATGTTCAAAGGACCGGGGAGGCTTGTGAATCGGACGGCAGGAAAACCTATCTTCTATTCCTATTGCAAACCTATCGCACGAGTGTGTGTGTGTGTGTGTGCGTGCGTGTGTGTGTGTGTGTGTGTGTGTGCGTGTGTGTGTGTGGATTTTATAAATCATTTCACCTCAAGTAAGCTGAGAATGGCAGTAGTACGCAGGGGGGCTAGAGAAAGTGAAAGTGAGAGAAAAGAATGAGTATAATCAGGACTGAGAAAAGCACAAAAGATGCACGATATTCAAGAAGGTAGAAGATGGGTATTGACGTTGCACTTACATTTTTAAATATTGTAGTTATCAGGGAGAGCAATTAAACGAAAAGAACTTCCTCCAGTGGGAAGTACGAGAAAAGAAACTGTTGGAGTAAATGTAGAGGTTGCATTTAGCTATTTCAACAGTAAACGGATTGTCCCTAGATGCAAGTCTAGTAGCACGCTGAAATTCATGCAGTCGGGGAATCAGGGAAAAAGTTCGTCGGATCAGTTGCCATGAAAATATTTGTATTCAAAGTATATTTAAAATATATTTGATAAATATGCTTTATAAGGAAGCATATAACGAAGCTCGAGTGAAATATATAAAAAATAAATTTAAAATTCTCATAATTTTTGGATGTAAACAAACAACGAAGAACACGTATATATAAAAATATAATATTATATATTTTATTCTTCGTCGGTGACGTTTATGTTGAGCAGGAGGACAGCCGGAGAGAGTTACGCACACGAATAGGTCGTCGGGAGTCGGAAGCCAGCGAGAGTTCTCTCTTTTTAACCCCAAATTCGAGACCTCATATAGTCGCAAAACTCTCGCACATTTTTGCTTTTTCGGGTTGTCGCTTTGCTGACTTATATACAGCCGGATGTATCTGTTGGTCACACCCGGAGGTCAATTGCTTTTCAATACCAGTCGTCGCTTTTTTCGTTGCACTTTGGCCTCATCTACGGCCAGATATATTTGTCAATCACCCATGTTCTTTGTTGGCCTCACCGCGATCGGATATATCTGTTAATTACCTCTACCGTTCAAGGTAATATATTACATAACGTATTATGATTTAATCATCCTTAAAGACACTATGTAAAAATAAATATTTCAAGAATTGTTTTGAACACCTCTATTCTCTAGCTATACAGTGATCCGACAAATGCTCTGAATTCCTTAGCATAAGGCACGGACACTGAAGACCGATTTTATTAAATTTTTTGGTTGTTTTGTTTTTATGGCATATCATGCCAACCTCGGCGGGTCATTTATTGCCAACTAAATTTTATTTATTGCTGGTAATACTTTTTTTCTTTCCACAATTTATTGTTGTTCTTCTATAAGTTTTGTATCTAGTAATACTTTTTTCTTTTCGAGTATTAAGATTCATTGGGATTTGTTTTTAAGGGCAGGGTCCCCAAGTCCTACCCTGTTATTTAACCCATAACTTGAAGGAAGGGACGGATTAATACCTTTCCCAAGGGTACCAGTGCTTAAGTGGATGCAGGGTATTCGACACACCGATTTCTCTTTCCGAGCCGATATCCCTGGTATTCCCAAGCGGTCACCCATCTAAGTACTGACCAGGGTCAACGTTGCTTAACTTCGGTGATCGAGCGATAACCGGTGTATTCAACGTGATATAGTCGTAAGCCGATTTTATTAAACTTTCTTTTACTGTTTGGTGTTCACTACAAAACATAGGCGATCGGAGTACTACAAAATCTTAACCTCGCGGCTCTTAGCGTTTCTTCCTTTCATGCTCGTTAGGTAGTTGACTAATTGTGTTCCCTTATCTCTCTTGCTTTCGATATCCCCTTGAGTTTAAGTTCCCCATGTTTTTCTTGCTCGATTTGAGTTCAAGAAATTTTAATTGCTTTTTCTGATTATGAATATATGTCTTCTTTTTGTTATCATTTTAAAGCATTTCTCGGTGTTTACCCGCTACGTCCATTAAATTCCCAATATCCTTCTGTAGAACTACGTTTCTGTTGTCTCCATTTTTCTCTTCATCTGAGTTGAGATTGTCCAGCATTCACTGCTATACAGGAGAATCGATATTACAAAGCAATACAGCACACTTTTCTTTCTTTCCAGCGAAAATTTCCCGTTTCTTAATATCCGGTTTAACTTATGGGACGTATTTTTTGCCAGTTCAATCTGAGTTCGGAATGAGGTGTCAAATTTTCCTTACTCATCATATTTCAATAGCAAAGGACGCTATTTTGTTGGGGAAAACGGCAGTGCTAATTATCTCATCAACAGTCAAATTAAGTTCAGTGCATTACTGCAAACATATCAAGATAAATCGGCCCTTCACTGCAGCTTCATCAGTTATAAATATGTCCATAAATAGACGTGAGCTCCCCAGTCATCATTTATGACACTAGATAGAGTCTAAAAGCGTCTCCACGTCCTTGTAGACCCCTTTCTCACAGACGAGACATCGCAAGACCCTTACTACTCTATCGCTATTTCTATGGTGAGTACTCAGATGAACTACGCTGTCCTAAAACTTCATAGTTAAGACCCTAAAACTTCATAGTTAAGACCCGCCACGGAATGCATATTCTAGCGAACCACCATCATCTTCTTTATATCCCACTGCTGAAATGTAATTTCTATTCAAGCAGTTTCTTTCCACGAACGTTGCCTTGTGGAAGCGACTCTCAAGAGGCTTCTTATCCGATCACTACAATCTTAACATGTTCAAGTGTGGGGTTAACCATTATCTTTTTTTGTTTTTTTTTATAAGCGTTTCACCCCGAGCAAGGCATGTCACTGCCACTACTGCGCAGGGGGCTACATAGAGTGGAAAAAGGATGATTAAATATAGGAAATGTCAGAGGGTGGGTGATAGGCGGGTAGGGATACCGAGAATGGTTAAATATAGGAAATGTCAGAGGGTGGGTGATAGGCAGGTAAGGATACCGAGAATGAGGGTTGGGTAAATGAGAGTGTTCTGAGAATAATTGGGAGTTAGTGTGATAGGAGGTGTCTATTGACCCTACATTTAAACACCTGGAGATTGTAGCTGTCGGGAAAGTAGACTTGTGGAAGGGAGTTCCACAGGCGGGAAGCGCGAGAAAAGAAGCTGTTGGAGTAGAATTTACGGTTACATCTTATTTGTTTAACTGTAAAAGGGTGGGACCTAGTTGCTAATCTAGTATCTCGTGTAAATTCGTGCTTAGGCGGCACCAGTGATCTAAGCTCATCGGAGCAAAAGCCATGAAAGTACTTGTAGAAGAGGCACAGGGAAGCCACATCACGCCGGTGTGAGAGCGGCTGCAGCCGGTCTGCCAAGTCAGTATCAACCACGTTACAGATCCTCCTTTGTATTTTGCCAAGAAGCCCAAGGAGAGCAGCAGGGGCACCCGACCAGATATGGCAGCAATATTCAATACACGGGCGGATGGTAGATTTGTATATGTGCAGAATAGATTCAAGTGGGAAAAACTTCCGGGCCCTGCTCAGAAAGCCGACTTTCATAGCAGCAGATTTGGCAATGGATTCGATATAGTCATTCCATTTGAGGTCCGCCGAAAGTGTAAGGCCAAGGAGGCGTAGTATTTTACTCTCTGGGAGGCTAGCCTGTCCCATGCTAATGGGAAGTAGATGCGATTGTCTATGGTGGTTAGTTGATAACAGCTTCGTTTTAGAGGCATTGAAATGGACCAACCCTTCCCTACTCAGACTTTTTTGTGTTTGTGTGGTCGGGTTTGGTTTGGATCAAAGTGTAGTATCTGTTCCATAGTGATACCTTACTATTACTTTGGTCAAGTGTGGCATTGTGGTCTCCACCCAAGTTTATTGCTTGGGCTGCGTAAAGTAGCGACCTGCGAAGGACGCGAAACACCGGAGGCAGGTGTCTCGCGCTTAGCCTCTTAGGAGGCAATGGCCTCCGATAGGCCAAATGTGATCGTTCCTCCCACCACGGCCTCGGTGGGAGGAAAGGAGGGGGATTGGGCATTACCGCCTCGGGATAATCCCCCTTCAGTACCTAGAGTAGCAGCAGCAGTAGTACCAACGCCGGAAGGGAGTGCCATCAGCTCCCGGGTCCCCCAAGCCTTCAACTTCTGGTTGGACAGGGGGAAAACCTATAAATAAGGATGAGGAGTACTACGAGAGGATGAGGATAAAGTACGCGGAATACATAAAAGGCACCGAGCTGGTCTCGGTCCCCGGAGAACTGGCGGACATCCAAACTAGAACTATTACTCTCATCACTAAGGATATCAAGTCCCAGAGATTAATTGCAGTGCCGAGGGATACTTTTGAAGAAGCAATTGGGGCACTTAAGATCAAGGCTAGGGCCGTAGCGAGGAAGAGTAGTGCCATGTGGGACGTCCTGCTGGGCACGACCGACGAAGCCAAACGTCTGGTCGGTGTGGTGCTGGAGACGAAAACTCTCCAGCTCCATACAGAATACATGGGTGCCCGGAAGGTTAAGGTCACTCTACACGGCGTCCCCATGGACATTACTGAGGACCACGTTGGCGCCTTCTTTGCTAACTTTGGAAAGGTGGCCGGAGTCTCCTCGCTGCGGTCTAAGGCAGGCTACATTACGGGAGACATGACCCTGCTGGTGACGATGTCTAGGGAGAAGATAGCCAAGGTTCCCAACACGCTCACTTGCAGAGGTAGGGTCATTTACGTGATAGTAGAAGGGAGGAAGCCGTGCTGTTGGGTCTGCGGGGCGGCGGACCATGTCGCGAGGGTCTGCCCGTCCAAGAATCCGACTCCAAAGACCCAACCAGCTCAACCAACTAAGCAGCAGCCAGCGGCAAAAGAAAAGGAAGGCTCAAAAACAGCTTCACCCACGCAAGCTCCCGTGGGCAACAAGGAGGGCGAATGGCAGGTGGTGGGCAGAAAGAAGGCCAAAACACCGTCCCCTGAGAAGGTGCCACCACCTGCCAAGACGCCGGTGAAACCCAAGGAGTCGCCTCCTAAGAAGTCTCCCCCCAAACAAAGGAAAGGAGAGGACTCCTTCCCCGCAACAAATGGAAGTTGATAGATCGGCTTCCCTAAAGCGGGGGAGAGAGGAGGAGGTGGAAGAACGAAAGGATACTCCCAAGGCCCGCAGAAGAAGTAGGAGCAGGGAAAAAAAGCCCAGCAGAGAAAAATGTGCCTCAGCTCCGGTGTCGCCTGCAAGAACTTCTTATGCGGATAAGGCGAGAAGCCTTCCCGCGTCCCCGCGTAAAGCTGCCCAGTCCCCAACCCCCTTTTTGACCCCCCTTAGGAAAAGCAGTTCCTTAACTCCCACATCCTCCCCTGCTCCTATTCCCACTCCCAGTAAGGCGAAGAAGAAGATGGAACCTCCCGCGTGGGGAGGCGCTGATGAAGGGTGAAGGAGGACATTTCTTCGGGGTGGTCGTCACAGCGTCGTAAGCTGCTAAGACCACTCCTTAAGCTCACCTCAGTGGATGGGTTATCCACTGAGGACCCAAAGAACTTCTCCCAGGCCCCAGGTGTCATCACCCTGATAAGAAATACCGGTGGCAACCTGCGGGTCTGGGAGCACATTGCGGAAGCCCAAAGGAGCTTCCCAAATATTTGTATGGTCAGGGAAAAGACTCCTGAATTAAGAAAAATGTCGCTAAATTGTTCGGGGAGGTTCCCCGTTTTACTCCACCCCAGTTTATATAGGGTGGTAAAACTAACATATCCCACCGACGTCGGCGGGATTGTCCTAGACGGACGGATTACGTCCGACATTGGTACAGGGTCCCTAGGACAGTCCGTCGGGGTCCCCTCTGCCCGAGATTTCTACCCCGTATGCGACTAGAGCCTTGTTGCATGTTTCTTTGTTTTTTCTTTTTCAGAACTAAAAGATGTCTATTAAGATAGCCAGCTTGAATGCGAAGGGCCTGAGGGATCGGGGTAAGGCGGCTCGCCTGCTTCGTGACCTCTTGTCCTTCGGCGTGGATGTGGCCGCGATCCAAGAGACTCACTTTGTTTGCGAAGTCGACTCTTGTGTGCTGTCTAACGACTTTGTCGTCTATTCAGCATATGGGAGCCGGCAAGCCAGAGGTGTTTCTTTGCTGGTCAAGCGTACCCTGGACGCGAAGGTTGACCTTGTCCATGTCGGTGCCGAGGGCCGGCTGATCGTGGCCGATATTGCAGTGAAAAGCAAATTGTTCCGGCTGATTGTGGTTTATGCGCCCAATAAGCAAGGTGAGCGTGTCTCTTTCTTTCGGCTGTTGGAGCCCTTTATGGTGCATTCAACACGGCTAATCTTAGTTGGGGACTGGAATGCCATCCTAACCCCCAAATGGGATAGAGGGAGGGGCGCTAGCGGGAGGAATGATGATCGTAGCCTGGTTGATCTGATCGACGAATTTGGTCTCGTCGATAGATACCGGGTCGATCATCCGGATGGGAGTATGTGGACGTGGGCGCTTAATTGGCCTTCTACCCGGGTATCTGCGTACCTGGATAGGATGTTAGTGAGAGTGGCCGACATAGACTTCTTAGAATGTCCAACGTTCCACTGGCTAGGCTACACGGACCACAAACTCGTTTGTGCCCGTGTGGTGTTAGACTTTAGGCCTAGGTTGGCTGGTTATTGGAAGTTCAATCAGTCCTTACTGGACAGGCGGGACTTTCGTGACCAGCTGACAAAACTAGTTCAGCGGGCGTTAATTGGGCGAGTCATTGGGAATAAGTGGTGGGTTAACCTTAAGGACTCCATTAGGTCTTTCGCCACCAAATATAGCCAGCGGCTCAAACTAGATAAGGCTGCGGAGGCAAAGACACTTAGTGCTAATTTCGCCCGGGCGGAGGCTGGTGGGGATCCCCTAGAGATAGCCTTAGCCAGGGAGGCCCTGAGGCGCACGACTAGCGAGCGCTATATGGGTCAGGTAATTAGAGCTAAGTTAAGCAAGATGTCTTCCGAAGCTGTGAACATGGGCGCAGAACTGCGCAAGGAAGAAATTCGTCGGGCCGGCGATCGGTACATTCGAGAAGTGCGCGACCCGGAGGGGCATCTCCTTCGGTCCACCGACGACATGTGCGAGGCGTTCCGGCAGCATTTCGAACACCGGTTTACCAAGGAGCCTGGTCTCCGTGACGAGGAGTTTCGCAGCTATTTGGCTGACTTTCCCCGGCTTTTGCCGGCTGAAGCGGCTAGCTGCGAAGGGGAGATTACGGAGGACGAAGTCTACGCGGCTTTGAAGAAGACCGGCAGTGGCAAGTCGCCAGGTTTGGATGGTTTGCCCTATGAATTGTACTTGAGGATGTCGCACCTTTTTGTCCCGCTCTTGACTGTCGTGTTCAACCACTGGTTTCGGCAGGGGTCCATCCCCGGTCGGATCACCAGGGGCGTGATCACGCTGTTGGGAAAAGGCAAGAAGGTTGGGCGGGGATTAGATGATTACAGGCCCATAACTCTGCTAAACACAGAGTTAAAGATTTTGGCCAAGATCCTGACGAATCGCTTGCAGCTAGTTGCCGAGTCTCTGTTGGAACCGGATCAGACTTGTTCTGTGAAGGGACGAACAATTCAGAGCAACCTGCACTTGATCCGCACGATCGTAGAGGGTGTAGAAGACGACGAAGAGGCCGCGCTGATCAATTTGGATCAGTCCAAGGCATTTGATAGGATTGACCATGGCTACCTGGCTGCTGTCCTGCAGGCCGCCGGATTCAAACCCGACTTCAGCCGCTGGATTAGCCTTCTGTATCGCTCCCCCAAGGCTGTGGTACAGGTGAACGGGAAGCTGTCGAGCGCTTTCGCGCTGTCTAGGTCGGTCCGACAGGGTTGTCCACTGTCGCCTCTCCTTTACGTCCTGGCGTTGGAGCCCCTCCTTCGCCGGCTAAGGGACGAGACGTGCAGTCCGGTCCTGCGTGGAATTGCTGTCCCTGGTGGAGCTCGAGCCAGGGTTTCCGCGTACGCCGATGACGTAACGACCTTTGTGTCCTCCCGCAGGGACATAAGGGCGGTACAGAAGGCGCTTGAACGGTACGAACAGGTAACAGGGGCCAGAATTAACCGCGACAAGTCGTCCGGCTTGCGGTTAGGTGCCTGGAAGGGTGTTTCCCTCCCGGGGCCCTTCGACTGGACGGACGGGCCGGTCAAGCTCCTCGGAGTTTGGTTCGGTCCGGACTTACAGTTGGAGAAAAACTGGTCAGAAGTACAGGCAAAGGTCGGCGCGTCGGTCGAGATTTGGCGTCGACGGAGTCTCTCCGTGAAGGGTCTGGCGGAGGTGTGTAATACATACCTCTTTCCCAGAATCCTTTACCGGCTGTCTGTACTTCCCCTTTGTGACGATCATGAGAAGGCGCTCGAGCGTTTGCTATTCTCCTGTCTTTGGAGAGGACGCAAACACATGGTCGACAAAGGAGTCTGTTGCCTCCGTCCGTGTCAAGGGGGTCTGGGGATGCCACACTTGAGGAGCCACGTGCTCGCTTCGAGGTTGGCATTCCTCAGGCGCGCGTTGGAGGAAGATCGGTTGCTTGCGGGGGTAGTGAGGGACATGTTCCCTAGCCTCACTATCACTCCCCCGCTCCTAAGGACTAGCAATAGGCCTTGGGGGCGGCCGAAATTCCTGCTCGAATGTCTGACGGCCCTTCGGGCCATTCCATGGTCCAGTGACCTTTCACGGCCTAGGAGAATCTTCTATCGGGGATTAGTGGAGGGCGCCGTGAAGGATGAACTGTGGAGTAAGCTTGGCATGTCGAGAGAGGAGTATCGCTCTCATTGGTCTTGGGCGCCAGGTGCGGATTGGCTCAACAACTCTGAGTTTTCTCTGACCTGGCGATTGGCTCGGAATGGTTTGTCTCTCAACGACAAGCGG